>JBBHAA010001659.1:532500-1040000 GCA_037953035.1 Aquarana catesbeiana
TCTGGGGCTAGAGCCCATAGCAGCGTAGTAAAGAAAGTCATACGCTTGGGCGGGCAAAAACATGTATATACAGTAATATACGTGTGTGTGTGTGTATATCCCCAGAGAGCCCCCCACTTACATCAGGGTCCCCCCGAGAGCCCCCCCTTACATCAGTGTCCCCAGAGAGACCCCCTTACATCAGGGTCCCCAGTGAGCCTCCTCCTTACATCAGAGTCCCCAGAGAGCCCCCCACTTTCATCAGGGTTCCCAGAAAGCCCTTCTTACATTAGGGTCCTCAGAGAGTCTCTCCCTTGCATCAAGGTCTCCAGAGAGCCCCCCACTTACACCAGGGTCTCCAGAGAACCTCCCCTGCCCTTGGGGACCCCTGCAGAGACTTGGGGCTACGGGACCAAGATTCAGGGCTATAGGCCCAAAAGCCACCCCCTAGCGACGCCACTGCCAGCAACTACCAGTGCACTCCAAGTGACCGGCTCATCGCCAACAACACCTTTGGGCACTGCTCCCTCTGTATCACTCCCAGGGGAGCACTGCACTTAGCCGCAAGTGGCACCCCCTCAATAATTGACCTCTTCCTTGGAACCTGACAGCCAAATGGCTACTCACACAATATTGGATGAAACAAGCATGTAACTCCAAAGAGTCCGTGGTCACTTAGGGAAGTCCAGGGCTATGTCACAGTAGGCTTTAGTGGTGTAGTGGCAGGGTAGATGAGGGGGCCGTCCGGGGCCCTGCCTCGTGGTGGGAGAACCAGCGTGGAATGCACTTGGAGCACAGTGGAAGTGACGTCAGAACGTGTCAGATGACGTGTTTCAAAGCTTCTGATTTTTCCTCAGAACCGTGGTCACTCAGGGAATTTCAAGGCTATGTCACAGTGGCCCTCTCATCCACCCGCTCTGACATAGTTTTGAACACCCAAAGTGACTATGAACTCTTTGGAGTTACATGCTTGTTTTATCCTATATTATGTGAGTAGCCATTTGGCTGATGTTCTTAATAAATCCCCTCTTGATAAAAGATCAGAAAGTCTTTCCTTCTATATACACCCTTTGACCTTTATTCACATTTATCCTTGTTTCCTTCTTTTGAACAATTTCCCCTGTTCTTTTCCTGGCATTACATTTCTCCAATGTATATTTTTGTGACCATTATATCCTTATCTTTATTATCACTTTTTATTAACATGATGCATATATCTATCTTATGGGTTTGTCTACATATTTGTCTCGTACATCTGGGCATTTATGTCTTGTTCATTGTTTAATTCCTCAAATGTGCCTCCCCGCATTTTTGGCTTTGGCCACCAGATGTCCCGGGCATTCTCCTGTTGCTCCCCAGCAAGCGTGGGCCCCATAGCGCTTCTCCCTGCGTGTGGGGCCATTGGTAATTATGCCGCATCATGTGTGTGGTGGGCCGGTGCCATTCGGAGGAGCCGGTCCGTGCCTGTGCACTTGATCCCCTTGTCATCAGACAAGGACGTGGCTCCTACTCGCGTGTTGGTGGCCCCCTGACATCTGACATCATCACACAGCGCCTGCTCCCCGCGGTTCTCTTCCTCATTTACATTGCTGCTAAAAACAAAATACACTTCATCATTTTATATATACATATTTTGTACACCAATTTTCCCTTTTTAAATATTTTTATTACTATCAGGATTGGCTCCCCTTGTGCGATCCTTGTGATCAACCACTGGCGTCAGTGTGGGTATACCCTACATGTGGTTTTCATCGGCCCACCTTTTCACTGCATGGGAAAATGTCTACTCTCACATACAATCTTTACTGTGGGAACAATGTGTTGGGGCACACCCAAGAGACAAACGTTGATGCATGTTCTTGTTGACATAGCTATCCATCGTGAGTATTACAAATCTGCTGTTATACTGGATGATTTACCTGTATTCATACTAACTGTGGACTATATATAGATATATATATATATATATATATATATATATATATATATATATATATCTATCTATCTATCTATCTATCTATCTATCTATCTATCTATCTATCTATCTATCTATCTATCTATCTATCTATCTATCTATCTATCTATCTCTCTATCTCTCTATCTCTCTATCTCTCTATCTCTCTATCTCTCTATCTCTCTATCTCTCTATCTCTCTATCTATATATATATATATATATATATATATATATATATATATATATATATACTGATATGTCACTATTACATCCTTAGCAAATTATATTTTGCTCTGACCTTTCCCTGATGAAGGAATTATGCTATATTCTGAAACATGTTGGGAATGCCTTGCGAACTCTCCCTTGGTTTGGCCTCCTATTATATGAGGCCAACCGTGTGTTCCAGATCATGAGCTATACAATATTGGTATCTATGTCTGTATGGTCACTCTTTTGTTCTTCATTTTGTACTTGGTGATTGTAATCACTATTTTACTATGTTTGAAGAAATTTTTTTGATTTGACCTCACTGTACTCTTATTACCTGGTTGACAACTGCATTTGTGGGGCTCTTTCCTTTGTTTCACATTTAGTTTCTTTGTCTCATTTGTATCACGATTCAAGTCAACCACAGAGGTACCTTCAGTGACACATCAATAACATTACGGTTAAGACTATCAAACCCGTCTTTTTCATCTATAAAAAATGAAGAGATAAATGGTTTTAGTGACCACTTTCCTGTGTCCATCCATTATGGGGTCTATGTATTATTTCATAACCTTTTGACTATTGATACATTTGAAGAAATAAATTGGGATTAGTTTTACTCGCTGTAGCAATGTGTATCTCATGTTCTATTTTAGCGCCCCTGATCATTCCCTTGCATTTTCTGTTGCCTTCCTTGTAAATCCTTCTATTTTTTTTTAACCACTTGCCGACCGCCGCACGAACATTTACGTCGGCAGAATGGCACAGGCAGGCAAATGGCCGTACATGTACGTCCCTTTAAATTTACCACCACATGGGCGCGCACATACCACCGGCGGCAAGCACGCGCCCCTGCCGCGAGCTCCATGACCATGCCCACGGAACCCGCGGACTCGATGTCCTCCAGTGTCCCGCAATCATGTCACGGAGCTGCAGAATGGGGACATGCCCGTGTAAACAAGGAATTTCCCTGTTCTGCCTTGTGACAGGACACTGATCATCTACTCCCTGTCATTGGTAGCAGTGATCAGTGTCGTGTCACACGTAGCCACGCCCCCACACAGTTAGAATCACTCCCTAGGACACACTTAACCCCTTCCTTGCCTCCTAGTGGTTAACCCCTTCCTTGCCCCCTAGTGGTTAACCCCTTCCCTGCCAGTGTCATTTACACAGTAATCAGTGCATTTTTATAGCACTGATCGCTGTATAAATGACAATGGTCCCAAAGTAGCGTCAAAAGTGTCCGATGTGTCCGCTAAAATGTCGCAGTCATGATAAAAATCGCTGATCGCCGCCATTACTAGTAAAAAAAAGAATATTAATTTTTATTTATTATAATAAAAACGCCATAAAACTATCCCCTATTTTGTAGACGCTATAACTTTTGCGCAAACCAATCAATAAACGCTTATTGTGATTTTTTATGTAGAAGAATACATATCAGCCTAAACTGAGGGGAAAAATAGTTTTTTGGGGATATTTATTATAGCAAAAATTAAAAAATATTGCTTTTTTTTCAAAATTGTCGCTCAATTTTTGTTTATAGCGCAAAAAATAAGAACCGCACAGGTGATCAAATACCACCAAAAGAAAGCTCTATTTGTGGGAAAAAAAGGATGTCAATTTTGTTTGGGAGCCACGTCACACGACCGTGAAAATGTCAGTTAAAGCAGCGCAGTGCCAAATCACAAAAAGTGGCTCGGTCATTTGGCAACCAAATCCTCCGGGGCTGAAGTGGTTAAAGCAGTTGCAGCCGCTGATCAGTGTATTCTGAAAGCTGAGGGAGCTGATGCTTTTCCTGTGACCTAGAGCTTGTTGGATGGTATGGACCCAAGGACTTCCACCTTCTGACCAGATTTGCAAATTTCTATTCTGTCCTCTTGAGCAGAAGGTCAGTCAGCACAACACCTGAGTTCCTCTAGGCTGGCATGGAATCTATCAGAAGGTAAGCGCTCAGAACTATAATTTGAAGATTCTGAGGGATAAGACTCAGAGTGAGTGAGATTTGCTCCATCATCTTGTAGTTCTTCCTCTGTGGCTCACAGCAATGAATCAGAAACTGCAGTACTCATACCTGTGGTGACAGAGGAGACCACATATGTCTTTATACCACACATTGTTCTCCTCACAAAGTTCTACAGAAAATAGTGCGCATGCACGCAGCGCCGGAGCAGGTCATGCAGTAACCGTGCTCCGCAAGCCCTGACCTGAAAGAAGCTAAAATTAGCCAGAAGGGACGCCCGGATCGCCACCGAACAGTCGGCCCATATCCCGGGAACGGACCATGAGGCGGGGGACTGTGGGGAGCTCAAAAAAAGGGAAAAAACAGCCACAACAGTCCCGCTCCACACGGGCCCAGCAGCAGTCTCCTCAGACTAAGATGGCGGCGGGGAGGCAGAGGGGAGCTTACGGAGGTGGATTCAGCAGGGACAGACAGGCACCATTGTCCGGTAAGGTGCAGGGGACAGCGGAAGAAGAGTGGGGTAGCCCCTGGTCCCAGCAACATTCCCCTCAGACAGCACCTCCATTACACCAGAGGGCCCAGGAGAAAATAGGCAACCAAACACAGCAGCCAAGGCCTCCTCTCACTCAGATGGCGCCACAGCAATCAACCCTCTCACATCCAGATGCATCCATGGATGGATTGGGACGGGATCCCTTCTCATTCCAGTCCCAGGAAGAACCCCTGACCCCCCGAGAAGCCTGTTTGGACATGTCCCCCCTGTCTGTCTCCCCAGACAGAGCGGTGCTGTTTAACAATTCTCCTGCCTCATCCACAGACAGACAAATGGCAGAACTAGCAGAAATAGCATTGAGCCAAAATAGCTCAATACAGCCTCAAACATCTGTACCTACTGCTTATTCAGGAGATGCTGTTCTGCTTGCTAGATTCTCTGCTCTCCTTCAACAGGAACTTTCCAAAGCTTGCACAATTATTACTACTGGGATAAAAGATGATTTTCAAACCATAGGAGAGAGGCTAGACACCATAGAATCCAAAATGGATGGTACCGTAAAAAGAGTTAACCAAAATACCAGAATGATATCATCACTACAAGACCAATTGGATCAAGCTAATGCGAAGATTGAGGACCTGGAAAATAGGTCAAGAAGATATAATTTTCGCGTGCGAGGTCTTCCCGAGTCAATAAATGATCTGGAGGATGTTATTCATACTTTGATAAAGGATCTAATACCTGATATTGCTACTCATCAGCTGGAATTAGATAGAGTTCACAGAGCTCTCACAGCTCCTAAACCAGACGGTCTGCCTCGTGATGTGATAGTCAAACCACACTTTTATGGGTTAAAGAAAAAATAATGCTGGAAGCAAGAAACAAAGGAGATATTTCGTTACAAGGAAATAAAGTCCAGATCTTCGCAGACATATCACAGGCGACGATCCAGAAGAGAAGACAACTGAAACCTCTGCTGACACACTTGATTAATCATCAGATCAAATATCGCTGGTCTTTTCCATTCAGGCTATCCTTTACTTAAAGAGGGAAGTCGCATTCATTCGCTAGTTTCCAGTCTGGAGAGGAGTTACTTCTAGAATTGGGAATAATCAATAGAGATTCACATCATCCTGATTCCCCAAATAATGATGGTCATCCGGTCTCACCCCTATGGTCTCAACAGAGAAGGTCTAACTCAAGGAAATCGCATCCTTTCACCTGAATGCTTAACAGAGACCTTCATAGGTCATTACCCACACTGCTCAGGCAAAATTTGCCAAGATTTGGACAAAACCTACTGAAGAATACTTACCTGTTGAGAACAGACTGCCTTAATGCCTAATTAGGTGAACACCACGCTAGAGCGTCTGCCCACTTTTTTGACATGCTACGCTCCTTTCCCTGCCCCCCCTTGTTTATTTTTTGACTCTGCTCTTCATTTTAGAATTTCCCTTTCCCCTCCCCATTTTTTCTTTAAGGCCCTCTCAGTCACAGCACGAGGAGGGTCAGGGCAGTAACGCATGCAACTTGTGGTGAACTTGCCTCTACTCCACGAGTGGAGGCAACTTTACAACATAATGGGGTTGAATATCCCCAGGATCGTGCTGTTAAACAGTGCGATGGTTATTTTTTACTTATTAACACTGTTGAATTGTTATTGTTATAGTTTAAAGAACAAAGCGCAATCTATTTCCTTTTTTTCCTTCTAACTTCTTTCTCTCTTAGTGCACTCCTGAAACAGGAATGGGTTCCTTATACACATCTGAGAAGACCTCTAAAACGTGAGTACAGTTTACTGAACACTTATGACCAGTAGATCCTCCACAAAATACACCGTATTAACACATAATGTACAGGGACTGAATTCCCCTGTCAAACGAACTAAGGCCTTCCAACAATACCATAAAATGGGAATTGATATCTTATTACTTCAAGAGACACATTTCTCAAAAGCGTCTGCCCCTAAATATTTGCATGCATGATATTCCATGTTTTTTCTATCAAATGGACCGGACAAAAAACGGGGAGTAGTAATCTGCATAGCAAAAAATGTACCATTTTCACCCACTAACATTATTCGGGACAAGGAAGGGCGTTATATCATGGCTAAGGGGAAAATACATGACAAGGTAGTTACATTACTCTCTTACTATGCCCCTAACACAGGACAAAAACAGTTTTTGCGCACAATGTTAACAATGTTAACAACTATATGTTAACAACTATAATGCCTCATGTGGAGGGACACGTGATACTGGGAGGAGATAGCAATAGCTCATTAGATCAAATCTTAGACAAATCTATCCCAGGAAAAACTATCCTAAAACATACCCCAAAACAAAGCGGAGAGATTGCCCGCCTGCTCCATAGCTATGATTTGATTGACATATGGAAAAACGCCCACCCCACATCCAGAGACTATACATTCTATTCCCATGTACACAAAACATACTCCCGAATAGATAATCTATTTACACTTTCCCCGCTACTTTCGTTTGTTTCATCGACCAAAATCATTCCCATGGCTTGGTCGGACCATTCTTCAATACAAATCACACTTACAAACCTATGGTCAAAATCACAACCGTCGTTGTGGCAATTAAACAAATCTTTATTGAATGATCCCATTAATGCGAAGGAAATAGAGCTAGCTCTTAAATTTCGGGACAATCTTTCCTCATCCCCTTCCCCGATTATAACATGGGCGGCACACAAAGCCACCATCCGAGGTAAGCTGATTCAGCTAGCCTCTAGAGCGAAACGGGAGCGCGAACACACGATAAAACAACAAACTGAGGAACTACAACGTCTCACGCGGGAACACAAGACAAATCAGTCTATTGATCTCAGAGATCAGATTGATACGGCTCGCACAGCCCTTAATTTGAGTCTTACCACAAAAGCAGAAAAAAGCATAAGATGGTCCAGACATAGATACTATACTATGGGAGATAAACCTAATAAACTCTTAGCTAGGAAACTAACCCCTAGACCATTCACACCAGCCCTACCTATATATAGTACCTATGTATAGTATCTATGTCTGGACCATTACGATTACAAAATGGTCAGACTACACAGAACCCACAGCTAATACTGCAGGAATTTTTTACTTTGTATTCTAAATTGTACAATGCCCCTACACCCCTACATAAAACCAAAGCTGAGGAGTTCCTTAGCGACATCACATTGCCCACACTAGATCAGGACCACACAGAACTAATGGAGGCGGAGTTCACAGCAGGGGAAGTTGCCGCAGCTATTAAATACATAAACCCTTCCAAAGCACCAGGTCCAGATGGTTTCTCTGGACATTACTACCGTAAATACACAGAAATATTGGTTCCCCATTTATGCTCTTTTTTTAACGAATTAAGAAAAGGAAACCCACTTCCAACACATGAAAACAATGCCTACATTCATATAATACCTAAACCAAATAAGGATCATGGAGATTGCGCAAATTACCGCCCAATTTCACTAATTAATTTAGACTTGAAGATAATGACAAAAATTTTGGCCACACGCATGAATTTGTTTATATCAAAATATATTCACCCAGACCAGGTGGGATTCATCCCAAATCGACAGGCCCCAGACCAGACCAGACGAATTATTGACATAATATCTGCACTGAACTTAAGATGGGATGGGAGGGGTCGGAGAGGAGCGCTCCTGATCTCCCTGGATTTACACAAGGCCTTTGATTCCCTGTCATGGGACTATCTATTTTTCATACTGAAACGCTATGGGTTTGGCCCAAATTTCTTGAGGACACTAGAAAATATTTATAGGACTCCCACAGCACATCTGGTTGTCAAGAGTTTTCGGTCTCAACCTATAGACATACGCAGGGGAACCAGGCAGGGATGTCCATTATCCCCCTTATTGTTCATTTTGGCATTAGAACCATTAGCTATTAAGATACAAGCCCATCCAGATATACAAGGAGTTAATTGTGGCGACAGGGAACATAAGTGCGCGTTATTCGCGGATGATCTGTTGCTGCTCCTCTCCTCCCCAATTACCATGCCACCCACTTTGCACATGTTAATAAAACAATTTACTTTAATCACAGGCCTAAAAGTAAACCACTCGAAATCCCAAGCCCTTAATGTGTAATTACCAACACACATAATCCGTGCCTTATGAAACTCATACACATTTAAGTGGCAAGACACAGCTCTTCCCTATTTGGGTATTTTCCTCACCCCATCACTAGCCACACTATACAAATACAATTATCCCCCACTGTTCAAAAAATTATTAGAGGATCTCAAACGATGGTCAAATAATCCTCCATCTTGGTTCGGTCGACCGTACTCAGTTAAAATGACTATTCTACCAAAAGTATTATACTTGTTTAGGACTCTTCCCATAGCAATAGATAGAGCAGACCTGGCGAAATTCCAGAATAAACTTCTGGAATTTATCTGGGGGAACAAAAGGCCCAGGGTGAATAGACGAACATTATATACTCCTAAATTAAAAGGTGGTCTGGGAGTACCAGACCTGATAAAATGTTATCATGCAGCGCAATTATCTCAGTTAGTTCGCTTCCATACCCGACAATCAAATCCACTTTGGATGACAATGGAAACAGCGTTATTTCCAAATAAGGAGATTAGTCACCTAATGTGGATGAAAACGAAGGATAGACTGACAATAATGTGTCCGACTCTATCCTTTTCATTAAACTTGTGGGATAGACTGGCTACTACCTACAATTTTAAATCTCCACATGTCCCATTGGCTCCAATACTAGATAATCCTATATTCACCCCGGGCCTCCGTCCTCATGAATTTAAATGGTGGACCAACAAGGGATTGCTACAGATAGCCGATCTATGCGACCATAGAGGGGTTATGTCGAAACAGGTTCTGCAGGAAAAGTACCAATTACCAAATTCAGAAATATACCGCTATTCCTAGATAGCGCACTTTTTTTTTTTTTTTTTTAGACTTGATTGGGGGGCACTCCTATCCCCAAAAAATGGGAGGTTCTTACAGATAGCGCACTTCTTAACTACATTGAACCGTATCTCAGATTTAACTAAATCCACCCAAATGGAAAATTTTTGCAGAACCATAGACAAACACTCGGGTCATATTTCATTGATATATAGTATCTTAACATCAACCTCTCAGAAATTGTTTTACATGCAAAAATGGGAACAAGATATAGATATCAGTCTAATGCCCCGTACACACGGTCGGATTTTCCGATGGAAAATGTCCGATCGGAGCGTGTTGTCGGAAATTCCGACCGTGTGTGGGCTCCATCGGACATTTTCCATCGGATTTTCCGACACACAAAGTTGGAGAGCAGGAGATAAAATTTTCCGACAACAAAATCCGTTGTCGGAAATTCCGATCGTGTGTACACAAATCCGACGGACAAAGTGCCACGCATGCTCAGAATAAATAAAGAGATGAAAGCTATTGGCCACTGCCCCGTTTATAGTCCCGACGTACGTGTTTTACGTCACCGCGTTCAGAACTATCGGATTTTCCGACAACTTTGTGTGACCGTGTGTATGCAAGACAGGTTTGAGCCAACATCCGTCGGAAAAAATCCTAGGATTTTGTTGTCAGAATGTCCGAACAAAGTCCAACCGTGTGTACGCCCTATAACAGTTGAAGACTGGAACAAACTGTCTCTGCAGGCATCCAAATCATATATTAATACTTCTTTGATAGAAGCAAACTATAAAGTCCTGATGAGATGGTATTTGGTCCCAGCGAGAGTGGCAGCTTTTGTTCCAGGGGCCTCCCCACAGTGTTTTAGGGGATGCAACACTGAAGGCACCATGATACACACTTGGTGGACTTGCCCAAAAGTGCGTAGATTTTGGATCCGCACATACAACTTTATCTACTCATTAACCCAAGTGAACCTTATCAAGTCACCCTCACAGGCACTGTTGGGACGCCCAGTAGAAGGAACATCGAAACACATGCGGAAACTCATAACCTTTATATTTGTAGCAGCAAGGATAGTGATAGCTAAATCTTGGAAGTCTTCAACGATCCCCTTTCATCTCATAAAATCTAAACTGTCTTGGATCATGGTTAATGAACGTCTTTCTGCTATCTTAAATGACAAAATGGCTTTGTTCGAAAGAATATGGGACCCTTGGATAAAATACATCTCGAATACATAATGCGATGGGAATCTTAGGAATTCCTCACTCCGAGACAGGAGTGCACCTCTCTCACCTTCTTCTACCCTCTACTTTTCACTTTCTTATTTCTTTTTTCCTCTTTTTCTTACTATATAAAATAATCCTCGAAGATTATGGGGTTAATCGAGGCCCTAGGGCTGATTTTGGAGTTAAATTAGAAGGTTGCACCAGGTAGAGGAGTTGGGGAGTGAGAATCCTCCCCCTGCGACTCCCCATGCTATACATGAAACACATTAAGGAATTAATAACAATATGTGATTATGTGTTGTGTAACCTCCCTATTTCTTTCTTTTTTTGGTTATTATGTATAAATAACTTGTTATCTATTCTAACACCTTAAACAAAACATGTAAAAATTGAATTTTATATCTTTTGAAAAATTTTGAATAAAAATATTGTAAAAGAAAGTTCCACAGAAAGACAATCCTTTTCTTCATGAATTGTTATAAAACCACAACCCTTTTTCCCATAAGGCTGTATAAAAACACAATTCTTTCCTCCCCAACGTTCAATACGTTTACTAGACCGCTTGTCTACAGCCTGCAAGAATCAGTTACATTCTCAGGATGTAGATCAAGTGAAATATTAGGGATTAGTACAGGAAAATAGTCCTTTTATTCTGCCCATCCAGAGTACTATCAGGACTCTGTACAGGGAAATATTCCTTCTTTACCTGCCAAGCCCAAAACTCTCTGAGGTAGCACAAAATTCAGGAAAACAGTCCTTTGTCCTCCAAATTGGGTTTTGGTGTCAGAAAATACTTTTTTCCCTGCCCACCCCATTAGTCTGAGACCTTGCAGAAACATTTGATACCTGGCAGTGTGATTTCTGTGTGCAAGGCACACTCTGAGAGACTGGCTGCCAACCTAGATCAACTCCCTATGCCCACTTCTCTCCATTTTCTTCCAGATCTCAAGTTAAAAAAGGGAAAAAAGCCATAGGAACTGATCAGATAACTCCTCCACCCCCTGTGATGACCATGGCTTTCCCTGGTATAACATTCTTGCAGTTCCTCAATCCTAAATTAATTAGGATATCCTCTGATTATATATCTCAGAGTCGAGTCTGGCTGTAACGCTGTTATCTATGGTAGCTGGCTGTAGGTTTATCCACATAACCTCCTTCTTTTTCCCCAACAAATAACACTGGAGGGGGGGGGGGGACACCTGTCACATTAACTGGTGGACTTGGCCTCCTCTTCTCTATGGCCAGAGACTTGCACAATTTGGTTGTATATGATTATAAAGATACAATCCTGTATTGGAGTCAGTGCATTTTTAGGTTGTGTTCTCTTTCCTCTTTTTGGGACTTCAGATGATCTGGGCCATCTCCTGTTTGTGCTCTTTTCTCCTCTAATGTTCCTCTCTTTGAGTTTGTTGAAACTGTAAAATGAGCTGAAGGCGTATAAATGAAGGACAGAAGTCATAAAAAGCTGTAAGGCTGTTACCAGGGACAAACTCCCTTTGTGTGGCAATTCCTCCTCCCAAGAGGGACCAAGACCAAAGTCGCCCCATTTCATCTGCAGTGGCATTGAACAGTACATTGTTCTGCTTTATTCTTTAGCATTTCACATATAGGATGAGCTCTCACATCACCAACCATATAGATCATTGCTAGCTCAAAGAGGTGAATCAGGGTCTCCTTGGGTTGTCTCTTGTAGAAGGTTACCCTCTCATTGATTGCCATCTCAAAGTTTTCACCAAAGAAAAATAGAAAAGAAAAAAACAGGAAAGGGGATAACTGTTTGCCAGTAGGTCTCTTCTAAAAACAAAAAATACTCACTGAGGATTTGATCACTCAAAAGTGCCTCTAGTGTTTAGTGCAAAGTTTAATTTCGTTACATTGTCTCTGGGGGTCCCTGTATTTTAATTGAGGCTTCCAGAATTATATAAGCGCCCCCCTCCTGCAGATCCCCTCAACCAATGAGCCAGGCTTGTGGGGGAAGAGGCCCTTGTCATCAAAAACAAGGAGACGAGGGGGGTCATTTACTATAGCGCCAAAAAATTATCCTGCAGTACCAAAAAAAACCTCTCAAAAAAGGCCAGAAAGACTTCAACTCTCAGAAAGTCAGCGCTGATGCAAATGGAAAGCAGCGCTTTTCGCCGGCAATAATGCCTGTCAGATCACATATGCTGGAATAGTGGAAGTCAATGGGGCTCGAGGAAAAAAATAGCAGAAGGGGGAGAATAATGACTGGAAGTAAAAGTGGAGACCACTGCAATGTCTGAAGCTTTTTTAAAGCTTACTCTGTGCCAGATGTTTCGTGCTGATGCCCCTGAGACCACCAGAGTGGGGTTCCCTCCATAGAAGCTCCTTTAGAGACTGTACAGGAGGGACTTCCAAAATAGGAGAGGCTTGAACCTGCTGGAGCGATGCGGTAAGAGGCTTTGCGATGTCCATCCATCTTGTCAGGTAAGGATAAAAAAGAGAATGGTGGGGGTCATCTCTCTTCAACTTTTATAGCTAGACCAATCCTGTCAGGTTGTGGAGGCGGAGTCACAACCCAGTGTGTGCTGCCATGAAGGCGTCAGGAAATAATATTATTGTTACTTGTTATTAGACTATGTGTATAAGATGTCAATATGATAAATATATTGAGAAACCTAAATCATGAAGAGTATATGAATACCGTATTTATCGGCGTATAACACGCACTTTTTTCCCTTAAAATCAGGGGAAAGTTGCAGGTGCGTGTTATACGCCGATCCCCTGCGATCCCGAGCTGTCAAAGTGTCAAAATCGCCGACCGCGATTTGAAAATGGCGCCGCCGGCGCCGAAATACACAGAGCCGGTCCTCGGCTCTTTCCGGCGGCTCTCGTTTACTTTCGGCTCCACTCGTAGTCCCGAGCGGAGCTATCCGAACCTACTCGGATAGCTCCGCTCGGGACTACGAGTGGAACCGAAAGTGAACGAGAGCCGCCGGAAAGAGCTGAGGACCGTCTCTGTGTATTTCGGCGCCGGCGGCGCCATTTTCAAATCGCAGCCGGCGATTTTGAAGCCCACAAAGCAGGGACAGGGGATCGAAGCCTGCACTGGGGACAAGGCTGCACTGGGGAAGGCTGCACTGGGGCAAGGCTGCACTGGGGAAGGCTGCACTGAGAAGGCTGCACTGAGAAGGCTGCACTGACATGGCTGCACTGACATGGCTGCACTGACAAGGCTGCACTGGGGAAGGCTGCACTGACAAGGCGGCACTGGGGAAGGCTGCACTGACATGGCTGCACTGACATGGCTGCACTGAGAAGGCTGCACTGAGAAGGCTGCACTGACATGGCTGCACTGGGGAAGGCTGCACTGACAAGGCTGCACTGACATGGCTGCACTGGGGCAAGGCTGCACTGAGAAGGCTGCAATGATGTGCATTTAAATGTAAGTTTTTTTCCCTTCAACTTCCCTCCTAAAAGTTTTTTTTCCTTAAAATTCCCTCCTAAATTGGGGTGCGTGTTATACTCCGATAAATACGGTATATTCTATGCAATGAGCTGCAGCTGGCAGGACATATCCAGTACTAGCACTTACTTGTTGGTTCCGAACCTTTCCTGCATGTGTTGGCAGCAATCTAGAGATCACCTAAAGATCCTCAGGAAGATGCACCTTTATTTAATAGAGTTAAATGCCTATTATAGTAGATGTATGGGGTAAATCAGTGCAATGAATTGAATGTTTTAGTTATGTATATGGCTGCTGCCTCTACACATACAATACCACCTAAGTGGAAAGTATTAGAAAATGGTAAAAAAGCAGGAGTAGTATGGCGCTGCCCTTATGGAGACAAAAAAAATGTTTTCTTCTTTGTAGTGAATGTATTAGTCACTAGGCAATACATTCACTACAAAGAAGAAAATATCTTTTTGTCTCCATAAGGGCAGCGCCATACTACTCCTGCTTTTTTACCATTTTTTAATACTTTCCACTTAGGTGGTATTGTATTGTTTTTAACACTTTCCACCTAGATGATATTGTATCCATATCCACAACTACCTTTGTTGAACAATTGGAGCACCAGTTGTTGTATTTTCATTTTTAATAGAAATATTCACCACCAGTCACAGTTTTATTCAACTTTTGAACACATACAGGTTTTAGAAGCAATTTTATAAGGACACTAGGCAATACATTCACTACAAAGAAGAAAACATTTTAAATTCCTATTAGTCACAGGTGCCCATCTCCACCCCACATCCTCCCCCTGCAACTGGAGACCCGACCGCAAAATTAGCGGTGTTGACGTGGCCCTCTCGGCGTTCCGGAAGGCTATGCCCAGGCAACAGCCGTCAGCCCCGACTCAATATGCGTGACGTCATGACATTTCACACATGCGCAGGTCAAACCTCGCACGCACGAAACCCCTAAACGTCCGGCGGTGATGCAGGAATGCCGCCGACACGGAGAGGAACTCCCTCCAGTGGCCCAAACAAGAATGGGTCCCACCGTGGAAGCACATGTGTGGGGAGACGCCGGGTAACCGCGTCTCCCCACCGTGCCGGGAAGCCGAGTGGAAAAGAGGGACCAACCCAAAGGTGACAAGAGAGACGTGGGGACACACATCATAAATAATGTGTGTACTGAAAGGCAACCATGATTGTTAAAATTGTATTAGTTGGTGTGTGTAATATATTGATGCGATTTTGTTATCTAATTTGAAGAGTACCGTATGTACTCGAGTATAAACCGACCCGAATATAAGCCGAGGCACCTAATTTTACCACAAAAAACTGGGAAAACTTATTGACTCGAGTATAAGCCTAGGGTGAGAAATGCACAGCTACTGTAAGTGGAAAAAGAGGGTCAACAATGCCCATTTGCAGCCTCACTGTGTCCATTTGCAGCCATAGGTCCCTCGAACTTCAAACTCGGTAGTTAAGGGTTCCTAGATCCCCTCTAGCTGCAGCCAAAATTTGGGGTCTCTGGACCCAAAGGGTCCAGAAATGACATTGCTGCAGATGGACACAGTTGCTAGGTCCACTGGGTTTACACATAAAATTTGGGGTTCCTAGTACTAGGTGGCCTCGAGATACGGGGCCCCAAAGTTGGTTCGGAAAATGTCACGCACTTTTCTGCAGCAGAGAATGACATTTTCTGGACCGATTTTGGGTCCCCATATCTTGGGGCCACTTGGTGCAGGGAACTCTATCTTTAGATATGTTGTAGTGCTAGTTCCACTGGGTTTGCACATAAAATTTGGGGTTCCTAGCACCAAGTGGTCCCGAGATACGGGGCCCCAAAGTCGGTTCGGAAAATGTAATTCTTTGCACCAGAAAAGTGCTTGACTCGAGTATAAGCCGAGGGGGGCACTTTCAGCACAAAAAAATGTGCTGAAAAACTCGGCTTATACTCGAGTATATACGGTATATTGATGCAATTTTATTATCTAATTTGAGGAGCTAGAGGTATATTAGATCCCACCAATCCAGATGAAACAAAAAGGAGGTAGAAATATTGTCTATTTCACCCGTGAAGTTTCTTCCTCCTAGACTTGGCTACCCAGCTCTGTCTATTTTGACAGATTAACGGTTCCCTTAAATTTAGGCTAATTCTGCCTATTGCAGATCCCTTCGTGTATAACCTAAATAGGTAACTGGAAGCGAAACTATCTGCTGTGTTTTCAAAGAATTGGGATATACCTCTACTCTTATTGCAACTCGCATGTGTTAGGAGGGGAACGGGTGTTTAACCACCAAAAAGAAGAACAACAAAGTGAAGTAACACATGCAAGAGTTGACACAGCTGCAAACCCCAAAAAGCATTGCAAAATTAGTGGAAAAGTTTCCCCAGGGGGCTTTTAAGCAGCAAAATATTTCTGAAACCATGTTAGTAAAAATATTATTTAATTCAGACATAGAATGCATTACATAGATATAGGGATGAGCCGAACACCCCCCGGTTTGGTTCGCACCAGAACCTGTGAACGGACCGAAAATTCGCACAAACGTTAGAACCCCATTGACGTCTATGGGACTCGAACGTTCGAAATCAAAAGTGCTCATTTTAAAGGCTAATTTTCATGGTATTGTCCTAAAAAGGGTTTGGGGACCCGGGTCCTACCCCAGGGGACATGTATCAATGCAAAAAAAACTTTTAAAAACGGACGTTTTTTCGGGAGCAGTGATTTTAATGATGCTTCAAGTAAAAAAAAAAGTGAAATATTCCTTTAAATATCGTACCTGGGGGGTGTCTATAGTATGCCTGTAAAGTGACGCGTGTTTCCCGTGTTTAGAACAGTCCCTGCACAAAATGTCATTTTTAAAGGAAAAAATCTCATTTAAAGTGGTTGTATAGTCATTTTTTTTACTTTTACCTACAGGTAAGCCTATAATAAGTTCTTACAATTAAAAAATGTTCTTACAAGCTATCAGCGTGATGATTGAGGAGGAAGAGGATAATTACTCAGGATAGTCACTCAGCATCAGCATAGGCAGTCTTTGAAGGGATCTGAGATTTCAAAAAAAAATATTCGGTTACATCAGCATCAGGTGCTTGGTAGCTGGTGGTGATCCAAGACTGATTCATTTTTATGAAGGTCAGTCGATCGACCGAGTCGGTGGACAGACGCACCCTGTGATCGGTTACAAAGCCTCCAGCAGCACTGAATGTGCGTTCTGAAAGAACGCTGGATGCAGGACAGGCCAGTAGCTCAATTGCATACTGTGCAAGCTCTGGCCAGTGATCCATCCTCAAGACCCAGTAACCCAGAGGATTTTCGGTGGGAAAGGTGTCCAAGTCAGATCTTGCCCCTAGGTATTCCTGCACAATGTAAAACAGACGCTGGCGATGGTTGCTGGAACCGATCATACCTTGGGGCTTCGGACCAAAAAATTGTCTGAATGCATCAGTCAGACGGCCACCTTCTCCACCGCTCCTTCTTTGACTGACCGAAGCCTCAGCAACACGTTGTCCAGAAACAGGAGTTTGTAACCTCCCAGTCTCTGGGAATGCGTTGCACAGACCTTTCTGCAAGGCCTCCCCAAGATGTTTCATCCTCTGCTCCCTCTGCGATGGCAAGATAAGGTCCGCAACCTTACCCTTGTTACGTGGATCAAGGAGGGTTGCCAGCCAGTATTGGTCTTTCTCCTTGATACCACGAATACGAGGATGCTTACGCAGGCTTTGCAGGATCAGGGAGGCCATGCAGCGTAGGTTTGCTGAGGCATTCAGTCCGGAGTCCTCTGGGTCACTAAGGACGACATGGTCCGCAGCCACCTCCTCCCAGCCACGTACAAGTCCATGTGTTTCTTGGGACTGATCCCTTAAAGACTGCTGCTGATGCTGAGTGTCAGGCTCCACCTCCATACTGACACAATCTTCCTCCTCCTCCTCTTCCTGTGTGATCGGCGGGCAGGCAGGAACACTGTCTGGATAAAGGGGGCTTTGAGAGCTAAGGAAGTCCTCCTCTTCCTGCCTCTGTTCTGCCTCAAGTGCCCTGTCCATTATTCCACGCAGCGTGTGTTCCAACAGGTGGACAAGGGGGACAGTGTCACTGATGCATGCACTGTCACTGCTCACCATCCTCGTGGCCTCCTCAAATGGTGACAGGACAGTGCATGCATCCCTGATCATGGCCCACTGGCGTGGGGAAAAAAAAACAAGCTCCCCTGACCCTGTCCTGGTGCCATAGTCGCACAGGTACTCATTGATGGCCCTCTGCTGCATGTGCAGCTGCTGCAGTATGGCCAACGTTGAGTTCCACCTGGTGGGCATGTCACAGATTAGGCGGTTCTTGGGCAGGTTAAACTCCTTTTGGAGGTCCGCCAGCCGAGCACTGGCATTATATGACCGGCAGAAATGCACACAGACTTTCCTGGCCTGCCTCAGGACACCCTGTAAGCCCGGATACCTGCCCAAGAACCGCTGCACCACCAAGTTAAGGACGTGAGCCAAACAGGGCACATGGGTCATTTGTCCCTGTCGGAGGGCAGAGAGGAGGTTGGTGCCATTGTCGCAAACCACCATTCCTGCCTAAAGTTGGCGTGGCGTCAACCACCTCTGAACCTGCCCCTGCAGAGCTGACAGAACCTCTGCCCCAGTGTGGCTCCTGTCCCCCAAGCACATCAGCTCAAGCACCGCCCTGCACATGTGGAGCTTTGGGGTGTGATGCAGTCAATGTGCTGCCCTTAGGCTGGCCCCTGGAGGGCATCCTGCCTCGTTGGTGATGTGCCTTCTCCTCCTCCTCCTCCTCTCTCCTATCAGGCACCCACTTTGAGTCAGTGACCTCATCATCCCCTCTCTCCTCATCACTGGAGCAAACCTGGCAGTATGCTGCAGCAGGGGGAGCATGACTGCCAGATTGCTGTCCTTCTTGGGCACCCCCTCTGTCCGTGCTCATGTTACTGCCTTCATCAAGCTCAGTATCATCATCAGAGCCTTCCAAACGCTGGGCATCCTCCTGGAGCATGTACCCAACACTGTGGTCAAACAGTTCGAGGGACTCCTCAGGAGGACATGGTGGGGCTAGGGAAGGAGTCACTGATGACATTGAGCCGAGGGAAGAGGCCGCTGCTTTGCCAGACAAAGTACCCTGGGGATGGGTGAGAGAGGATGAGGACGGCTTGGTCATCCACTCGACCAAGTCTTCCGCATGTTGCGGCTCAACACGGCCAGCTGCCGAAAAAAAGGCTAAGCGTGTCCCACGGCCACGTGCTGATGAGGATGCACCGTCTCCACGACCAGCACTAGACACAGAGCCTGCTTGCCCTCTCTTATTGGCTTGTGACTGTCTGCCTCTCCTTCTTGGCCTTCCAGACATACTAATGGCCTGTAGCTGCACTAAGCTGGGATATATATATATATATATATATATATATAGATATATCTATATATATATAGATATATCTATATATATATATAGATATATCTATATATATATATATATATATATATATATGTACTGATACTGCAGCTAGCAAAATCAACTGCCTGCCTGTAGTATGAGAACACCACCAACCTTCTACAGGTAGCTTTAGCTGAACACTGTGCAGAGGTCTCACTACACTAACTTGTAGTTTTAGCTGAACACTGTGAGCAGGACGCACTGCACTAACTTGTAATTTTAGCTGAACACTGTGAGCAGGACGCACTATACTAACTTGTAGTTTTAGCTGAACACTGTGAGCAGGACGCACTACACTAACTGTAAATAGTCTAGCTGCCTGACTGTGGTACTAATAGGATCAAAAGAACACCAGCAATTTTCTTCAGGTAGCTGTAAATACTGTAACAAGACAAGCCTGCCTGTCAGTAGGAAGATAACAGGAACGGATCTAGCTAAACTGAATACAGTGTATATATATATATATATATATATATATATATATATATATATATATATATATATATGCAACACCTGTGATGCATATATATACACAATACACTGTAAGTGCAGCTAACTCACTGACTGTCCTGCCTAATCTATCTAACTCAAATGAAATGACACTGTCTCTCTGTCTATCTATCTCTCTTTCAACACCGGAACACACACTACACAGGGCCGCCGTGCAGGTGGCCTTATATAGTGTGGGGCGTGTTCTAAACCCCCTGAGCCATAATTGGCCAAAGCCACCCTGGCTTTGGCCAATTACAGCTCTCTCTACTGACGGCGCTGTGATTGGCCAAGCATGCGGGTCATAGTGCATGCTTGGCCAATCATCAGCCAGCAATGCACTGCGATGCCGCAGTGAATTATGGGCCGTGACGCGCCACACGAATTTGGCGTGAACCGCCCATATCGTTCGCAATTCGTCGAACGGGCGAACAGACGATGTTCGAGTCGAACATGGGTTTGACTCGAACACTAAGCTCATCCCTACATAGATACAATCAATATCGCATAAAAGTTCCAGTAGTCGACACAAGCAACAACAAAGGACCATCTCCCATGGCAATCAATTCATTAAAAAAATGTTTTCTAATTGAACAGTTACATCGTATCAATACTATCCATATGAATCCCCATGAATACCCCAATGCATTTCAACCCTTTTTCCTCTTCTGGTCTTCTTCGGGGGGTTTTTAAATTCTAAAGAGATACATCAAAAAGTTCCATTTAGGATTTTCTACAACATACAAAACATGATAGATCATTTCATGATATTTTAAAGATTTTGAAAGTACATCTCCATACATATGGTGAAGTACTTACCATTTGGGGATGGGAAGGTGGGCCTGTGTCGCATAGTTAGAATTAATAAAAACCGTTGCGTGCGGTGGTCCCACAATGTTTGCTCATTTCCTCTGTCCCCTCTGGGCGTGTCTATAGTCCATGGGGCTTGCAAGGAGCCACGCATTTGGACCCAGTGGGGGAGGTGTAGGGCGAGGCACCTGTAATTTGATATTTATAAAAATTAGTATGTGGTCAGCGGATGTCGGGTGAGTGTTTCGTATTGTCCTATATGGCCAGACTGCTTAATATTCAAAACAATTAATAGGGAGGTCTCAACTAATATTGTCCCTTTGCTCATATTTTAGTAATTTTCGGATATATATTGTAATATGTGAATATATGATAGGTTGGACTGAGTGTATAGAGTACTTGATGAGAAAAATCACTTTAAACAAACTCTATATCCTCATACATCTCCTTACAAAGGTGATGATACTGAGTGGTGAGGTAGTGTGTGAAAAAAACTAGGTGATGGTATCTGTGTGAGAAAATATGGCATAAATAAAATGTTATTGATATGTGCCAGAAACATAGGATCTATGTGCTGAAATGTAACATAAATCAAGTGTTATTGATATGTGCCAAAAACAAAACAAAAACGTGTAAAAAGGTGCCAAACATGTGAATAGGGGGGAAAAAATCCCGTGCAAAGTGAAATAGTGTGAAGTGCCTAATAAAGGAATGTATAAGGTTATAAACAAGTGGTGAAAATAATATTATTGTTACTTGTTATTAGACTATGTGTATAAGATGTCAATATGATAAATATATTGAGAAACCTAAATCATGAAGAGTATATGAATATTTTCTATGCTATGAGCTGTGTCTGGCAGGACATATCCAGTACTAGCACTTACTTGTTGGTTCCGAACCTTTCCTGCATGTGTTGGCAGCAATCTAGAGATCACCTAAAGATCTTCAGGAAGCTGCACCTTTATTTTATAGAGTTAAATTCCTATTAGTCACAGGTGCTCATCTCCACCCCACATCCTCCCCCTGCAACTGGAGACCCAACAGCAAAATTAGTGGTGTTGACGTGGCCCCCTCAGCGTTCCGGAAGGCTATGCCCCGGCAACAGCCGTCAGCCCTGACTCATTATGCATGATGTCATGACGTTTCACGCATGCGCTGGTCAAACCTCGCACGCGCAAAACACCTAAATGTCCGGCGGTGATCCAGGAATGCCGCCGGCACGGAGAGAAGCTCCCTCCAGTGGCCCAAGCAAGAATGGGTCCCACCGTGGAAGCACATGTGTGGGGAGACGCCGGGCAACCGCGTCTCCCCACCGTGCCGACAAGCCGCGTAGAAAAGAGGGACCAGCCCAAAGGTGACAAGAGAGACGTGGCACTTCATGCGGGACACACATCATAAATAATGTGTATACCGAAAGGTAACCATGATTGTTAAAATTGTATTAGTTGGTGAGTGTAATATATTGATGCAATTTTATTATCTAATTTGAAGAGCTAGAGGTATATTAGATCCCACCAATCCAGATGAAACAAAAAGGAGGGAGAAATATTGTCTATTTCACCTGTGAAGTTTATTCCTCCTAGACTTGGCTACCCAGCTCTGTCTATTTTGACAGATTAACGGTTCCTTTAAATTTAGGCTAATTCTGCCTATTGCAGATCCCTTCGTGTATAACCTAAATAGGTAACTGGAAGCGAAACTATCTGCTGTGTTTTCAAAGAATTGGGATATACCTCTACTCCTATTGCAACTCGTATGTGTTAGGAGGGGAACGGGTGTTTAACCACTACACAGCCACACTGTGGCCGAATGATGGCCACAGCGCGGACCTGAATTCCTGGGAGGCCATCATATGACGGCCTCCCCTGTGCATGCTCCCTGCGCGCGCCCTGCAGGGGGCGCGCGCCGAGCGCGCTATGATCACCGAGTCACTGAGACTCGGCTGATCACCGATCCGAGTAAGGGGCCGTGATCAGCTGTCAGCCAATGACAGCTGATCACATGATGTAAACAAAAGATCGGTAATCTTTTTTTTTCTACTCACGCTGACAGCGTGAGTAGAAAAAAAAGCCGATCACCAGCTCGGATGTGAGGGACATCGGTCCCCAAGTGGAAGAGACACATCTGCCTTATCAGTGCCATATAACAGTGCCCACAGTGCTACCTAACAGTGCCCACAGTGCCACCTGGCAGTGCTGCCCATCACTGCCACCCATCAGTGCCCATCACTGCCACCCATCAATGCCCATCACTGCCGCCTATCAGTGCCCATCACTGCCGCCTCATCAGCGTACATCAATGAAGGAGAAAAATGTCCCGTTTTAAATTTTTTAGAACAAAATATAAAAAAAAAATTAAAAAATTTTAAAAAAATTCAGATTTTTAAATTTTTTTAACAAAAAGTAAAAACTGCAGAGGTGATCAAATACCACCAAAAGAAAGCTCTATTTGTGGTGAAAAAATTTAATTTGGGTACAATGTTGTATGACCGCGCAATTGTCATTCAAAGTGCGTCAGCGCTGAAAGCTGAAAATTGGTCTGGATAGGAGGTGGGTTTAAGTGCCCAGTAAGCAAGTGGTTAACCACCAAAAAGAAGAACAACAAAGTGAAGTAACACATGCAAGAGTTGACACAGCTGCAAACCCCAAAGAGCATTGCAAAATTAGTGGAAAAGTTTGCCATGGGGGCTTTTAAGTAGCAAAATATTTCTGAAACCATGTTAGTAAAAATATTATTTATTTCAGACATAGAATGCATTACATAGATACAATCAATATCACATAAAAGTTCCAGTAGTCGACACAATCAACAACAAGCAACAAGAACAACTTTAGGTGATCTCTAGATTGCTGCCAACACATGCAGGAAAGGTTCGGAACCAACAAGTAAGTGCTAGTACTGGATATGTCCTGCCAGACACAGCTCATTGCATAGAATATATTCATATACTCTTCATGATTTAGGTTTCTCAATATATTTATCATATTGACATCTTATACATATAGTCTAATAACAAGTAACAATAATATTATTTTCACCACTCGTTTATAACCTTAGACATTCCTTTATTAGGCACTTCCCACTATTTCACTTTGCACAGGATTTTTTATTTTCCCCATTCACATGTTTGGCACCTTTTTACACGGTTTTGTTTTGTTTCTGGCACATATCAATAACATGTTATTTATGCCATATTTTCTCACACAGATACCATCACCTAGTTTTTTTCACACACTACCTCACCACTCAGTATCATCACCTTTGTAAGGAGATGTATGAGGATATAGAGTTTGTTTAAAGTGATTTTTCTCATCAAGTACTCTATACACTCAGTCCAACCTATCATATATTCACATATTACAATTTAAATCCGAAAATTATTAAAATATGAGCAAAGGGACAATATTAGTTGAGACCTCCCTATTATTTGTTTTGAATATTAAGCAGTCTGGCCATATAGGACAATACGGAACACTCACCCGACATCCGCTGACCGCATACTAATTTTTATAAATATCAAATTACAGGTGCCTCGCCCTACACCTCCCCCACTGGGTCCAAATGCGTGGCTCCTTGCAAGCCCCGTGGACTATAGACACGCCCAGGGGGGGGGGACAGAGGAAATGAGCAAACATTGTGGGACCACCGCACGCAATGGTTTTTATTAATTCTAACTATGCGACACAGGCCCACCCTCCCATCCCCAAATGGTAAGTACTTCACCATATGTATGGAGATGTACTTTCAAAACCTGTAAAATATCATGAAATGATCTATCATGTTTTGTATGTTGTAGAAAATCCTAATGGAACTTTTTGATGTATCTCTTTAGAATTTAAAACCCCCCCGAAGAAGACCAGAAGAGGAAAAAAGGTTGAAATGCATTGGGGTATTCATGGGGATTCATATGGATAGTATTAATACACTGGGGGTCATTTACTATAGTGCCAAAAAATTATCCTGCAGTACCAAAAAATAACTCTCAAAAATAGGCCAGAAAGACTTCAACTCTCAGAAAGTCAGCGCTAATGCAAATGGAAAGCAGCGATATTGCCGGCAATAATGCCTGTCAGATCACATATGCTGGAATAGTGGAAGTCAATGGGGCTTGAACCTGCAAAATCCAAAGTTCTCACTGAAGGCTTATATCCAAGTTCTTTGCCATAAAAAGTGTTTGGGGACCCGGGTCCTGCCCCAGGGGACATGGATCAATGCCAAAATTTTTTTTAAAAACGGCTGTTTTTTCGGGAGCAGTGATTTTAATAATGCTTTGAGTGAAACAATAAAAATGTAACATTCCCTTAAATTTCATACCTAGGGGGTGTCTATAGTATGCCTGTAAAGGGGCACATGTTTCCCGTGTTTAGAACAGTCTGACAGCAAAATGACATTTCAAAGGAAAAAAAGTCATTTAAAACTACTCGCGGCTATTAATGAATTGCCGGTCCGACAATACACATAAAAGTTCATTGATAAAAATGGCATGGGAATTCCCCACAGGGGAACCCCAAACCAAAATGTAAAAAAAAAATGACGTGGGGGGTGCCCCTAAATTCCATACCAGGCCCTTCAGGTATGGATATTAAGGGGGAACCCCGGCCAAAATTAAAAAAAAAAATGGCATGGGGTCCCCCTCAAAATCTATACCAGACCCATCAGGTCTGGTATGGATTTTAAGGGGAACCCCGCACCAAAATTAAAAAAAAATGGCGTGGCGTCCCCCCAAAAATCCATACCAGACCCTTATCCGAGCACGCAACCTGGCAGGCCACAGAAAAAGAGGGGGGACGAGAGAGCGCCCCCCCCTCCTGAACCATACCAGGCCACATGCCCTCAACATTGGGAGGGTGCTTTGGGGTAGCCCCCCAAAACCCCTTGTCCCCATGTTGATGGGGACAAGGGCCTCATCCCCACAACCCTTGCCCAGTGGTTGTGGGGGTTTGTGGGCTGGGGCTTATCAGAATCTGGAAGCCCCCTTTAACAAGGGGACCCCCAGATCCCGGCCCTCCCCCCTGTGTGAAATGGTAAGGGGGTACTTTTGTACCCCTACAATTTCACAAAAAAAGTGTCAAAAATGTTAAAAATTACAAGAGACAGTTTTTGACAATTCCTTTATTTAAATGCTTCTTCTTTCATCTTCTATCTTCTATCTTCCTTCGGGTTCTACCTCCATCTTCTTCTTCTTCTTCTGGTTCTTTTTCCTCCATCTTCTTCTTCTGGTTCTTCCTCCAGTGTTCTCGCCCGGCATCTTCCTCCGCGGCGTCTTGTTCCCTTCTTCTCCTCGGGTCGCTCCACATTCATGATGGCATGATGGGAGGCTCCCGCTGTGTGACGCATCTCGTCTTCTGGCGGTTCTTAAATAACGGAGGGCGGGGTGACCCCGCCCCATCTGACATAACGGAGAATGCCACAGGGAAGTCCCTGTGCATCAGAGGGGGGCGGGGTCACCGGGTGGCCCCGCCCTCCATTATTTAAAAACCGTCAGAAGATGAGAAGCGTCACACAGCGGGAGTCTCCCACCATGCCATCATGGATGCGGAGCGGCCCGAGGAGAAGAAGGGAAGAAGACGCAGCGGAAGAAGATGCCGGACGAGAACACCGGAGGAAGAACCAGAAGAAGAAGATGGAGGAAGAAGATAGAAGAAGCATTTAAATAAAGGAATTGTCAAAAACTGTCTCTTGTTATTTTTAACATTTTGACAGTTTCTTTGTGAAATGGTAGAGGTACTTTTGTACCACATTACCATTTCACACAGGGGGAGGGCCAAGATCTGGGGGTCCCCTTGTTAAAGGGGGCTTCCAGATACCCCCTTCTTTTCCTGCGGCCTGCCAGGTTGTGTGCTCGGATAAGGGTCTGGTATGGATTTTTGGGGGGACCCCATGCCATTTTTTTTTATTTTGGTGCGGGGTTCCCCTTAAAATCCATACCAGACCTGAAGGGCCTGGTATGGAATTTAGGGGGACCCCCACGCCATTTTTAAAAAAAATTTGGTTCAGGGTTCCCCTGTGGGGAATTCCCATGCCTTTTTATCAATGAACTTTTATGTGTATTGTCGGACCGGCAATTCATTAATAGCCGCGAGTAGTTTTAAATGACTTTTTTTTCCTTTGAAATGTCATTTTGCTGTCAGACTGTTCTAAACACAGGAAACATGCGCCCCTTTACAGGCATACTATAGACACCCCCCAGGTATGAAATTTAAAGGAATATTACACTTTTATTGTTTCACTTTAAGCATTATTAAAATCACTGCTCCCGAAAAAACGGCCGTTTTTAAAAATTCTTTTTGCATATTAACCCTTAAAATTAGCACTTTTGATTATTCATGTTCGTGTCCCATAGACTTTACCGGGGTTCGCACAAATTTTTAGTCTGTTCACATGTTCTGCTGCGAACCAAACAGGGGGATGTTCAGCCCATCCCTAATTATCATTGAGAATCATGGGGTACAACTTGTCAAGCAACTCGGAGGTCCAAAGTCGCCCAACTGTGAAACAAGTCATATATATTTTAATAGAAAGGAGCTCTCATTTATATTGCATTTACATCAGCAGAACCAATGCAGGAAGGGATGTGTGCACATGGGCCAGAAGCAAATGTGTGGGGATGCCAAACAAATCAATGAACCCCACCCACACCAAATCTAACTACCACATCCACCCCCACATTGATTAAGCACAAGTACATATCATACCCTTATCCAGAAAATGAGCAGCACCTCCTCTTTGCTAAAGAGGGACCTCGCCATGTCCACCTAGATGCAGATCCTGACCAGCACAGGAACTTCCAGGTGATTACAATGACTGATTTCTGGGTCAGAAGGCTAAACCACACTCTTTTGAATGCTACTGCGAATATTTGATCGCAACCACAATTAGAAATGTATTATTTTTGTTTATTTGCAGATATGCAAATTTGTATTTCTACTTATGATATTTAAAGGCATTCGATAAGAAATGGTGTCCCTGGGTTAGCAGCAGGTGTATGACAAAAACAAAAGGCCCAGTTTGAGCCTTGGTTCACACTGACAGAGGGAGGAAATCGTTCAGCTGAAATAAAAAAAATCTCATTCCCGCATGTCAGTCCCGACTGCAGGGGGAATTTCAGAGACATCTGTGCAGGTTTCTGCACTGATATCAATGCAAATTGCACCCCAATGTCACACCAATTAAAACAGTGTAATTGTCACCGCTTTGACATGTCAAATCGCACCAATGTGAACTAAAGCTGACACATACAACACTGCCTATCCACCAGCTGAATTCATTACCTGCAATTCGAGGAGATTAGAGAAGATTAGAAATTAGAGAAGATTAGAAATTAGAGAAGATTAGAAATTAGAGAAGATTAGAAATTAGAGAAGATTAGAAATTAGAGAAGATTAGAAATTAGAGAAGATTAGAAATTAGAGAAGATTAGAAAGATTAGAGAAGATTAGAAAAGATTAGAGAAGATTAGAAAAGATTAGAGAGATTAGAAAAGATTAGAGATTAGAAAAGATTAGAGATTAGAAAAGATTAGAGATTAGAAAAGATTAGAGATTAGAAAAGATTAGAGATTAGAAAAGATTAGAGATTAGAAAAGATTAGAGATTAGAAAAGATTAGAGATTAGAAAAGATTAGAGATTAGAAAAGATTAGAGATTAGAAAAGATTAGAGATTAGAAAAGATTAGAGATTGATAGATTCCACCTTTATCATTAACTTGCAGGTGTGCAGAAGCCTAGGTTTACATTGGAGCGATTTGTCATGCGAGTTGAGATATCAAATCGCATGACTATTGGCAGCAATGGCACTGTTCCAATCGATGCGACACCAATTTTGTGGCACCGCACCAATTTGCTAAAGTAGTTCCTGCACTACTTTTGCCGATTTCAGGTGTGACTTCAATAGACATCTATGTATGAAGCCACACGGATGTCTATGAAGTCGCACCTGAAATCGCGCTGACCTTGCTACTTCAAGTGAAAAGCGCGATTTTAAAGTAGCATCAAATGTGAACCAGGGCAAAGAGATTAGTTTTTTGGTGGACAAATACATATTGAAATAAAATATAAGAGATATTGCACTTTCCCAAAACCACCACCCACAAAAACTAAAGAGAAAAAAAAGTAGAAGAAAAAAAAAAAACACCACAACAAAGCTCAATAATGTACTTTTATTTTACCAGCAGAAAAAAAAAAATTTACATTCATTTACTAGCTTCAAAAAAATTGACAGGATATATGGTGCTACATTTAGCAATGGGATTTTAAGGGCCCTGCTCATAGGAGCTTACAATCTAAAATTTGACAAAACCTTAGAGTGGACACAGCTTTAATTTCAGTGTATAACGGGCAACACATCACATTTTTATCTGCAAGATTATAGAAACATACTTAACAGTCATTCTTACAAAGCATTCCAGCATAATATTACAAAAGACTTATTCAAAACACCCACCACCAGCCCACAATCCACACATACATACATACATTGGTGACCATGTTCTGCTGGAAGCTGCATTTCGGTGTACACGATTAAGCAACATCAAAAAGGGTAGAAAGTCAGCAGATGCTTCCAAACGATGTTTGCATGATCAGACAGGAACAATACACACACAACATTGACAGCATGGCCACATAAACCCACTTTTGATTGAAAAAATGCACAAGAATTTCATCAAATCTCCCAATATCGTTCCTTCTCCCCCACAAATCATAGCAAAAAACTTGACCTTCTCAGGCCAAACGAACCCCCCTACTGCAGGCCTTTATATAAGAGAGGTTGTATTGTTAGCACACTGACACACCCAATAGAAGTACACGCCCAATAGAAGTACACGCCCAATAGAAGTACACGCCCACCAGTATCTTTCAATCTATCTCTTCATGTATGTCTAAAGTGATTGCACCTGATGAGCAGGAACACATAATACTATTCACAACTGTGTTAGCCCTTGGCTATGTGCATCAAATCTCCAACTACAGGACAAAGATCAAAGTCCATTTGCATCCACATAAACAAAGCAACAGTTTTCTAATCATATGTACCTGTGCAGTGTAAACCCTACAATTTGAAATGTCCAAGTCCCTGGGCATGATTAGTGCTAATAAACATTAACATCAGTCCCTGGCTGCAATGAGCTTCCAATCTAAAGTCCAAAATTAACTTTCTTACATTAGAACCTATTTCGACAGGAGACAAATAAAATGCCAGCATGTCTTTAGATTGTGGTGAGAAACCCACACAGGGAGATCATATAAACTTCAACACAAGCATTAGCATGTTGGGGAATTGAACCAACATCCCAGATGCTGCTAGACAGAACTGCTACCCACTTAGCCACCAGGCAGCCCCACACATGTTCTCTGCATCTCTGTGGTGTGAACCAGCCCTAAGTCCATAGCCATGCTCAGTGTCACAAGCAATATACAGTATATTGGCCTAAGTATTGGGACGCCTGCCTTTAAACACACATGAACTGTAATGGCATCCCAGTGTTAGTATTGGGTTCAAAACTCATTTGGCCCACCCTTTGCAGCTATAACAGCTTCAACTCTTCTTGTCCACAAGGTTTAGGAGTGTGTCTATGGGAATGTTTGACCATTCTTCCAAGTGCATTTGTGAGGTCAGGCACTGATGTTGGACGAGAAGACCTGACCTACAGTCTCCTCTCTAATTCATCCCCAAGGTGTTCTGTTGTGTTGAGGTCAGGACTCTGTGCAGGCCAGTCAAGTTCCTCCACCCCAAAATCACTCATCCATGTCTTTATGGACCTTGCTTTGTGCACTGGTCCAAATGATTTGGTGGAGGGGGGATTATGGTGCGGGGTTGTTTTTCAGGGGTTGGGCTTGGCTCCTTAGTTCCAGTTAAGGGAACTCTTAAGGCATCAGCATACCAAGACATTTTTGACAATTTCATGCTCCCAACTTTGTGGGAACAGTTTGGGGACGGCCCCTTCCTGTTCCAACATGATTGCCCACCAGTGCACAAAGCAAGGTCCATAAAGACATGGATGAGCAAGTTTGGGGTGGAGAAACTTGACTGGCCTGCACAGAGTCCTGGCCTCAACCCGATAGAACACCCTTTGGCTGAATTAGAGTAGAGACTGCCAGCCAGGCCTTCTCATCCAACATCAGTGCCTAGCCTCACAAATGCACTTCTGGAAGAATGATCAATCATTCCCATAGGCACACTAAACCTTGTGGACAGCCTTCCCAGAAGCTGTTCTAGCTGCAAAGGGTGGGCCAAATCAAATTTTAACCCTACGGACTAAGACTGGGCTGCCATTAAATTTCATGTGTGTGTAAAGGCAGGCGTCCCAATACTTTTGGCTAAATAGTGTATCTGGAAAAGACTTACAATGGTGGTGAAACCCTCCTACACATAAATACTACATTTAGACATAGTTATAGGACCTGGGAGATGAGACAACTTCTCTCCATGAAGCAGCATGGTTGGGATTTGAACCCATGTACTCAGGGATACTAAGCAGAAGTTCTAACCGCTAAGCCACGGAGCTGCCACATGTGAGACCCTCCTACACATAACTACACATAAATACACATAAAAACACATAAATACACCTAAATACACATAAATACTGCATTTCTATGGACATACAGGTGATGGAATTACATTACTCAAGAGTTATTCTTCTTGATTTATTCTGTGATATTTGGTGTTTTTTTGTGGGTGAGAGAAGAATATTACCCTCACATTTGTGGGAATTACATTTTGATTTCTGATGTTGGTACATATCACATTTTTTGGGCTCAAATTATGAATATTTGGAAATAATAAAAAGCACAAAAAATTGTGATTCATTTTAAATTTGCATCAGCAATGGTATTGTTTGTGGATTGTAAAGACCCCTGTGTGAGTTTGGGGTAAAGATTGTTGTGAGATGGAGAGTAACAAGTGAAAGTGACAGAAAAATCTATTTTACCAAAACATTCCACATTCTACTATTCTTAAAATCAAAATATTTTAAGTAGAAGCAACAATGTTGCAAAGGAAAGTCACAGAAAGATACATTTCATTTCAACATTAAAAGGTTTTTTTTGTGAAAGTTACATTTGTTCCATTGGAATCAATGACTGAAACTTGATTTGGACTAGAATAGAGCAGATTTTCACTTCAAAAAAATGTTCTCTAATTAGCTCTCATTTTGGTATTTACTATAGCGCCGGCTAAAAAAGACACTTGAGTTAAAATGAGAGTTATTTTCTGATCTGAGCATACTCAGTTGTGTTGGCACCTAATCAGGGCTTTTTTTCTCAAACGATAGGTGCTGGAACTTAACCACAGCCCCACAAACCCCCCCCCCTACACACACCCTCCAAATCACATCAAATAGTGGGTGTGGTCAGTCAAATTTCATGAAAACAGTAGGAGGGTCTTAAAGGGGCATTAAATACAAGGATTGCATTACATACAGAGTGCAGAGCTGTCACTTGTAAACACAGAAACCAGACTTTTGTGTTTACAAGTGATTGTAGTGAGCAGGCACCAAAGGGTCTGAGACAGAGGTGGTGGAACTGAGTTCCACCAAGTTCCCCCTGAAAAAAAGCCCTGCACCTAATTGTCCAAAACGGGGAATTTATCTCTTCTCAGACTTTTAAAGATATTTCAGCGTAGAAATCACTTTTTCACACAGTTTAAAAGCAGATTAAATTTAAATAATATACCGCATATTTCAGTACCATTTAGGTAATTATATCATGCTCTAAACATTATTTCCATGTGCACTACTCCAGGTTTTAGCAGAGTAAGGGTTTGGGTGCTATTTGGTTTCAGGGAACTATAGTAAATTCGATTTTGGGAGTATTTTCTCACCAGCGCTATAGTGAATACTGTTTTAGTGCTAATTAGCGCCGCAGCTCTATAGTAAATGACCCCCATTGTGATATTTCAATTCCTTTTTAATATCGGTAAGGTGTTTTGCCACACAGATTTTGAGGATTCTCTTGGTCCTCCCCACATATAATAACCCGCATGGGCACTAGGGGTGTGCATCTTCACTGGCCTCACACTTCGATTAGATTACGATTATATGATCCACGATTCGATTCCACGATGCATCACGATTACTACCCAAGTGCCCATGGTTTTCAACTTTTCATCAGAAAAATAAATTCATGCAGTCAGAAATGAAAGAAATATATTTATTTGTATGTGCTATTTAAACAAATTACACCAAGTTTTATTTGTGCAGCAGTCTTTTAAAACGCAACTTTTTGTGGAAAAAGACACTTTCATGAATTTAAAAAAAGCAAAACAGTAAAGTTAGCCCTATCTTTTTGTATAATGTGAAAGATGATGTTATGCCGAGTAAATAGATACCAATGTCACGCTTTAAAATTGCGCACGCTCATGGAATGGGGACAAACTACGGTACCTATAAATCTCCATAGGCAACGCTTTAAAAAAATGAAGAGTTACCAGGTTAGAGTTACAGAGGACGTGTGGTCTAGTGCTTGAATTATTGCTCTCGTGGGTTGCCTGGCCTGCATGGAGTGCATGCGTTACATGTCATTCGAGACAAGACCTCCAGGTTCTTCCAGTTCTAACGCTAGAGATTTATTGGCACTCTTGAAAAAGTCATTATGGCTGTCTCTAATTAAGGAGGACAAGTATTAATCACACTGATTTAACCTTATATGCTGCGACCATTAATCTGCAAAGGAGCCTTACACAGATTTTTAATATCTCATATTTTGTGTTTATAACATACAAGGCATTTGAGGATCAGATCATTTGCACCAGTTATGAATCCCGGAAGCACATCAGGGTTAAAGATTTTTGAAAGCAAAGCAGCAGTGAGTCAACTTAAAAAGAGGAACTACGGGCTTTTAATTTGTTTCCTATTTACCTACTATTCAGGATATCATATTATATAATATAATCCCAAATAGTAAGTGAATAGGAAACAAATTAAAAGCCTGTAGGTCCTCTTTTTAAGTTGACTCGCTGCTGCTTTGCTTTCAAAAATCTTTAACCCTGATGTGCTTCCGGGATTCATAACTGGAGCAAATGATCTGATCCTCAGTTTACAGTACTATGTTGTCTGTGTGCAGTGGTGTCTCCAGCTTTCATATTTAGGGGGGCAACTATAAAATGCAAATATATATATATATATATATATATATATATATATATATATATATATATCCTGGGGCCCTTTACTACGATCCCACAACGGGCCCTTTCACATGTTCTGCAGTGAGCTCCCTTCCTACTGTATTGCCTCCCCCAGGGTGGCAGAAAACAAGAGATATATGTCACCAGCATACCAAAAAAATATAAGGGTCCATAGCAGAACTATCAGGGTTGCAAAGGTTGTCTTGCCTCTGGGCCCTGGTGTTCTGCCACTGTGGGGTTCCCCAGCCTCCTCTTGCTGTCCTGCCCCTGCTATTGACAGCGCTGGTCTGGCATCTCTTGGAATTTACAGGCTCGTTCTCCTGTCCTAAGGACAGGAGAAATCAGTCTGTTTTTTCAGTAACTGAGAGTCCTGGTGGAGTCCTTCCTGCAACTCGCTCTTCTCCCTGCCAATGAGGATGCAGGGGAAGGAGCAGATCGGGCGGCCGTGGTTGTGTGAGCGCTCGCATTATGCAGTGTCAGCGAGCAGAGGGAGGGGGGAGGAATCACCCGCAGGAGCTGACTGGGGACGCTCTCCCTCTTAGACATTGCCTTTTTGTTAAAAAAATATTTTTTTTTTAATTGGGGGGCACATGGTGGGGCACAGCATAATAATGTTGGGGGTTCAGGGCCCCCTCTGGCCCCCCTAGAGGCGCCATTGTCTGTGTGACAGACAGTCAATGTCTCTTCTCTTGTATAATTGTGTACCTGTCCTGATGATGATGAAGACGACTGTCTCCTCTCCTGCTGCCTGTGTGATGAGGACACTGCAGACAAGCCTGGCTCGCTCGGGTATCTCTCCCAGTCCTGACTCCTGCAGCTGCTGCGTGTGACTTGTGATGATGACTTCAGTTGGGTGACGGGCAGCAGATGGTCTTCCCTGACCTGTGTACGGGAGTGACTACCAGTGCCAGTACTGTGACTCTGTGTCTGGCACTGGCCGAGGAGGAAAGATGAGCGTGAGCTCTGGGGACCGGAGTCAGGGAACACATGTCTCCTCCTGAACTTTTCCTCTCATAGTCTCAAGTCGGACTCGCGACACACTCCACAGGGCGGCTGGGGATGACGTTGGCGGGAGGCGGGGTAAAACAGCGCGAAAACTTTGGCCGTTTATGGTTCCACTCAGAGACAGGGCATGGCGCAGCGGCACGGCGCGAGTATGACGTCATCATTAATCGATTTCCTAAAGCTGTAGCATCGATGCCGCATCGTGGACCGGATGCATCGATGTTACGATTAATTTCCACACCCCTAATGGGCACCATAGTAAATACATACGCAGTAACATAGGGGGTCATTTACTATAGCGTCACGGCGCTAATTCGCGCAAATTGCCGCGAATTAGCGCTAATTTGCGGCAATTTAGCGCGAATTAGCACTAATAGCGCTAATTCACGCTAAAACGGTATTCACTATAGCGCTGGTGAGAAAATTCTCCCAAAATCGAATTTACTATAGCTCCCTGAAACTAAATAGTGCCCAAACCCTTACTCTGCTAAAACCTAGAGAATTGCACATGGAAATAATGTTTAGAGCATGATATAATTTCCTAAATGGTAGTGAAATATGTGGTATATTATTTAAAGATAATCTGCTTTTAAACTGTGTGAAAAAGTGATTTCTACGCTGAAATATCTTTAAAAGTCTGAAAAGTGAAAAATTCCCCGTTTAGGACAACTAGGTGCCAACACAACTGAGCATGCTCAGACCTGAAAATAACTCTCATTTTAACTCAAGTGTCTTTTAGCTGGCGCTATAGTAAATACCAAAATGAGAGCTAATTAGAGAACATTTTTTGGAAAAATCTGAAAATCTGCTCTATTTTAGTCCAAATGAAGTTTCAGTCATTGATTCTAATGGAACAATTCTAACTTTCACAAAAAAAAACCTTTTAATGTTGAGATGAAATGTATCTTTCTGTGACTTTCCTTTGCAACATTGTTGCTTCTACTTAAAATATTTTGATTTTAGGAATACTAGAATGTGGAATGTTTTGATGTTTTGGTAAAATAGATTTTTCTGTCACTTTCACTTGTTACTCTCCATCTCACAACAATCTTTACCCCAAACTCACACAGGTGTCTTTATAATCCACAAAAAATACCATTGCTGATGAAAATTTAAAATGAATCACAATTTTTTGTGCTTTTTATTATTTCCAAATATTCATAATTTGAGCCCAAAAAATGTGATATGTACCAACATCAGAAATCAAAATGTAATTCCCAAAAATGTGAGGGTAATATTCTTCTCTCACCCACAAAAAAACACCAAATATCACAGAATAAATCAAGAAGAATAACTCTTGAGTAATGTAATTCCATCACCTGTATGTCCATAGAAATGCAGTATGTATGTGTATTTATGTGTATTTATGTGTAGTTATGTGTAGGAGGGTCTCACATGTGGCAGCTCCGTGGCTTAGAGGTTAGAACTTCTGCTTAGTATCTCTGAGGCTCTGGATTCAAATCCCAACCATGTTACTTCATGTAGAGAAGTTGTCTCATCTCCCAGGTCCTATAACTATGTCTAATTGTAGTAGTTATGTGTAGGAGGGTTCCACCACCATTGTAAGTCTTTTCCAGATGCACTATTTAGCCAAAAGTATTGGGACGCCTGCCTTTACACACACATGAAATTTAATGGCAGCCCAGTCTTAGTCCGTAGGGTTAAAATTTGATTTGGCCCACCCTTTGCAGCTAGAACAGCTTCTGGGAAGGCTGTCCACAAGGTTTAGTGTGCCTATGGGAATGTTTGATCATTCTTCCAGAAGTACATTTGTGAGGCCAGGCACTGATGTTGGATGAGAAGGCCTGGCTCGCAGTCTCTACTCTAATTCAGCCAAAGGGTGTTCTATCGGGTTGAGGCCAGGACTCTGTGCAGGCCAGTCAAGTTTCTCCACCCCAAACTTGCTCATCCATGTCTTTATGGACCTTGCTTTGTGCACTGGTGTGCAGTCATGTTGGAACAGGAAGGGACCGTCCCCAAACTGTTCCCACAAAGTTGGGAGCATGAAATTGTCCAAAATGTCTTGGTATGCTGACGCCTTAAGAGTTCCCTTCACTGGAACTAAGAGGCCAAGCCCAACCCCTGAAAAACAACCCCAAATCATAATCCCCCTCCCCCACACCATAATCCCCCTCCACTAAATCATTTGGATCAGTGTACAAAGCAAGGTCCATAAAGACATGGATGAGTGATTTTGGGGTGGAGGAACTTGACTGGCCTGCACAGAGTCCTGACCTCAACACAAGAGAACACCTTGGGGATGAATTAAAGAGGAGACTGTAGGTCAGGCCTTCTCGTCCAACATCAGTGCCTGACCTCACAAATGCACTTGGAAGAATGGTCAAACATTCCTATAGACACACTCCTAAACCTTGTGGACAAGAAGAGTTGAAGCTGTTATAGCTGCAAAGGGTGGGCCAAATGAGTTTTGAACCTAATACTAACACTGGGATGCCATTACAGTTCATGTGCATTTAAAGGCAGGCATCCCAATACTTAGGCCAATATACTGTATATTGCTTGTGACACTGAGCATGGCTATGTACTTAGGGCTGGTTCACACCACAGAGGTGCAGAGAACATGTGTGAGGCTGCCTGGTGGCTAAGTGGGTAGCAGTTCTGTCTAGCAGCACCTGGGATGTTGGTTCAATTCCCCAACATGCTAATCCTTGTGTTGAAGTTTATATGATCTCCCTGTGTGGGTTTCTCACCACAATCTAAAGACATGCTGGTATTTTATTTGTCTCCTGTCGAAATAGGTTCTAATGTAGGAAAGTTAATTTTGGACTTTAGATTGGAAGCTCATTGCAGCCAGGGACTGATGTTAATGTTTATTAGCACTAATCATGCCCAGGGACTTGGACATTTCAAATTGTAGGGTTTACACTGCACAGGTACATATGCTTAGAAAACTGTTGCTTTGTTTATGTGGATGCAAATGGACTTTGATCTTTGTCCTGTAGTTGGAGATTTGATGCACATAGCCAAGGGCTAACACAGTTGTGAATAGTATTATGTGTTCCTGCTCATCAGGTGCAATCACTTTAGACATACATGAAGAGACAGATTGAAAGATACTGGTGGGTGTGTACTTCTATTGGGCGTGTACTTCTATTGGGCGTGTACTTCTATTGGGTGTGTCAGTGTGCTAACAATACAACCTCTCTTATATAAAGGCCTGCAGTAGGGGGTTTGTTTGGCCTGAGAAGGTCAGGTTTTTTTGCTGTGATTTGTGGGGAGGAGGGCTAAAATCTTCCTTACGGAGTGCTGCTCGGCTTTCTAACTGAAGATCAGGTGTCATATTTGCCTAGGTTTTGAGTTGGGGGTGTTCTGGGGGCCCCTCTTCTGGGGGGGTACCCCTGGATAAATGAGAGGCCAAAGAAAGGCAGAACCAAAAAAGGACGTCTCCATGTCGCGAGGTCCGATGCGTTTGCAAAATTCTATGAGAATCCAGGTAAAGCCTGAATATCGTGGTGAAGTGGGTCTGAAGACGATCGCTGTGGATGTTTTACAGAAGTTGCTGAATTTACAGGTCAGTAATATATTTGCTCTTCAAGATTTTGTGGTCAGTGGTCAATACGATGTTTCTTTTCATACTGAGGATACCTGCCAAGCTGCATATGAGAATTGGGTGAAGGTGGATCTGGGAGGAAATTTGGAAACTAAGAAGATGGACGGCAGTTTATTGTTTGATCCTGGATTGAAGACCATGACTGTACATTGTTATAATCCTTTTTTGGAGCCGGAATTGGTGAGACAATTTTTGTTGCGGTATTGTGTGGGGGCTGACCGAGGAGAGAAGCTTTATAACCAGTATGGCATGTATAGAGATAAACTGCATTTTAAAGTACGCATGAAGAGGGACGCATCGGGTTTTTGTGGCGTGTGTCACCCTCCCCCGGCATTTACCATTGCTGGGGAGCGGTGTACTGTTTTCTATTCTGGGCAACCCCGTTACTGCAGGGGGTGCTTTCAGTATGGACATATTTGTGAGGACTGCCCTTCTAAGCTTTGCTGTAGAGTGTGCTTGAAGCCGGGACACAATGCAGCGGAATGCAAGGAAAAGAAATGTGATCTGTGTGGTTCAGGGGAGCATATGGTCAGAAACTGTCCAAAAAGAGTGGGGAGGAAGATGTTCTTGTATGCGGAGGCTGTGCAGAGATGGCGGTTTACAGGGCAGAATGTGAGCCAAGAACCGGAGGAGCAGGAGACTGAGCGGGCGGATGACGGGGGTGAGCAGGTGGCCGGCACGGAAGGTGGAAAGGCGCCGACCCCCCCAGACGCTGAAAACCCTGGTAGTAGCTCCAAGGAAGGTGTCGGACAGGAACTGCAAGGGAGTATGGGTAAAAGTGGAGTGAATATTAATCTGACAGAGGGGGATAATGAGATGCAGTTTGGTGAGGCGGAAGAAGCTGTGGTGGATGAAGGCATGGAGGGGGGGAGGGAGGTGAGTGGAGTGTGTGAAGAACTGATCGCTTTGATAAAACAGGTGGAGGCAGAACAGGAGAGTCAATATGTAGATGAGGAGCTTGGTGAGTGGGCTGAGGATATGGAGGTGAGGAGGAAGGAGGGGTCAGGATCAAAAGACCTTTTAATGGCTACTCAAAGACCAGGGCCTGAGGTGGAGTGGGAGAGTGAGGCACGGAGAAAGAAGCCTTATTGGGACTTGTCTCTGGTTTCGAGCCCAGGTGGTGGAGGTGTGCACTGCCAAGTTTAAGTATGGTTCCACAAGTGTCAGATGACTCAAGTGGAGCAACATTACCATTGGGCTTGGTAGGTTCTCCTGCCATGCAATATTTGGAGAGTGAATCCGTTGATCCTCTTGTAAAAGGTACAGGGAACAGAAGTGGAAAACAGCTTCCTGATGGAGGGGTTTAGTGTGTTCTGCAGGATTTTTTTGATCCTTCTCATGGCTTTGTCTATATGTAGTGTGAATGTGCGTTCGATTGGATCTGTCTATCTTCGTGCAGCTGTTTTGTCTGAGTTGGCTAAGATTGAGTGTGATGTCTTGTGTTTGCAAGAGTGTGGTTTGTGGAATGCTCCAGGCCATGGGGACTGGTCTGCAGGACCAGCGATTTGGTCTTGTGCTGCGGAAAATAGAGGTGAAGGGGTGGGGGTGCTCTTTAAAAACCCAGAAATTAAAGTTGAATCATGGGAGGAAGTGGTGATAGGAAGAGTTCTGAGTGTAATGTTTACCTACCTGGAAGAATCCTTTAAGTTGTTATGTGTTTATGCACCAGTGCGAAAAAATGCCAGGATGGATTTGTTGGAAATGTTGAGGCTCCACCTTGTGGGGAGAGGAAAGACCATTGTTGCTGGAGACTTTAATCTTATTAGGACTGCTGAAGATAGAGTAGGCCAAGGTGAAAGCCAGACCGATGTCACCAGTACAACTTTTAATGCAATTTTGCAGGATTTTTGTTTGCAGAATGGAGCGGTTTGCTACTATGCAAATGGTAAAGCCCCAGCAACCTTTTTTACAGATAAGGGAAGCATGTAATCACAAATTGACTTTATTTTAGGTTCCAGGGCACTGAAGGTCGCAGAGTGGAAGCAATGGGAGGTGTCTTTCTCCGACCACCAGGTTTTGGTGGGAAAGTTTATTTTTGATCAAGATGTCAAGACTGGGAGAGGAATCTGGAAATTAAATAATCTGTTATTGGAAGACCAAGGGATTTTTGATAAGTTTGCTCTGCAATATAAAGTGTGGTTGGGAAGGAAGGGGGATTTTGAATCCTTTTTCGAGTGGTGGGACTGGCTGAAGGAGCGAATCAAGCTCTTATTTCTTCAAGCAGGTGTAAAGAAGGCAAGGAAAGAGAAACAAGAAGGGAGGGCTCTCCAGCATAGGTTGAGACTTCTGCTTAAATTAAGGCAGGGAGGCTGGGAGTTAGAAGAGGAGATTGTAAAGCTTCGGGAGGAGATAAAGAAAGCTTGGGTGATGTGAGAGAAGAAGCTAATCTTCCAAGCTAAAGTAAAGGACATGGAGGAAGGGGAGACATGTTCGCGGTTCTTCTTCAAGAAACTCTTGAGGGGACGCAATGTGATGAAATCAGTGATGGTGCAGGGACAGGAAGGGAATGGTGAGAAGGTAATGGAGGCGGTGAGTGAGTTTTATACGGATTTGTTTGCAGGCGGACGTGGAGTAAGTGCTGAGGAGATGCGAGAGTATTGCGAGAAAGTGGATGCAAGGTTGTCTGAGGAGGATAGGTTTGGTATGTGTGTGGTTGTGTCTGAGGAGGAAGTGAGGCGAGTGATAGATGGGATGAACCAGAATAAGACACCTGGGAAGGATGGGTTGACTGTTGAATTCTTTTGTAAAGCATGGGAGGTGATAAGGAATGAGGTGTGTGAGTTGGTGAGGCTGGTGTTTGAAGTGGGGGAGATACCAAAGTCCTTAAGGGAGGGGGTGATTACCCTCATCTATAAAAAGGGCGACAAGAGAGACATTCGGAAATGGCGGCCAATTACACTGTTGAACGTTGACTACAAGATTGTGGCAAGATTGATTGCCGATCGAGTCAAGCTTGTGATTGGCGAAGTGATTGGGGAGCAGCAGGTGTGTGCAGTTCCTGGTCGACGAATTTCCGACAATCTATCGTTACTGAGGGATGTCGTATACTACGCGCAATCTAACAACTTGCCGTGCCTTCTAGAGTCGATTGACCTTGAAAGGCGTACGACAAAGTCTCCCATCAGTTTCTGTTTCAGATTCTGGAGGTCCTAGGGTTTCCGGACCAGCTGATGAAGGTTATCAAAGGACTATACAAAGGTGTCTCAAGTCAGGTTTTGGTCAACGGTACCCTAGGGGGAGTATCCCTGTGATGTCTGGTGTTAGGCAGGGGTGCCCCCTATCGCCTTTGATGGTCATCTGCATGATGGAGCCATTACTGAGTGCAGTGAAGAAGGACAAGGCATTCAAGGGTGTGTTTGGAGTAAGTGTCAGGTGTGTAGTGTGGGCCGTGAGGTGGAGGTGAATGAGGGACGCAGTCAGAAGGTGGAGAGGATGCAGGTGCTGGGTGTGTGCTTTGACAGGGAGTTGAGGGGAAGTCGCAGTTTTCAGAAGGTGACTGAGCGAGTGGAGGAAAAGTTGTCTATGTGGCGGATGCGTGAATTGTCCTGCACCAGGAAAGTTCTGATCATCAAGTCAGTGATCTTTCCGATTATGTTGTATGTCTCTGTTATATTCCCGCCTCCTGATGATTGGGTGAGGAAGATGACGAGGCTACTGTTCTTGTTCTTTTGGGGAGGGAGGATGGAGAAGTGTGCAAGGGAGAAGATTACTAAACCAAGGGCCAAAGGTGGCTTCGGACTTCCAAAGATCGGGGACTTTTTGATGCTGCATTACTGGGTGACGTTGATAAGGACCCTAAGAGGTAACGGAATCGGGAAGGAGATGATGCAATACCTTGGAGGCAGATTGTTTACAAGATGGGGACTCTACAGGCGGGCCCTGGAAAAGCCACAGGCATGGGTCGTTCCTCAGTATTTCTTGGTCCTAACCAAGATCTGGGAAGGATGGAGGTTGGGGGGTCTGGGGAGGGAGGTTGGTGATAAAAAGAAACTTAAAGCTTGGATTGCTGGGGAGATTTTTCCTAATGGGATACAGTACTTAAGAGAGAAGGAAAGTGTGCAAATCTGGAAGAGTATGAGCACTAGAGGAGTGACTAACAGCCAAAGGGACATATCCTGGATGACCTTTATGGGGTGTCTGACGACCATGAGTTTTCTGAAAAGTAGGTATTTGGTAAGATCGGAGTTGTGGGGGAGTGGAGGACGTGTTCCACTTGTTTTGGAACTGTGTCTTCGCTAAATAAGTGCTGGGAAAGTTGAAGAGCTTCCTGAGGGAGGTGGTGGGGGTGGTTTTTGTTAGGGAGGAAATGGTGGTTCTGGGTTTGTGGAGATTGGAGAAAAATGCAGCCAGGAAGGCGTGGTGCTTTTCTGTTGTCTATAAGGAAGTAATGTGGGATGTTAGGAATTTATGGGTAGGAAGGAAGAGGTTAATTTCTGTAGAAGATGCGGTGAGGATATTTTTGGCTAGGATGTATATTGTTTATCTTTTTGATGTGAAAGGGATGGGGGAGGAAGAAGCTGGGAGATATTGGAAGAGGGATAAGTGGAATGTCTTTTGATATATTTGCATGATTAAGATGTGCTCTGTATTATTAATTTGTTTGGTCATATGATGTGAAGGTCGCAGTCACTAAGTACTGACAGTATATGTGTGTTGTTGTCCATTTACTGAATTGACAAAAAAAATAAAAAATTGTGGGGAGGAGGGCTAAAATCTTCCTTACGGAGTGCTGCTCGGCTTCCTAACTTAAGATCAGGTGTCATATTTGCCTAGGTTTTGAGTTGGGGGTGTTCTGGGGGCCCCTCTTCTGGGGGGACCCTGGATAAACGAGAGGCCAAAGAAAGGCAGAACCAAAAAAGGACGTTGCCATGTCGCGAGGTCCAATGCATTTGAGAAATTCTATGAGAATCCAGGTAAAGCCTGAATATCGTGGTGAAGTGGGTCTGAAGACGATCGCTGTGGATGTTTTACAGAAGTTGCTGAATTTACAGGTCAGTGATATATTTGCTCTCCAAGATTTTGTGCTCAGTGGTCAATACGATGTTTCTTTTCATACTGAGGATACCTGCCAAGCTGCATATGAGAATTGGGTGAAGGCGGATCTGGGAGGAAATTTGCTAACTAAGAAGATGGACGTCAGTTTATTGTTTGATCCTGGATTGAAGACCATGACTGTACATTGTTATAATCCTTTTTTGGAGCCGGAATTGGTGAGACAATTTTTGTTGCGGTATTGTGTGGGGGCCGATCGAGGAGAGAAGCTTTATAACCAGTATGGCATGTATAGAGGTAAACTGCATTTTAAAGTACGCATGAAGAGGGACGCATCAGGTTTTTGTGGAGTGTGTCACCGGTGTACTGTTTTTTATTCTGGGCAACCCCGTTACTGCAGGGGGTGCTTTCAGTATGGACATATTTGTGAGGACTGCCCTTCTAAGCTTTGCTGTAGAGTGTGCTTGAAGCCGGGACACAATGCAGCGGAGTGCAAGGAAAATAAATGTGATCTGTGTGGTTCAGGGGAGCATATGGTCAGAAACTGTCCGAAAAGAGTGGGGAGGAAGATGTTCTCGTATGCGGAGGCTGTGCAGAGATGGCGGTTTACAGGGCAGAATGTGAGCCAAGAACCGGAGGAGCAGGAGACTGAGCGGGTGGATGACGGGGGTGAGCAGGTGGCCGGCACGGAAGGTGGAAAGGCACCGATCCCCCCAGATGCTGAAAACCCCGGTAGTAGCTCCAAGGAAGGTGTCGGACAGGAACTGCAAGGGAGTATGGGTAAAAGTGGAGTGAATATTAATCTGACAGAGGGGGATAATGAGATGCAGCTCTGAGCTGTTTTCTTCCCTGAGCCATCGTCTCCAGACGCTGTCTCTCCCTCCTCCATCTTCTCCCCGAGCTGTATTCTGCCAGAGCCATCTCTCCTGCCGCCGCCATCTTCTCCATCTGCTGTGTTCTTCCGCACCGCTGGTTACACGCTAATAAAAAAAAAAGCTGCTCTTCTTCCATGGCGGTCTTCCTCCGCTGTGTTGTCACCCGCTGTGTGGCGTCTCTTACATAGCCATTGAGTGGACTCTCTGGGTGACATTATCGGATGGCCACAGAAGACCGCCACAAGAAGAGCAGCTTTTTTTTTTATTAGTGGGTAACCGGCTGCGCTGAAGAACACATCAGTGGGAGAAGATGGTGGCAGCAGGAGAGACAGCTCGGGGAGAAGAAACATCAAACACTAGTGGGCGGCACAGTGGTGTAGTGGGCGGCACAGTGGTGTAGTGGGTAGCACTCTCGCCTAGCAGTAAGAAGGGTCACTGGTTCGAATCCCAACCACGATGCTACCTGCCTGGAGTTTGCATGTTCTCCCTGTGCCTGCGTGGGTTTCCTCCGGGTACTCCGGTTTCCTCCCACACTCCAAAGACATGCTGGTAGGTTAATTGGATGCTGTCTAAAATTGTCCCTAGTATGTATGAATGTAAGTTAGGGACCTTAGATTGTAATCTCCTTGAGGGTAGGAACTGATGTGAATGTACAATGTATATGTAAAGTGCTGCGTAAATTGATGACGCTATATAAGTACCTAAAATAAAAATAAATAAAATTTATTTTCTATCTATGACTGTGCTACACCCAATAGGCTAGCGGTCAGCGCTTCTACCTTGAAGAACTCATGGGTTCAAATCCCACAGAGAATTACTAAAAGATTGAATTGGTGAAAAAAAGGCAAATGACTATTAGCCAATTAGCCAAAGCAGCATATGCTGAAAATAGGTGAATGCCAATTAGCCAATGCACTTTAAATTTGGCTGATTCTAATATATTAACTCTTCAAATGCATGCAATGATATGTAAATATTCAATACTATTATGGTGTGAAATTCCAAACACCACACACTACTAATGGGCAGATTACATTTTTTTGTTTGTTTATTTTAATTCGCTTGTGCACTGAAAAGATAAACACAGCTGGGGGATGGTAGGTTGGCTGGTATTTGAACTTGTACTGTGAGTGCTGTGGAGACATCTGAGCAGACTACTAAGCCATTGTGCTAAGTATGAGACCTGCATAATAGTGTAGTATGATTAAAGAATGAATATAAATAATTACCGCTTTATAGTCACCTATATTAAAAAATAAAAAACAACATACAACAAATAGGTAACCTAAATGTTTAATACATGTAACTTTACACAATAGCAGACATTACTATGTAATAATCATTCAGAACTGCATTAGTTAGCAAAAGAAGGAAAAAACTAGGAATACAAATTGCAACATACATCAATAGATGCACACGAGGTAGAGCACATCTCACATAAAGATGTTTCTTTCACATACATGGATCATGGTTACAGTGCAGTACTATATGACAACTTGGTTGGAATTGGCATTTGCATATATACGCGGAAGCGCCAATTAGCGCCGGCTTAGAATTTACTAACATGTGTTTCTCACTAATAGCGCTAATTTTTTATTCACACATTCGCCTGTTGAAATTTTATTTGGCTAAAATGGGAGCTATTATTTGCCATAGTGCCCAGTACTTCCTGGCGCTATAGTAAATGACCCCCATAGACTTTAACGGTGTTCGCATGCTAGAACAAACTTTTTTCCTGTTCACATGTTCTGGTGCGAACCGAACGGGGGGGGTCGGCTCATCCCTACCTAGCAGTAAAAAGGGTCGCTGGTTCGTATTCCCAACCACACCACAACACTACCTGCCTGGAGTTTGCATGTTCTCCCTGTGCCTGCGTGGGTTTCCTCCGGGTACTCCAGTTTCCTCCCACACTCCAAAGACATGCTGGTAGGTTAATTGGCTTCTGTCTAAATTGGCCCAATGTATATGCATGTGAGTTAGGGACCTTAGATTGTAAGCTCCTTGAGGGTAGGGGCCCATGTGAGTGTATAATGTATATGTAAAGCACTGCGTAAATTGACGGCACTATAGAAGTACCTTAAATAAATAAGTCTTCACTAATATTATGGTGTGAATCTCCAAAACACCATACACTAGCTAACAAGCAGTTTACATTTGATAAACTTTATTGTATGGTATATAAACCATCAAACACTAGTAAAAGTATTTTGTAGATATAATTGTGCTCAGCCCAATAGGCTAACAGTTAGCACCTCTACCTTCAAAAATTCAGGTATTGAAAGACTCATGGCTTCAAATCCCACAGAAGAATCCTAAAAGATTACTATTGGTGGAGAAAAGGAGAATTACTGTTAGCCAGTTAGCCAATTAGCCAAAGCAGCATACAGTGAATGCCAAGTAGCCAATACACTTTAATGTGGTTGATATTATTGTATTAACTCTTCAAATGCTTGCAATGGTATGTAAGTATTCACTAATATTACGGTGTGAATCTCCAAACACCACACACTAGCTAACAAGCAGTTTACATTTGATAAACTTTATTGTATAGTGTATAACACATCAAACACTAGTAAAAGTATTTTGTATTTATAATTGTGCTCAGCCCAATAGACTAGCAGTTAGCGCCTCTACCTTCAAACATTCAGGTATTAAAAGACTCATGGGTTCAAATCCCACAGAAAAATCCTAAAAGATTGCATTGGTGGGAAAAAAGGAGAACGCCAGTTAGCCAATTAGCCAAAGCAACACAAATATACATATATATAGAAAAATAGGTGATTGCCAAATAGCCAATGCACTTTAATGTGAATGATTTTATTGTATTAACTCTTTAAATGCATGCAATGGTATGTAAGTATTCAATTATATTATGATGTGACATTCCAAACACCACACACTAGCTAAAGGGCAGTTTACATTTCTTTGTTTATTTTAATTCACTTGTGCACTGAAAAAATAAACACAGCTGGTGGATGGTAGGTTGGCTGTTGTTTGAACTCATACCATGAGTGCTGTGGAGATATCCAAGCAGACCACTAAGCCATTGTGCTAAGTACAAGACCTGCATAATAGTGTAGTATTATTAAAGAATTAACATAAATAATTACTGCTTTATAGTCAACTAAATTAATAAATAATAAATCAAAAACATGAAAAAAACAACATACAACAAATAGATAACCTAAATGATTAATACATGTAACTTTACATAATAGCAGACATTACTATGTAATAATCATTCAGAACTGCATTTCTTAGCAAAAGAAGGAAAAAAAAACTAGGAATACTAAATTGCAATATAAATCAATAGATGCACAGGAACTAGAGCACATCTCTGATAAAAATGTTTCTTTCACATACATGGATCATGGCTACAGTACAGTGCTATATAACAACTTGATAAGAATTGTCATTTGTATATACGCGGAAGCGCTAATTAGCGGCAATATAGAATTTACAAACGGTTGTTCTCCGCTTATATCGCAAATTTTCATGCAAATTCGCCAGTTTTGTTTCCATTTGGCTAAAATGGGCGCTATTATTTGCCATAGTGCCCTGTACTTCCTGGCGTTATGGTAAATGACCCCCATTGTATCTCCTCCATGTTCAGAAATCATCCCCGGTACTCGGCTGTGTTCTGAACATAACCCACACCAGTCAGATAATAATGAAGAATTCATCATTAGAGTCTAATTTGTTGAAAAGTCCTCCAAAATATTGTAGAGAATAAGTAAGAATTTGTACTATCCTGCATTCTCCCCAGGAGCCAAACCATCCAGCTCCTGGGGAGATCCTCCTTAGATATTGTGGTGAGTACGTGTGCAGTCAGAGGGTTCCTGTACTGCCCAGTGGGGTCCTCCTGATAACAAGCCATCTCCCATATCATACCTCCCCACAAGTGGTGCACTCATTGGTGGAGGTGATAGGTGGGACTCCCAAGGTGCCTACAATGGTTTAGATCCCCCACACGGGGAGCATTCAGCAGCTGTGGACCATTGGAGGAGGAGAGAGCAGACTCCTCCCTCCAGCAACTATGTCCGCCCTGCTCTGCCTGAGAGTAGTAATGCTGCAGTCACTCCTGTCAATAATCAGAATCATTAAAAATCCAGAGAACTGAGTCCAGTCTGTAACAAGCTGATTATATAGGCAAACTGCCAAGATCCGGCACGTTCCCAGGTATGAGGATATACTCACCTATGACTGTCCCCTGGGTACCTTGCTGGTGTGGCTTCCAAGTGTGGAGGGACAGCTAATCCAGGACTGCAGATGTGCCCACATCACCACTCTACCACCGTCCCCTCACACAGGCAGCACTCCTCTTCTGGATCCTAAGAGGACCCCACTGCTGGACAGCCAATCAGAAGGGCCCACACACCCCCCACAGACCCCACCTCCTCCAGAAGAGAAGATTTGGGACCAGAGCAGAACATGCCTTTGGCTTTCAGTGAATAAAAAGGACATTTATTGTTTGATGTCAGTAATCAATTGGAGGTCAATGGGGGATAGAGGGAGCCGGAGATCTGCTGTAACTCTGAACAAGAAATGTGATAAAATGTCTCAATAAAGGATCCCTTCCAGTGTTATGGAGAGAATACAAATCAGGGTCTCAGAGTGGTGTGTATGATATCCGGGTTACAAATAGTTTCATATTTTATGTACAGTACCTTGAAAAAGTATTCATACCCTTTTATTTTGTCATGTTACAAACAAAAACGTAATTGTATTTTATTGGGATTTTATGTGATAGACCAACACAAAGTTGCACATAATTGTGAAGTGGAAGGAAAATGATAAATGATACAAATAAATATGTGAAAAGTGTGTGGGGGGGAGGGGCATTTGTATTCAGCCCCCCTTTACTCTGATACCCATAACTAAAGTCTAGTAGAACCAATTGCCTTCAGAAGTCACCTAATTAGTAAATAGAGTCTACCTGTGTATAATTTAATTTCGGTATAAATACAGCTGTTCTGTGAAGCCCTCAGAGGTTTGTTAGAGAACCTTAGTGAACAAACAGCATCATGAAGGCCAAGGAACACACCAGACAGGTCAGGGATAAAGTTGCGGAGAAGTATAAAGCCGGGTTAGATTATAAAAAAATCTCCCAAGCTTTGAACATCTCACGGAGCTCTGTTCAATCCATCATTGGAAAATGGAAAGAGTATGGCACCACTGCAAACCTACCAAGACATGGCTGTCCCCCTAAACTGACCGGCCGGGCAAGGAGAGCATTCATCAGAGAAGAGCCAAGAGGTCCATGGTAACTCTGGAGGAGCTGCAGAGATCCACAGCTCAGGTGGGAGAATCTGTCCACAGGACAACTATTAGTCGTGTTCTCCACAAATCTGCCCTTTATGGAAGAGTGACAAGAAGAAAGACATTGGTGAAAGAAAGTCATAAGAAGTCCTGTTTGTAGTTTGTGAGAAGCCATGTGGAGGACACAGCAAACATGTGGAAGAAGGTGATCTGGTCACATGAGACCAAAATGAATCTTTTTTGCCTAAAAGCAAAACTCTATGTGTGGGGAAAACTAACACTGCACATCACCCTGAACACACCATCCCCACCGTGAAACATGGTGGTGGCAGCATCATGTGGTGGGGATGCTTTTCTTCAGCAGGGACAAGGAAGCTGGTCAGAGTTGATGGGAAGATGGGTGGAGACAAATACAGGACAATCTTAGAAGAAAACCTGTTAGAGTCTACAAAATACTTGAGACTGGGGGGAGGTTCACCTTCCAGCAGGACAACGACCCGAAACATCCAGCCAGAGCTACAATGGAATGGTTTAGATCAAAGCATATTCATGTGAATGGCCCAGTCACAGTCCAGACCTAAATCACATTGAGAATCTGTGGCCAGACTTGAAGATTGCTGTTCACAGACGTTCTCCATCCAATCTGACAGAGCTTGAGATATTTTACAAAGAAGAATGGGCAGAAATGTTCCTCTCTAGATGTGCAAAGCTGGTAGAGACATTCCCAAAAAGACTTGTAGAGAAAGGGGGTTCTACTAAGTATTGACTCCGGGGGGCACCATACAAATGCCCCCCCCCCACTTTTCACTGATTTATTTGTATCATTTATCATTTTCCTTCCACTTCACGATTATCAGCCACTTTGTGTTGATCTATCACATAAAATTCCAATAAAATAAATTTACGTTTTTGGCTGTAACATGACAAAATGTGGGAAATTTCAAGGGGTATGAATACTTTTCCAAGGCACTTGTATTTTGTATCATTTTCCACTAATAAATCTACAAACGGTTCAACTACCTGTTGGTATTTACCATCTTAAGGAACAATATCAGTTCTATCCTCCATTCCCCTCGGATTGTAGAACTCTCACAGCTTCTCTGGATTTTATATTGAAAAATGTTTTTTACAGTAAAATTCAGAAATAACATTTTATGATCTTTAAAATGAATGAACAAGGTTTAGAATTGGGGGAAATACAGTATAAGCCTTTATTTATAAAAGAAGAGAGAGAGAATATATCTTAGACAGATTGAATATCTTCACTTTCTTGGTAGGATTATTACAAAAAGACAATTTGAACAAACAGGTTGTACCTCCATCTACAATATAATATTTGTCACCTTCCACAATGGAAAATAATATCCCAAAAAGTCAGAATTGCAGTAAAAACTGTAACCAGAAAGAAGACGACGTCACCCAACATGAAAGACTAAAGACATCATTTACAGACAAAGGTTACTCCCAGGAGAAAATACAAGAGACCAACCATTGGTTTTTGGAGCCTTCACCCAAAACTAGAAAGAAGTAATAGCAAAATTCAAGGAGTGAGAATTACTCAATACAATTATTCCTCTTCCCGGGAATGTCATGTTAGTGAGAGGCTCCAGTACAGACTACACACCCAGTACAATCAGTCTCACTACTTCTCCTGAAGAAGTACAATCAGTCTCACTACTTCTCCTGAAGAAGTACAATCAGTCTCACTACTTCTCCTGAAGTAGTACAATCAGTCTCACTACTTCTCCTGAAGTAGTACAATCAGTCTCACTACTTCTCCTGAAGAAGCACAATTCAGTTCAGGAAACATCAAGAGGAATCCCCAACCCATCACCTGTCCAGCAGAATAGTAATACACGGTGATGGCACTTCTGAGTCACTTTTATCACCAATGACCCCAAGTACTTCAGATATATTGAAGGTGGATGGGTGGGGGTTGGGGTAATGACAAATAGCGAGACACCTCAATGTAAAATTATGATGTCATCTATCTGTTTTTAAGCATATTTATTATAACACTGATACAAAATAAATTGTTTTCCTTATTAATGTCTTGATCTGCTTCACACCTCACATGCATGAAAACTGATGGGAACCGAAGGGAAAAACCGACATCAATTTCACATCAATTTTCACGCGCGTCAGTTATGTGCCCTATTTTTTTTACCAAAAATATGTAGAAGAATATGTATCGGCCTAAACTGAGGAAAAAAAATATGTTTTTTATATATTTTTTGGGGATATTTATTATAGCAAAAAGTAAAAAATAATGTGTTTTTTTTTTCAAAATTGTCACTTTTTTTTGTTTATAGCGCAAAAAATAAAAACCGTGATCAAATACCACCAAAAGAAAGCTCTATTTGTGGGGAAAAAAATGACGTCAATTTTGTTTGGGAGCACGTCACACGACTGCGCAATTGTCAGTTGAAGCAACGCAGTGCCGAAACGCAAAAAACACTCTGATCTTTTGCCAGCCAAATGATCCGGGGGTGAAGTGGTTAAGGTACCCACTGTCCGGGCACAATAGGGTCATCACTGTCTCCTGGTACAGAGCTCTAGGTGGACTAAGTGAACCTTAAATAAAATAACCTCAATGTTTAAATCTCTATATATATAGCGAAAAGGATCCCCCATATAATGGGACCTTAACGGCTCAAAAAGTATATTAGTCTACAAATAATATAAATGTTATTGTAATCACATAAAAGCGTAATTAAAAACTTTTTCACATAAGAAATTACATGAGAAAAATATGCAAGGGTACAGTATACTTATACTTATTTGTACATAATAGAGCATAGTCCAAATCACATAGAACCACTGACGCGTTTCACAGTCATTTGGCTCCTTCCTCAGGGGTAGCTCTATGAGCAGTACAAAGTAATACGGAGAGTACCCAGGGAAAAGATAATCCTCACAACCCCAGAATAGGAGAAGTGGATAATCGCCACTTGTATCTGATTTCACACCCCTAAAAAAAAGGAAGAAGAGGGGAGAAAAAGGAGGTGTAGGTCCCCAGACCCGCAGGCCAGTCGTTGGGCACTGAGATCACCCCGAACTGAAATATCCAAATTTGATGTCCCCGGATCCAAGCATAACTTAAAGTGATTGTAAAGGCTCGCTTTTTTTTTAATGACAAACATGTTATACTTCCCTCCTCTGTGCAGGTTGTTTTGCACAGAGCAGCCCGGATCCTCCTCTTCTGGGGTCCCTCTTCTTATGCTCCTAGCCCCTCCCTCCTTTGAGTGCCCCTCAGCCAGCAGCTTGCTACAAGGGGCACCCAAGCCGGGTCAGAGCTCAGTGTATCCATTTAGACACGGAGCCCTGACCTGGCCCCGCCCCCTCTCTCCCCTGATTGGCTGACTGACTTTGACTGACAGCCACGGGAGTGTCCAGGATGGCTGAGAGGATCGTGGACATCGCTGGAGAGAGAAGGGGCTCAGGTAGGTAATTAGGGGGTACTGGGGGGGCTACTACACACAGAAGGTTTTTAATCCTAATGTATAGAATGCATTAAGATAAAAACCTTCTGCCTTTACAACTCCTTTAATGTCAGAGTAGTATAACAGATGAACAGATCTTAGTCCTTAAGCCATCGTTCACATTGGAGTGACTTGTCATGTGACTTGACAGGCCAAATCGCATGACAAGTCGCACCATGTTGCCGGTAATCACACTGTTTGCGGCGCTGCATCGCTTTAAAAAAAGTGATTCCTCCACTACTTTTGGTGATTTTGGGTGTGACTTGCATAGACATCTGTGCATGAAGTTGCTCAGATGTCTTCCAAGTCTCACCTGAAGTCACATTGAAATGCAGCTTTGAAATTTCAGGTGAAGTCGCACAAATTCAAAGCCGCAGTCAACCTGAATGAAGACTAAGGAATCATAAATGACTCCAAGCTTCAAGGGGCCTTGTGATTTGAATGGTCAGGTCAGCTAATGTCGGGTAATAGCTACATCTTGATGTCATCTAGGGCTGGTTGGATAGTCAATGACCTTCTCTAGGTGTCATCAGCTGGTAGAATGTAATTTCTAAAGGCTCGGTGAGTGATTCTGAGGAAAGACTGGCAGAACTTTTTATATTTTCCTTCAACCAATCAAAATTACCCAAATTGCTCTTCTGGTTCAGTTATGGTCTGGATTTGAGTTTTCTCTAATTAGCTTCTTGAGAGTCTGAGATTCCTCTTATAGCAACTTTATCATATTGAAACTGCTGACACCCCACTTCTGGGCTCATCATCATCATCATCTCTTAAGATGTTGTGATGTATGCCCCCCTCCCCCCATATCATGTACAATCAGATGGAACAATACATGTTACAATTCATGGCAACAATTTTTTGGGAAATTTCATTTGTAGACAATTTTCCCTGAGCTGAGCTGATCTGACACATGTTGTGATTGGTTGATTCCATCACTGCTATTACTTACACACACTCTAAGACACTACATCTACAATCTCACAAACTAAAGACATTTCAGGTGTATACATCTATATCACTTTATAACTAATTACATTCCAACTATTATTGGTGGTCAATACACAAGGTCAGCAGGAGACACAGATATGACCATGTACTGCAAGGTGCTCCATTCTGTAGATGTGTTTGTGACCTCATACAACTTCCAGGATGAATCTGGTTACATCTTTATGTTCATTCATTATAGTAAGTTGGTTCCATTTCCATCTCCATCTGATCCCTTCTCCTCGTCCTCCTCACACTCCGATTCTTCTCATTCTTCTCATTCTTCATCTTCCTCAGGTGACTGACCATAAAGATGAGGAGCCCAGTGTAGAGGACAAAGACCGCACCGGATGACAGGAAGTGACCCCAACCTGACCGAATTTCTGGTAAATGGAGATAAAATATGGAGATACCATGAAAGAGATATACAGAACCCCAATATAAAATATCAGACACAGGCAGATCATTCAGTAGGAACTGTATCAGGGAAGTCACAATAATTACAATGTGGAGATTCTTCTTCTCCTGATAAAGATGTAGCTGGTCCTAAATCATTCCATACACATGGAGAATAGAAGGAGGTCAGATTATCGTCAGACAATGCCAGCGGGCCGGGTGAGGACATGACCATGTGACAGAGTCACCAGCCATCACATCTATAAACATTTCCAAAAGAATATGAACCCCCTATGAGGGGGAAGGGATGGAGATTAAGGCTGCTTTATGAAATCTGCTGACCTTATACTGGGATGTTTAATGGTCCTGAAATGGAAATAATTACCAGGTGTTGTGTGCTCAGCACCCTACATTCTAATCACCCAATCAGAACAGAGCTCTTCCATCCCCAATTACAAGGTTCTAATCACCCAATCAGAACAGAGCTCCTCCATCTCCAATTACAAGGTTCTAATCACCCATTCAGAACAGAGCTCTTCCATCTCCAATTACATGGTTTCCCTCTCCTGAGGGCGCCATCCTCTGGTATAGTGAGGACGATGTCCCCACTAAGGATAAGTTGAGCAGGAACTTAGGTATGGATGGACTTTTGGGTGTTCAGACAAAATCCAAACTTTTGGGATGTTCATCATGAAATACTCTGCTGAATGTCCCATAATACATTCCAATCATCTGTCTTTTGTCAAAGTCTTGCACCTGACCTCTCGTCAAGTGCAAGACATTCTATAGTGATGGTTGTAGACAAACTTGCACCCCACATACTATAAGAGTAAATTGTTCCAGCAGCCCTTCCTCAGTGTATGGGAGTTCAGTGTGGGGGGGCAGCTGACAGTATTGCAGGGAGAGAAAGTTGGCAATGTATTGTTCTACTCCAGGTATACAGCGATATATACAGTGCTATGTACAATACTATATCAAGTGCTGTATAGTGTCAGTGATACTTTCCAGTGAATTCCAATTCCTGTGGATAGAGAGAGTGAAGTGTAAGCCCACCTACATTTATAAAACATAGCTGGATACTAATATTTATAGGTAAAGTTGAACCAGGAAATATCCAATTGCCTCTCGGGGGATCAGGAAGGATTTTTTTCCACCATTGGAGCAAATTGGATCACAATTTATTGCCTTTTTTTGCCTTCCTCTGGATCAACTGCGAGAATAGGATTATATATATATATTGTGGCAGAGCGTTGCCCTGCCAGGGTCTAGAAGGAGGATGTGACCGACAATTCTCAGCCAGACGGGTTGAGGGGCTCCAGGGAGCTTGTAACATGAAGAAGAAACTGGCTTTTCAGTTTTCTCCTTTCTTAGAAAGGTCCACTTTGGGACCTGGAGCCCGGGGATTTCTAAGAGATCCGGGTGGGATGAAATCCCCAGTCCTGGGTCCTGATTTTGAAAACAGCCAGCATACTGATTGGTCAGGTGTGTGCTGGGCTTTTAGTAGTAACCTGACCATAGTTCTGGGCTCCACCCCGGCAGACAGGAAGTCTTAGTACCAGGAGTCAGGAGGGCTCCACGTGGGAGCCAGTGCAGCAAGAGGCTGCTAGATATATACACCAAGGTGGTCGGTGAAACAGTCTGCATGGGACAGACAAGGGCCTGGAGGGTAAGGCCAGAGCTGCAGTGCTGCAAGTGAGAGCCAATTAGGCTGAATGTCATTTTTTGTTGATGGAAAAAGGAATGCTGAAAAGTGAGGGAAATCTATGTTGTTTGCTGAACTTGCTTTTAACAAAAAGGGGCAAACAAGAAAAAAGAACATAAAACACAAGCACGGGCAGGCATATGGGCGTACCTGTACGTCCCTGCTTCCCAGAGGGCGGGGGGCCCTATCGCCACCCCCCCGTGCCTGCGGCGGTCGGAATCATCATTCCAGGAGCGATCCGTGCTCAGAGGGAGGCCACCGATTCATGGCCACCCCCTAGCAATCACTCCTGATGAATGAGAAGCATTCTCTGCTCCTGTAATGTAAACAGAAGCAGAGGAAGTGATGTCATCTCTCCTCGTGTCGGTCTTTTTGTTCCGGCGCAGAGGAGAGAAGACATCAAGTAAGTCTGCACCAACACTACACTAACAGTAGAACACGCAGACATACAAATCACCCCCCAATCACCCCCCTGCACCCCCTGTCATAGTGACACCAATGGCAGTTTTTATTTTTTTACTGATCACTGCATTGGTGTCATTTGTGACTGTTATAAGTGTTAGGGCAGTTAGTAGTAGGCCCCTTTAGGTGTAGGGTACCCCCTATAAAGGTTTAACCCCTTGATCACCCCCCAGTTAACCCTTTCATCACCTGTCACCAGTGTCACTAAGTAATCTTATATCTGATCGCTGTATTAGTGTCACAGGTGACGCTAGTTAGGGAGGTAAGTATTTAGGTTCAACGTCAGCTTTTTATAGCGTCAGGGACCCCCATATACTACCTAATAAAGGTTTTAACCCCCTGATTGCTCCCTAGTTAACCCTTTCACCAGTGATTACCATATAACTGTTACGGGTGACGCTGGTTAGTTAGTTTGTTTTTTATACCCGCCGTTTATTACCCAATAAAGGTTTAACCCTCTGATCGCCCGGTGGGTGATATAAGTTGGGTTTTAGGGTCAGATAGGGTCTGCATCACCCCAGGCAGTGTCTGATTAGTGCCAATACCACTAAGACCCACGCACGCAGCATACACCTCCCTTAGTGGTATAGTATCTGAACAGATCAATATCTGATCCGATCAGATCTATACTGGCGTCCCCAGCAGTTTAGAGTTCCCAAAAACGCAGTGTTAGCGGGATCAGCCCAGATACCTGCTAGCACCTGCGTTTTGCCCCTCCGCCTGGCCCAGCCCAGCCCACCCAAGTGCAGTAGCGATCGATCACTGTCACTTACAAAACACTAAACGCATAACTGCAGCGTTCGCAGAGTCAGGCCTGATCCCTGCGATCGCTAACAGTTTTTTTGGTAGCGTTTGATACAGTCGCTAACAGTCAGGAGCTTTTTTACCTGTGAGTCTCACTACTAGGGATGAGCCAAACACCCCCCTGTTCGGTTCGCACCAGAACATGCGAACAGGCAATAAATTTGTTCGAACACGCGAACACCGTTAAAGTCTATGGGACACGAACATGAATAATCAAAAGTGCTAATTTTAAAGGCTTATATGCAAGTTATTGTCATAAAAAGTGTTTGGGGACCTGGGTCCTGCCCCAGGGTACATGGATCATTGCAAAAAAGTTTTAAAAACGGCCGTTTTTTTCAGGAGCAGTGATTTTAATAATGCTTAAACTCAAACAATAAAAGTGTAATATCCCTTTAAATTTCATAGCTGGGGGTTGTCTATAGTATGCCTGTAAAGGGTCGCATGTTTCCTGTGTTTAGAACAGTCTGACAGCAAGATGACATTTCGAAGGAAAAAACCCATTTAAAACTACTTGCGGCTATTGCATTGCCGGTCCGACAATACACATAGAAGTTCATTGATAAAAACGGCATTGGAATTCCCCACAGGGGAACCCCGAACAAAAATTAAAAAAAAATGACGTGGGGGTCCCCCTAAATTCCATACCAGGCCCTTCAGGTCTGGTATGGATATTAAGGGGAACCCCGGCCAAAAATTTTTAAAAAAATGACGTGGGGGTCCCCCTAAATTCCATACCAGACCCTTATCCGAGCACGCAACCTGGCAGGCCGCAGGAAAAGAGGGGGGACTAGAGAGCGCCCCCCCTCCAGGCCACATGCCCTCAACATTGGGAGGGTGCTTTGGGGTAGCCCCCCAAAAAACCTTGTCCCCATGTTGATGAGGGCCTCATCCCCACAACCCTGGCCGGTGGTTGTGGGGGTCTGCGGGCGGGAGGCTTATCGGAATATGGACAAGGGGGCCCCCAGATCCCGGCCCTCCCCCCTGTGTGAAATGGTAAGGGGGTACTTACCCCTACCATTTCACTAAAAAACTGTCAAAAATGTTAAAAATGACAAGAGACAGTTTTTGACAATTCCTTTATTTAAATGCTTCTTCTTTCTTCTATCTTCCTTCATCTTCTTCTTCTGGTTCTTCCGGCTCTTCTGGTTCTTCCTCCGGCATTCTCGTCCAGCATCTCCTCCGCGGCGTCTTCTATCTTCTTCTCCTCGGGCCGCTCTGCACCCATGGCATGGGGGAAGCTCCCGCTCTTCTCTTCATCTTCTTCATCTTCTTCTCTTCTTCTTTTCTTCTCTTCTTCTTTTCTTCATTTTCTTCTCCGGGCCGCTCCACATCCATGCTGGCATGGACGGAGGCTCCCGCTGTGTGACGGCGTCTCCTCGTCTGACGGTTCTTAAATAACGGGGCGGGGCCACCCGGTGACTCCGCCCCCCTCTGACTCACGGTGACTTGACGGGACTTCCCTGTGACGTCACGGGCAATGCCACAGGGAAGTCCCATCATGTCCCGTGCGTCAGAGGGGGGCGGGGTCACCGGGTGGCCCCGCCCCGTTATTTAAGAACCGTCAGACGAGGAGACGTCGTCACACAGCGGGAGCCTCCCACCATGCCGGCATGGATGCGGAGCGGCCCGGAGAAGAAAATGAAGAAGAGAAGAAAAGAAGAAGAGAAGAAGCTGAAGAAGATGAAGAAGATGAAGAGAAGAGCGGGAGCCTCCCCTCATGCCATGGGTGTGGAGCAGCCCGAGGAGAAGAAGATAGAAGACACCGCGGAGGAGATGCTGAACGAGAAGGCCGGAGGAAGAACCAGAAGAACCAGATGAAGATGAAGGAAGATAGAAGAAGCATTTAAATAAAGGAATTGTCAAAAACTGTCTCTTGTCATTTTTAACATTTTTGAGTTTTTTTAGTGAAATGGTAGGGGTAAGTACCCCCTTACCATTTCACACAGGGGGGGCCGGGATCTGGGGGTCCTCTTGTTAAAGGGGGCTTCCAGATTCCGATAAGCCCCCCGCCCGCAGACCCCCACAACCACCGGCCAGGGTTGTGGGGATGAGGCCCTTGTCCTCATCAACATGGGGACAAGGTGTTTTGGGGGGCTACCCCAAAGCACCCTCCCAATGTTGAGGGCATGTGGCCTGGTACGGTTCAGGAGGGGGGGCGCACTCTCATCCCCCCCTCTTTTCCTGCGGCCTGCCAGGTTGCGTGCTCGGATAAGGGTCTGGCATGGATTTTTGGGGGGACCCCACGCCGTTTTTTTTTTTTTGGCGCGGGGTTCCTCTTAAAATCCATACCAGATCTGAAGGGTCTGGTATGGAATTTAGGGGGACCCCCACGTCATTTTTTTAAAAATTTTGGCCGGGGTTACCCTTAATATCCATATCAGACCTGAAGGGCCTGGTATGTAATTTAGGGGGACCCCCACGCCATTTTTTTTTTTTATTTTGGTTCGGGGTTTCCCTGTGGGGAATTCCCATGCCGTTTTTATCAATGAACTTCTATGTGTATTGTCGGACCGGCAATGCAAAAGCCGCAAGTAGTTTTAAATGTTTTTTTTCCTTCGAAATGTCATTTTGCTGTCAGACTGTTCTAAACACGGGAAACATGCGCCCCTTTACAGGGATACTATAGACACCCCCCAGCTACGAAATTTAAAGGGATATTACACTTTTATTGTTTGACTTTAAGCATTATTAAAATCACTGCTCCTGAAAAAACAGCCGTTTTTAAAACTTTTTTTTGCATTGATCCATGTCCCCTGGGGCAGGACCCAGGTCCCCAAACACTTTTTATGACAATAACTTGCATATAAGCCTTTAAAATGAGCACTTTTGATCTCTCCCATAGACTTTTAAAGGGTGTTCCGCGGCATTCGAATTTGCCGCAAACACCCCAAACTGTTCGCTGTTCGGCGAACTTGCGAACAGCCAATGTTCGAGTCGAACATGAGTTCGACTCGAACTCGAAGCTCATCCCTAGTGACTGTCTGCCTCTCCTTGTTGGCCTTTCAGACATACTAATGGCCTGCAGTGAGATGTAGCTGCACAAAGCTGGGATGTATATATATACTGATAAAAATATATAAACTGCGCTAAACAAAGGTTATATGTGTTGAGGTGGATAAATAATGTGATCTATCACCAACAAAAAAATAATTTTTTTCAAAATACACAAATCCAATGAATAAAGTCCAAATTTCCCACGTAGTAGGTATTCAGTATAAGTGTGAATGCTGATCCAAATGAGCTATGATTGCTCTTACCAGAACTCCAAAGAGATAAGCGGATGGCAAAAAACCCTTGCCGGGGCCTCTGGGGTATTGGACCAAACAGCACCGCCCGTGGTCAGATCAAAATCCCCTCAATGGATACAGGAAAGAAGCAAACACAAGAAAAAGACTGGCCATAGTGTAGTATGTTAAATGCTGGACATGGACATACGAACATACCAATCACCCAGGTGTGCACATAAAAACAACCAAAAACAGGGGGGGAGGGAAGTGAAAAACCCCACCACCGTGGCTGTAGATTGTGCTTACCGACTCACGGTGATACACAGGCTTTTAATAGGTTAGGAGCTGACATATAGCTGGCAAGAAGCACCTTGATACGTCCTCATTACACGAAGTCCACATCGTCAGTATACCACCCAGAATAGAATAATAAACTCTCCATGGTGAAGTACGTTTAAAAGCAGATTTAATGAACAAAGTATTGCACTTACATAATAAAAGCACTTATATCGCATCAGTAAATGTCGCCGGCCGACATACAAGCATGGAAGCGAAGCTCGTCCTACTTCCTGGTCACGTGGTAGCGTCGCTGCGTGGGTACGTACAAATAAACGTATCCAGGTGTTAGAATGGCCAAGTCAAAGTCCAGACCTGAATCCAATCGAGAATCTGTGGAAAGAGCTGAAAACTGCTGTTCACAAACGCTCTCCATCCAACCTCACTGAGCTCGAGCTGTTTTGCAAGGAAGAATGGGCAAGAATTTCAGTCTCTCGATGTGCAAAACTGATAGAGACATACCCCAAGAGACTTGCAGCTGTAATCGCAGCAAAAGGTGGCTCTACAAAGTATTAACGCAAGGGGGCCGAATAATTTTGCACGCCCCACTTTTCATTTTTTTATTTAGTTAAAAAAGTTTCAAAAATCCAAAAGATTTCGTTCCACTTCACAATTGTTTCCCACTTGTTGGTGATTCTTCACAAAAAATAAAAATTTTATATCTTTATGTTTGAAGCCTGAAATGTGGCAAAAGGTTGAAAAGTTCAAGGGGGCCGAATACTTTCACAAGCCACTGTATATATATATATATATATATATATATATATATATATATATATATATATATATATACATATACACACACACACCACCTGGGATGTGTATATATATACACAATACACTGTAAGTGCAGCTAACTGACTCGCCTGCCTACTCTATCTAACTTAAATCAAATGACACTGTCTCTCTGTCTATCTATCTCTCTCTCAACGTCGAAACACACCACACAGTGCCGCCGTGCAGGCAGCCTTATATAGTGTGGGGCGTTTACTAAACCCCCTGAGCCTTGGCTTTGGCCAATTATGGCTTTCTGTACAGACGGCGCTGTGATTGGCCAAGCATGCTGGTCATAGTGCATGCTTGGCCAATCATCAGCCAGCAATGCACTGCGATGCAGCAGTGAATTATGGGCTGTGACGCGCCACTCAAATTTGGTGCGAACGGCCCATATCATTCATAATTTGGCGAATGACCGAACAGCCGATGTTCGATTCGAATATGTGTTTGATTCGAACATGAAGCTCATCCCTAGTCAGAGCCCTTCTGTTTCAAGACGGTGCTCCACCTCACCTTCCCAATCCAAATGCAGTAAGCCGGCTGCATGGGAGGCATTTTCCTTATGTCCTCCCGAGTACCCCTACCCAACGAGCCCCCCAAAGAATATGTTGTGTCTGCCGCAAGCGCGGATATAGACGTGACACCCGCTATTATTGTCCCTCCTGTCCTGACAATCCTGGTCTTTACATTGGTGAATGTTTTGAACGCTACCATACACTAGTTGAGTATTAGCGTAGGGTACAGCACTGCACAGACTAGGCACACTTTCACAGGGTCTCCCAAGATGCCATCGCATTTTGAGAGACCCGAACCTGGAACCGTTACAGTTACAACAGTTATGCCCTGTACACACGGTCATACACGTGCATCCTCCCTCTTGAACCATACCAGACATGCCCTCAGTATGGGGAGGGTACCCTGCCATGGGGTTCCCCTTGTTGAGGACAAAGGCATCTTACTCACAACACTTGCACAGTGGTTGTGGGGGGTTAATATAAATCTGGAAGACCCCTTTATTAAAAAAAAAAGTGGTCCCCCTCTATATGAATGAGAACCTCTGGGTATTTTTTTTTAAATATGAAAAATAGTAAATAAAGCTACTTTTGACATGTCGTTTATTTAAAAAAATCAGTAAGCTAAAAAAAAAAATCCCACAATGTAAATCCTTCATTAATAATGCCCTCAGAAATGCAGATCCACAATGTTGCTGACTCTCTGAAAGCAGAAACCCCCCCGACAGATGACACAATCCCCCTCTGACAACTGCTCACCACAAATGACAGCTCCCTGTCCCCACCATGGAACTTTCTAGGAGAGTATAGTATACTTGTAGGTTGTTTGTCTATACCTTGATCAATATTAGTTTTGCCAGTGAATGGAATACCTCCCAATATGGAGCAAGACAGCAATAAAAAACTGCCAGAAGGTCTAACTCTTCTTATGTCTGTTATAATATTTTATAAAAAGTCTTAGCTGGAATTGGGCTTCATCTACAAATGTCCTGGTAGATTTTTTGGGGGGAAAAATAGAACTTCTCACAATTATAAAGAGATTATGAAGCAGCTCATTCTGGTGTCCTCCTCACATTATGTACTTGTATGACGTCTTCTACTGAATGTTGGGTCTCTGTTCAAGTTTTTTATCTCTGCCCCTCTACATAAAAACTGTATTTTATATTAGGACTTGTTCTGTGGTGTGGTCAGTGGTGAAGGGTTGATTGCCAGTGTCCAGGGTTCCCTCCTAGGTAGGGGTGACACAAGTCCAAAACCACCCAAGATACACTGCCTGAAAGCTATCAAAGCTGACAGCAAATCATAGGTGTTGGAGGCATTGCCCACCCCGCGACTGTATGTATGCAATGGGCATGCTGTGGGGCGGGGGATACCTCCACTACCCATTATTGGCTGTCAGCTTGGACAGCTTCTCTGTGCCCTCTAAGAATTCTTCACTCAGGGAAACCAACCCTGTGGCCCCATCCATGATACACCTCTGGGTGGGATCTATATGGGAAGGGAAAAGGCTCTGATGGAAGCTGATCATTCTGTTATGTTATGTATTTCCTGGATTGTAATCTTTGTGTCTGGAATATTTTATCTCTCAGTAAAATCTTTAGTAGTAAATTCAGCCTGGAGACATTTCTGTCAGTCACCTGCACAGGAGATGTTGATGGATCTACCTAGATTATTGATCTGATTGGTGACATCACAGTGGAGGGTTCCGGAGACCGGAGGAGGAGGAAGGGTTACCCGGCTGTGTGAGGAGAAGCTCCCAACTGTACCTGATTTGGAACAAAGTCCCTCTGTCCCCCTCATTTGTCCCTCATTTTGGTCTGATCTATATAATCTAAACCTTTCATCCAAATTGTAAATTTCTGCATTTGTAAATATCAAAAGACAATATAAAGGAATAGTAGTGGTAAAAAAAAGCACTTGTGGGTTTAACTAATCATTTTTTCGTAGAATTCTCTTTTAAGGGGGTGTGGCAGGGGGTGTGTCCTATGGCCACATACTTTTGCTAATAGGTGTCCCTCATTCCCATCTCAAAAAGTTTATGTCTCCTCCACCATGTCTCCTCCAACATTGTTCCTCAACTGTGTCTCCTCCACTATGTCCTTTCATGTCAGATGTTATGAACGTGTTACCAGTCATCAGGCTAAGACCTGCTGTTATTTGCTGACAGAGAACATCCATAGGCAAGGCCCTGCTTTCAGGCTCCATTTGGCTGAATGGTACTGTCACCTACCTGTATGCAGACCCTGAGATGATGGGGAAGGTCTCTTGCACAGTTCCCATCTGAGAACCCCTGGATGTTGAGACAGGGTCTACAGGGGTGAAGGAAAGGCACAAGTGTCAAGGTGTAGACACTGAGCAGGAACTTGGGGGCGCTGATATCTGAGGAATCAGACGTATAGCTGACAATGCGCTGTGGAGATGCCAAGTTCAGTTGAAGGTGGAGCCAGGTGAAAAGCCTGGTTTGGTAATTGCCGTGTAGAAATACAGCAGGATGTGAGAAGAATCCGAGTCAGGAAGAGGCAGAAGTTGGGAACAATACTGAACAAAAACATAGTCAGTCTCAGTACCGGGATTTGGGCTCTCAGATTAAGACTAGGAAAATCTCACCTGAGACAGCCCTGGCCTGGGAAGCGATGGTGATTGGCCAGCTAATCACTGTTCACCTTTGAAAACACCTGTGTTAAAACACCACCAGTGCTTGTGGTAGCATATCTACGTTTGTGTGTTTGTGCTTGACCCAGCTGACATCTTCTCTGATCTACTTGTGTATGACCCGGCTTGTTCTGACTCTGCTCTTCCTTGCTGCTGATTCCGTACCATTTCAATTTGGATTGTCACACTGATCAACTTAAAAGGCAGTTACATTTTTAATGCCAAGTAAGTATGGGGTTGCAGGAGCTCCCCCTCAAAGAAGGGGGGTAATGTCAATACCAGGGCTGTCCCTTTAAGACTGAGCAAATCTCACCTAAGTCACCCCTGTCCGGTAAGTGATAGTGATTGGCTTAGCTGTTCCTGATATAAAAGGACACTGTGGGGGAGACACGGTGGAGGAAACAAGGTGGAGGTGACATGGTGATGGAGAACTGATAAAGGAACATGGTGGATGAGACACGGTGTAGGAGAAAAAGGCAGAGAGACACATTTCTGGAACATGGTGGAAGCAGACATGATGAAGGAGACACAGTGGAGGAGACATGGTGGTAAAGGATATGCGGTGGAGGGGACACAGTGGAGGGGACATGATGCAGGAGGCATGATGGAGGAGACACATTGGACATGGTGGGGGAGACACGGTGTAGGGGCGTGGTGAAGGAGACAATGTGGAGGAGACACTGTAGAGGAGGGAACATTGTAGAGAAGACATTATAGAGTAAAAACAGTGGAGGAGACATAATGGAGAAGACACGATGGAGGAACATGATTGAAGAGACAAACTGAAGGAGACATGAAGGAGCAGACACAGTGGAGAAGATGTGGTAGAGGAGATATGTTGGAGGGGACATGGTTGAGGTGATAACGTGGAGGAGACATGGTGCAGGAGACCTGATGGAGGAAACACAGTGGAGAGGACATTGTGGAGGAGATATGGTGAGGGAAACAGGAGTGGAGGGGACATGAAAAAAGGGACATGTTGGGGGAGGCATGGCAGAGCTGATTTATTAAGGGAGTAGAGCATAATCACTCTACAAGGTGAATTTTAAGTTAGCTTATTGAATGAAGTAAAGATAAGTGAAAATTTATTTTGCAAAGATTATCCAATCATGTGCAAGGAAAAAAAAGACAGGATATTTCCTTACACCCATTCACTAAGATAAGTGGAAGTAACTGTACAAAGTGAAGATGCTCAACTTCTTTAGTAAATCCACCTAATGAGACACTTTATTGAATATGATGAACCCAAAGGATTGATATATCGATAGAGATCTCTACTGATTTATTTCAGACAATTAAATACAATTTCCTTTATGGATGGAGATGGTGAATTAGATGATTATTTAAAAATTTACTTTCTCTACAGTTAACTTGATGACCTGAAACTTAAAGAAAACATCATTTCAATGAAGAGTGGAGACGGGGGGGGGGGGAGGGGTTTGGTCCTATTTAACAGATTGGAGACAAAGGAGCTTTTTATTGATATAAAACTCATTTACTGGATTGCAGACAAATTTATACTGTCAGGACTTTTATTCAAGGGGAGCGCAGGTCCGGGAACCTCCAGCACTGAATGTGTGTAATGGAAGGGATGCTGGGTTGTGCTGGAGGGTCTATTGTTGCTGTCTGCTGGGGGATCTATTGTCATGGGGGATCAATTGTTTCCGGCAGGTCTATTGTAGCTGGGAGGTTTATTGTTGGGGGATCTATTGTTGCTGTGGGGTCTTATGTTGCAGGGAGGGAGAGGTGTATTGTTGCTGGCTGCTGGGAGATCAATTGTTGCTGGTGAAGGTCTATTGTTAATGGGGAGTATTTTGTTGTGGGGGGGTCTGTTGTTGCTGGGAAGGATCTACTGGTGAGGGAGAGGTCTACTGTTGTTGGCTCCTGGGAGATCAGTTGTTGCTGGAGAAGGTCTATTGTTGCAGGGGTGGATCTATTGTTACTGGGGAATCTATTGTTGCTGAGAATTCTATTGTTGGGAGGAGGGGTCTATTATTGCTGGGGGGGGGATCTACTGTTGCTGGGAGGGGTACATTGCTACTTGGGGATCTATTGCTGCTGGGATACAAATTATAATTCATACAAATTACATGGCATCCCAAAATGAATGGTTCTGTATTCTCAAAAATGGGGAGTACTGGGAGGTGGGTAGGGGGCAGAACTAAGGGGCAGTGCCCGGAGGTGGGTAGGGGGCGGAGACAAGGAGTGACTCGGAAGGGGGAGGGGTATCTACACCTATTCTCTGAGAAGAAAATCCCTTTATATTGTCATCTACAGACATTTCTCCATCCACTTCTGATGTCTCCTCACCTGGACAGGTGACCCCGGCTCTGCTCTCCTCTGACCGGCTGACCCCATTCTTCACAGTACAGGTGATGTTCCAGGGCCCCAGTGACTCCACAATGGCTGTAATGTTATTGGCGGATGCGGAATATCTCTCCTGGGATCCTCCAATCACAGATAGATGGATATTCGGCTTAGTCCCCGCCTCCACTCTGCAGGAGATCTCAGCGCTATCATTCTGGAGACATGAGACATGGAGGAGCGGAACCGATACTGGAACTGAGAGAGACAATCATTTCCATTGATCAGATCCAATATATACACAGCTTGCCCCTCCCCCATCCTCACCTATAATCAGGTGTGCAGACATCTTCCTGGAGACTGGAGGAGATAGATTGTGTCTGTGTGCACCCCTCCCCCAAACACTAAATCCCCCCACTAACATTACACCCATTTTCTTCAGTCATGTGACCCTCATCAGGGTTGTCACCCCACACAACTTTTATTTACTGACAAAACATTTAGAATCTACTGAAGAAGCTCATTATATTACTGACAACCTGAAATATGACAGAAACTCCTATTAGAGACGACTCTTTCCTAAGAGGTGAAAGCTGATTGGTTTCTGTTGGCAGATCCTCCATTGGGGATCTCTCACCCTGCTGTCAATGGTCACATCTACCACATGGGGACCCCGAGCAGACCTTCTTACCTTCTACATGGACGATGTATATAAAGACACGGAGCGGGGAGGACACTGCTAGGACTGGGGGTGGGGGTTGGATGGACTTACCTTCTACATGGACGGTGTATATAAAGACACGGAGCGGGGAGGACACTGCTAGGACTGGGGGTGGGGGTTGGATGGACTTACCTTCTACATGGACGGTGTATATAAAGACACGGAGCGGGGAGGACACTGCTAGGACTGGGGGTGGGGGTTGGATGGACTTACCTTCTACATGGACGGTGTATATAAAGACACAGAGCGGGGAGGACACTGCTAGGACTGGGGGTGGGGGTGGGGGTTGGATGGACTTACCTTCTACATGGACGGTGTAATAATCTCTCTGTATACGGTGTCCTGTAGAGTTGTGTATAATCACACTGTATATCCCGTCATTCTCCGGAGTCACATTGGATATGATCAGACTTCCATTCTCTAATATTCTCATATTGGAGAAGAGTTTGTTCTCAGATTTCTCCAATGTACATCTAATGTATATAAATATTGTGGTGTAATAATTTCTGGTTGGGTCTTTATATTTCCATGCAATCCGGTCACATCTCTCTGTATCTGGATGGTTGAGGGTGAGATTATGTCTAATGGGGAAGAGAAGGTCAGATCCCGGCCGGGTGAATATTTCCTCCGGGACATTTCCTGTACAGACAGAATACAGATCCCAGTCAGGTCACAGTGTACGCTCCCCTCCCCCCTCATATAACACACATTGATGTAGAACCATCTGGAATCTCATGAGACTAATGAATAAGAAATCCAACATCTGGATCAGTGGGAGGGGCTTGTTGTCTAGTACCCGGGAGCTGCTATGGGCACCAGGCCCCGCCCCCTATCCCTCCTTATCCACCCTCTGGGCATGGGGGATGGGGCGGGCTGGCGTCCTCATGCACATTGGCGCTGCACATGAGGGCCACACGTGTGATGTCATTCTTCTGTGTCACTGTGTTGGCATGCTTTCCGCCATCTTGGCTGATTCATGTGTGGGGGGCGGTTCTTGGCTCCAATTTCTTGCCGGCGGACTCCTCCCACTATTTTTCATGCCAGCGTGACGCTGGGAGAGGTCCGGGGGGGAGACATGTGAAGAGCGAAAACATTTGTTTTGTTTCCATTCATTATTTACATAAATTAGTTTAGTGAGATTTGTTTAATCCGTTTAATTCGTGTTCAGAATTCGCTTTGTTTATATTCTAATCGATTCAAATTTTCTAATTCAAATTCAAAGAAAAAGAGGGTATATAACCATATACCAGGAATGTGGGACTTTGTGTGAAGCATATGACAGCCCAAAGAGTAATAGGGTAAATTTGAAGGAATTTTATTACACATTGCATTGTACATACATAATCAAGGTAGCAAAAGTAATTTAACATACATAGATAATAGGACTGTTGAGCACAGTTCAAAGTATATATGCTGGTAGCAGTGAAAGTATGCATGAATCACATTAAATTGGTAATAAAAAAATCACATCACATGGTAAAAATATATATATATTTTTTTTTAAATATTTAAAATTCCTAGGTTCACCACAGAATAAAGGTGTATACTATTGATTGGAAAGAGTATAACCTGCAGGACCTATGGCCTCATTAGCCTGAGGGGGTACAGAACACATCATGACTTGAAGTTCTTATGACACTAATGGAGACACGGCACATCAAAAGCTCTACGCGTTTCGTGGCTGAAGCCACTCGTCAGGAGCAGGCACGTGTGATATCTGCGAAATTAAAAAGATTTTTTGAAAAATGAAAATTGCAGGAACAGGGTTGGGGGTAAGGTATGAAACCACCGTAACCAGAGCTTACTTACTCAGGTTGGGCATGCTGAAGGTGTAATGGCAAGGCCCCGCATGCAGTCCGGGAAACAACTCCACCCTGGGAGCTGAGGTGGGCAGCCCCGCGAGTCTCGGGAGGGCGACACTCACGGCAGGCACGGCAACCGAGGACATTCTGGGAGTGAAGGGACAATGGTGAGCAAGGAAATGTGATGGACACAGGGGAGGAGAGGAAGAGGAAAGAAAGGGGGGGGGGGAAGGAAAAATACAGAAAGGGAGAGAGAGAAAGGAGAAGGGAAGGGGGAAGGGGGGAGGGATAGAAAAGAGAAGAGGGGAGGAAAACAGGGGGGGAAAGAGAGAAAGAATGGAATGATGGGGGAGACAGGGGAAGAGGGGAAAGGGCGAGCAGGGTGAATAAAACAGAGAGAAGGGGGGAAAAAAGAAACTCCAGAGAGAGGAGAGGAGGGGAAAAAAGAGGGGAGAAAAAGAAAATAGGGGAAAGGGAAAAGGAAAGGGAAAGAGGGGGGGGGAAGGGGGGAGGAAAGGGAATGAGGTGAGGACATGGAGACACGGAGGGAGGTGGGTGGGCAGGAGGGGGTGATGTGGATGGGTGAGATGAGAACAAGTGGAGCCAAATATGTGTAGTGGTAATGGAATATGGGGAAGTGCCAATATACCTTGTGAATGGAGGATCCCGTGAAGGGGACCCGAATGACCAGTGGAAAGACAGTCCGTGTGGTGGATGGTGTGTGGAGAGCCCCGAGTGCCGTAACCCGCCGAGGAGCGCCCTTAAATACCCTCGCCGCGGGGATGCCCACCAATGTCACGCCGTGGGGTAGGGGGAGGAGCGCCCGGCGCCAGGCGGCCGCTTCCGGCCAACGGCACGCAGCACGCTCCCCCATAGCCCACGAGAGTGGTGAACACAGCTTGTGCGCTGCAGCGTCAGAGCGGCGCCCAGCGAACAGCAAGGGAGCGTGACACCGACACACATTGACATCACATCCGCACACCCAGGCCGTAAGGACGGTGGGGGAGGGGGGGAAACGTCCGCAAGGTGTGTCACAGCCCCCGGAATAGGAGAGAAACCAGACCGCAGGACGGCCCAGCACACCCCACAACAGCAGTACCAAAAATTGAGCTAATAAAACAGTTGGAACAGTAAAAAATGATAAAAAACATAAAGACAGTAAATGGTTACAAGGATGAAATGGATGAATCAGGGGAGACTAAACATAGGTCATTGATGGCAGAAAGATTAGTATATCTAGGCTGGTGGAGCTAAATCAAATTCTCTCTTCTTCTTTTTTCCCCCCTTCTCTCTGTTTTATTCACCCTGCTCGCCCTTTCCCCTCTTCCCTTGTCTCCCCCATCATTCCATTCTTTCTCTCTTTTCCCCCCTGTTTTCCTCCCCTCTTCTCTTTTCTATCCCTCCCCCCTTCCCCCTTCCCTTCTCCTTTCTCTCTCTCCCTTTCTGTATTTTTCCTCCCCCCCCCCCCTTTCTTTCCTCTTCCTCTCCTCCCCTGTGTCCATCACATTTCCTTGCTCACCATTGTCCCTTCACTCCCAGAATGTCCTCGGTTGCCGTGCCTGCCGTGAGTGTCGCCCTCCCGAGACTCGCGGGGCTGCCCACCTCAGCTCCCGGTGTGGAGTTGTTTCCCGGACTGCATGCGGGGCCTTGCCATTACACCTTCAGCATGCCCAACCTGAGTAAGTAAGCTCTGGTTACGGTGGTTTCATACCTTACCCCCAACCCTGTTCCTGCAATTTTCATTTTTCAAAAAATCTTTTTAATTTCGCAGATATCACACGTGCCTGCTCCTGACGAGTGGCTTCAGCCACGAAACGCGTAGAGCTTTTGATGTGCCATGTCTCCATTAGTGTCATAAGAACTTCAAGTCATGATGTGTTCTGTACCCCCTCAGGCTAATGAGGCCATAGGTCCTGCAGGTTATACTCTTTCCAATCAATAGTATACACCTTTATGCTGTGGTGAACCTAGGAATTTTAAATATTTAAAAAAAAAAAATATTTTTACCATGTGATGTGATTTTTTTTATTACCAATTTAATGTGATTCATGCATACTTTCACTGCTACCAGCATATATACTTTGAACTGTGCTCAACAGTCCTATTATCTATGTATGTTAAATTACTTTTGCTACCTTGATTATGTATGTACAATGCAATGTGTAATAAAATTCCTTCAAATTCACCCTATTACTCTTTGGGCTGTCATATGCTTCACACAAAGTCCCACATTCCTGGTATATGGTTATATACCTTTTTTTTCTTCCAATATAAATGGGATGGATGTCCATGTCCTCACCAGGTCATGACATCACATAAAGTCCCTAGGGATGGAAATACTTGATCTCACCAGATCATGGCTTCCTAAAAGTCCCTATTTTTTCTCCCCCCCCCCTTTTCCCTAATTCAAATTCAGATCAATTCAAAAAAGTTTTTCGAATCAATCTCAAATAGTATTCAAATTTGAAAATTTTTCGAATTCAAATTGTTTTCCAATTCCATAGAAAATAAAATAATAGAATATAATAGAGTAAAACAGAACAATATAGGATAGAAAATAAAAGAACAGAATAGAATAGAATAGAATGGAATAGAATAAATAAATAATAGAATTAAATATAATTCTGTTCTTTTATTTTCTATTCTATTTTGTTGTGTTTTACTCTATTATAGTATATTATTTTATTTTGTTATATTCTTTTCTATTCTATTCCTTTATTTTCTATTCTATTTTATTCTCTTTGGAAATGTGAAAACTATTTAAATTTGAAAACGATTCGAATTCGAATTATATCCAATTTTTTTTTTGTTATTTCGGATTTGTTTAACCACTAGAGGACCATTGGAGAAAATGTAAATAATTGCCTCACATCCAATATAAATATTGGCACCACATCGCTAAAGTTTGCAATATAAAGAACATAGAAAGAGCTGGGATTTTTAAGGTAAAATAGATAACACAAAATTTATGTAAAAAAATCACATTTTATTTTAGAAAAATTGTTCTGGACATGTTTCACCACATGCAGTGGCTTCTTCAGGATAGTAATATTTATCAGGCACTAAAGAAAATAATACAAAAATTACACAATAAATGAACAACAATAATATATGGAACAATCAAAAATCAATATGAGTACATATCAAAAATAATAATACCACATATCCGATCTGCCAATGCAACATTTCAGCCAAAGAGGGATTTAAAATGGGGTCATTTGGGGGGGGTTTATATATATATTTTTTTTTTTTTTTTTTTTTAAGCAAAGGCCCTACAGACTAAAATGGTGGGTGTTTCATTTTTTTCCCACATTTTTTGGGGAAAAAACACACTTTTTTTAATGTACTAAAACACACTATATTGCTCAAATGTTTGATGAAATAAAAAAGATGATCTTAGGCCGAGTACATGGATACCAAACACAACATGCTTTAAAATTGCGCACAAATGTGCAGTGGCGACAAACTACATACATTTTTAAAAGTCTTTAAAAGCCTTTACAGGTTACCACTTTAGATTTACAGAGGAGGTCTACTGCTAAAATTACTGCCCTCAATCTGACGTTCGCGGTGATACCTCACATGCATGGTGCAATTGCTGTTTACATTTGACGCCAGACCAACGCTTGCGTTCGCCTTTGCGCGAGAGCAGGGGGGGACAGGGGTGCTTTTTTTTTCTTTATTTTTTTTTGCATTTTTATTTTATTTTTAAACTCTTCCTTTCATTTTTTATTATCATTTTTATTATGTCAGGGAATGTAATTATCCCCTATGATAGCAATAGGTAGTGACAGGTACTCTTTTTGGAAAAAAATGGGGTCTATTAGACCCTAGATCTCTCCTCTGCCCTCAAAGCATCTGACCACATCAAGATCGGTGTGATAAAATGCTTTCCTAATTTCCCAATGGCGCTGTTTACATCCGGCAAAATCTAAGTCATGAAATGCTTGTAGCTGTAGCTGAGATGTTTGGAGCCACTCTGTTCTCTGATCAGCTCTATGGTCAGCTGGCTGAATCACCGGCTGCATTTTCAGGTTCCCCTTTGAGGAGTGCCAGAGAAAAACATGGAAGATGGTGGTGGGCATTCCCTCCCACGGCTTGTAAAAGCAGTCTAGAGGCTAATTAGCCGCTAGGATTGCTTTTACATGAAAGCCAACCGCTGGCTGAAAAGAATGATACCAAGATGATACCTAAACCTGCAGGCATCATTCTGGTATAACCACCTAAAATCCAGCAACATACCAGTACGTTGCTGGTCCTTGTTGGGCATATATTGTAAACTTTTTTCATGAAGCCTGTGGGCTGAACGAAAAAAAAAGATTGATCGGTGGGTATGCCCACCATTAGAATACCTCCCTTCATCCACCCACTTCTAATGATGGGCATACATGCACCATTTATATATGCTGAAGCATGGGGGCATCTACCTCAAAAGTTAGAAGCAAATCGCTCCTCCGCCCCTGCTGCCCCCATGCTTCGGCATATATCACCTCCGCTGGAGTCACGGCTTTATGTATCGTGGGAGCAAACGCTGTTGCTGTCAAGATAAATAAATCCGCGCTGCAGCTGAATGGCGTACCTGAAGACAAAAAAATGGTTAACAATAAAACACAGTAAACAGTAAAGTATAAAAAATGACATACTTGAAAAGCAAACATGATAAAACATAATAACAATAAAACATTGCAGAATAGAATACAGTAAAAAAGAGCAGAACAATAGAGAGAGAATAGAGAGAGAGAGAACAATAAAAAAACAACTATTTTTGTTTTTTTTTTATTTTACCGGTATATATTTTTTTACACTTTTTTTTTGTAACTTTAACTTTTATAACTGTAACCGGTTCCAGGTTCGGGTCTCTCAAAATGTGATGGCATCTTGGGAGACCCTGTGAAAGTGTGCCTAGTCTGTGCGGTGCTGTACCCTACGCTAATAACTAGTGAATGGTAGCGTTCAAAACATTCACTAATGCAAAGACCAGGATTGTCAGGACAGGAGGGACAATAATAGCGGGTTTCACGCCTATATCCGCGCTTGCTGCAGACACAACATCTTTTTTGGGGGGTTTGTTGGGTAGGGGTACTCAGGAGGACATAAAGAAAATACCTCTCATGCAGCCGACTGCATTTGGTTGGGGATGTGAATGGGGGAAGTACGGGCGCTGCAGAAGTGGTGGGTTCCCAATTAGGATTGGCGAATGCAGCAGGAAGGGCATTATGGGCACGACGGGCCTGTGTTTGTCTTCTTGGTGGCAGCGGGACACTACTTGTGCTTGCCACCTCACCAGCTTGTACTGCACTTATGGGGCTCGCCACGTCACCAAGTGTTACTGCAGTGCTGGATGTACGACCAGGGTGTACTAGGCCACTGGTGCTTGCCAGTTCACCAGAAGGAATAGCGGCGCTAGTACTGCTCTGCTCCAAACGAAAGCCCCGCGGTTCTTACTCCTCAACAACAGCAGAAGAAGATCGGGGTCTGGTACGCCTGACCTTGGCAGGGACCACAACTCCGTCGTCAGAGCTATCTGTCATGGAGCCGCTGTCCTCTACAGGATCGTATTCTGAGCCTCAATCTGACAGATGAGTGACTTCCTCTTCACTATCTGTCATGCTCAGAAACGTGTAGGCCTCTTCACTAGTGTACCTTCAATTTGCCATTTTGGGCTCTAAATTTAGTGGTACACAAGTGAGACTCACAGGCAAAAATGCTCCTGACTGTTAGGGACTGTATCAAACGCTATCAAAAAAACTGTTAGCGATCGCAGGGATCAGGCCTGACTCTGCGAACGCTGCAGTTATGTGTTTAGTGTTTTGTAAGTGACAGTGATCGATCGATACTGCACTGGGGTGGGCTGGGCTGGGCCGGGCGGAGGGGCAAAACGCAGGTGCTAGCAATTATCTGGGCTGATCCCACTAACACTGCGGTTTTGGGAACCCTAAACTGCTGGGGACACTAGTATAGATCTGATCGGATCAGATATTGATCTGTTCAGATACTATACCACTAAGGAAGGTGTATGCTGCGTGCGTGGGTGTTAGCGGTACTGGCACTAACCCGGCACTGCCTGGGGCGATGCAGATGCAGACCCTATCTGACCCTAAAACCTAACTGATATCACCGCCGGGTACCTTTATTAGGTAATAAATGGCGGGTGCCCTGACACTATAAAAAATAAACTAACTTACCAGCGTCACTGTGACAGGGGGTACAGGGGGGTGATCGGGGGGTATCGGGGGGTGAAAAGTGTGCCTAGAGTGTTTTACTGTTAGTGTAGTGTTGGTGCACTTACTTGGATGTCTTCTCTCCTCCACGCCGGAACGAAAAAGACCGACGTGAAGAGAGGTGACATCACTTCCTCTGCCGCTGTTTACATTACAGCAGCAGAAGAAGATTGTCATTCGTTGGGAGCGATCACAAGGGGGTGGACACGAATGAGTGGCCTCCCCCTCAGCATTGATTGCTCCCCTAACGATCCCGACCGCCTTGGGCACCAGGTACGTGATTTTGCCTGCCCGTGCCATTCTGCCGCAGTATATCTGCATTAGGCGGTCGGCAAGTGGTTAAGGGGAACTCTGCGCCAATTTTTTCAAGAAAACGGCGTAGGGGTCCCCCTTAAAATCCATACCAGACCCTTATCTGAGCATGCAACCTGGCAGGCCACAGGAAAAGAGGGGGATGAGAGAGCGCCCCTCCCGTCCTGAGCCGTACCAGGCCACATGCCCTCAACATGGGGCGGATGTCCCCATGTTGATGGGGAGAAGGGCCTCATCCCCACAACCCTTGCCCGGTGGTTGTGGGGGTCTGCGGGCAGGGGGCTTATTGGAATTTGGAAGCCCCCTTTAACAAATTGAACCCCCAGATCCCAGCCCCCCTATGTGAACTGGTAACGGGTACATTGTACCCCTACCATTTCACAAAAAATGTGTCAAAAATTGTAAAAAACACAAGACACAGCTTGGGACTAGTCCTTTATTTAAAAAGAAAAAAAAATTCCAGCGATGTACATCCATTCTTGAGCAGAGGATGCAGAAAAAGAAAAACACCACCGACACGATCCGCCTCCATGGGTGGTTCCCGTGTCATCAGAGGGGGTGGGGTCACCCAAACATGTCACTGGGTAACCCTGCGGCGTTTCCCCCTTGCGTCCAAGGGAGGCAGGGTCACCTGGTCATGTCACGGGTGGCCCCGCCCTCAGCTATTTAAGAGCTGTCACAGTGGGTGTAGTGTCATTCAACGGGAACCACCCTTGGAGGCGGATTGTGATGGTGAGTTTTTTTTTCTCCGTATCCTCCGCTCGAGAATGGATGTACATCGCTGGAATTTTTTTTTCTTTTTTTTTTTAATAAAGGACTTAAACTGTCTACTGTGTTTTTTACCATTCTTGACACTTTTTTTGTGAAATGGTAGGGGTACAATGTACTCCGTTACCAATTCACATGGGGGGGACGGGATCTGGGGGTCCCATTTGTTAAAGGGGGCTTCCAGATTCCGATAAGGCCCCGGCCTGCAGACCCCCACAACCACCGGGCAAGGGTTGTGGGGATGAGGCCCTTGTCCCCATCAACATGGGGACATCCTCCCCATGTTGAGGGCATAAGGCCTGTTACGGTTCAGGAGGGGGGCGCTCTCTCGTCCCCCCCTCTTTTCCTGCGGCCTGCCAGGTTGCATGTTCGGATAAGGGTCTGGTGTGGATTTTTGGGGGGCCCCTACGCAATTTTTTTTTAAATTGGTGCAGGGTTCCCCTTAAAATCCATACCAGACTAAAGGGCCTGGTATGGAATTTGGGGGGACCCCACGCAATTTTTTTATAAAAATTTTGGTTGAGGGTTCCCCTTAATATTCATTGCAGACCCGAAGGGCCTGGTAATGGACTGGGGGGGAACCCATGCCGTTTTTTTCAGTGACTTCTTTTATCTGTATTTCCGGGACCCGACAATTCATTAATAGCCGCAAGTAGTTTTAAGTGACTTTTCTTCCTTTAGAAATGTGATTTTGCTGTCAGACTGTTCTAAACACGGGAAACATGCGCTACTTTACAGACATACTATAGCCACCCCCCAGGTATGAAATTTAAAGGAATATTTCACTTTTATTGTTTCACTTTAAGCATTATTAAAATCACTGCTCCCAAAAAAACAGTCGTTTTTAAAACTTTTTTTGCATTGATCCATGTCCCCTGGGGCAGGACCCAGGTCCCCAAACACTATTTGTGCATATTAACCTTTAAAATGAGCACTTTTGATTTTTCATGTTCATGTCCCATAGACTTTAACGGTGTTCGCGTGTTCGAACACATTTTTTGCCTGTTCACATGTTCTGCTGCGAACCAAACTGGGGGGTGTTCGGCTCATGTAGCCCCTGCTGGATCTTGCTTCTAATCCCCTTGGGGAGGACGTTTGTGGATGGACATTTTATGGTTACACAACCGATCACATTGCTATAATCTTTTTATATGGAATATAAACTGAAGGACTTATGAATAAAATGTTGTGGAACAAATCATTGGGGTTTCAATTATTTCTTATGTGGAAATTCGCTTTGATATACAAGTGCTTTGAATTAAAAGCATGTTTCTGGAACAAATTATGCTCGCAATCCAAGGTTTTACTGTATTTATATTTTCTGTGAATGAGGAGCAAAGGGTATTATGTGCTTCATACTCATCCAAATGGGGGGCTGGATATTTGGGAGTCCTCTTATTTAACCCTTTCGTGCCTAAGGGTTACTTTTTTTTTGCTAGAAAATTACTTAGAACCCCCAAACATTATATATTTATATATATATATGTTATACGCCGGCGTATAACATGCTCCCCAAGTTTAGGAGGGAATTTTGAGGATAAAAACTTTTAGGAGGGAAGTTTAAGGAAAAAACTTACATTTAAAAGCCCTTCAATACAGCCTTATCAGTGTCCATCTGTAGCCTTGTCAGTGTCCATCTGTAGGATTGTCCCTCATTGCAGCCTTGTCAGTGTCCATCTGCAGCATTGTCCCTGTGTCATTTGCAGATTACTGCCTTTTAAAAATGGCACCGCCATTCTCGGCGGCTCTCGCCACTCTCGGTGGCTTTCGGCGGCTCTCGGCCGTTCTCAGCGGCTCTCGGCAGCTCTCGGGCCGCTCTCGGTGGCTTTCGGCCACTCTCGCCAGCTTTCGGCCATTCTCGGTGGCCGCTTTCTGTTGGCTTTCGGCGGCTCACGCGGGATTGCGAGGGCCGCCGAAGGCTGCAGAGAATGTCCGAAAGCCGCGAAAAGTGGCCGAGAGCAGCCGAAAGCCACCGAGGGTGGCCAAAAGGCACCAAAAGGCTCACAATCGGCGGGGGATCGGCATATAACACGTACTCACGATTTCCCCCTGATTTTAAGGGGAAAAAAGTGTGTGTTATACGCCGATAAATACGGTGTGTGTGTATGTGTATATATATATATATATATATGTATATGTGTGTGTATATATATATATATATATATATATATATATATAATTTAGCAGAGACCCTAGAGAATAAAATGGCGATCATTGCAATATTATGTCACACGGTATTTGCACAGCGGTCTTTCAAATGCAATTTTTTGGGAAAAAAGACTCTTTCATGAATAAAAAAAAAAACTAAACAGTAAAGTTAGCCCAATTTTTTTGTAGAATATGAAAGATCATATTAAATAGATACCTAACATGTCACGTTTTACAATTGCGCACATTCGTGGAATGGCGACAAACTACAGTACCTAAAAATCTCCATAGGTGACACATTAAAAAAATGTAACGGATACCAGGTTAGAGTTACAGAGGAGTTCTAGCGCTAAAATTTTTTCTCTCACTCTGTGTGATTTTAACACCATTCACATTTGCGGGTGCGTCCTCCGTGAGTACGAGGGGACAGGGGTGCTTTCATTTTTTTTTTTTTTTCTTATTTATATATTTATTTATTTTTACATTATTTTTTTTTACATTGTCCCTGACATCCCTGACATTCTAACTTGTATTGCTGTCACAAGCATTGTAAACATCCCACGTCACAGTAATAATCTCTTGGAATGTTAGGGGTCTGGGTACTGCATTAAAATGGCAGACTATTTCTACCTCATTGATGAGATTTTCCCCTTCTGTAGTTTGCCTCCAAGAAACCCACTTACTTCCTCATACTTTACATTATTTAAAGAAAAAATGCAAGTTAGACTTACCGGTAACTTGTTTTCCAATAGGCTTTCAGGACAGCACCCGAGAGATCATGGCTCCTCCTCCCACAGGAAATACCTCCTCAATTAAGTCTTTAATTGGAGTCCTCCACGTTGCCTCATCAGTTGTAGGGATGAGCCGAACACCCCCCCAGTTCGGTTCGCACCAGAACCTACGAACGGACCGAAAATTTGCACAAACGTTAGAACCCCATTGACGTCTATGGGACTCAAACGTTCGAAATCAAAAGTGCTCATTTTAAAGGCTAATTTGCATGGTATTGTCCTAAAAAGGGTTTGGGGACCCGGGTCCTGCCCCAGGGGACATGGATCAATGCAAAAAAAACTTTTAAAAACGGCCGTTTTTTCGGGAGCAGTGATTTTAATGATGCTTAAAGTAAAAAAAAAAAAGTGAAATATTCCTTTAAATATCGTACCTGGGGGGTGTCTATAGTATGCCTGTAAAGTGACGCGTGTTTCCCGTGTTTAGAACAGTCCCTGCACCAAATGTCATTTTTAAAGGAAAACAATCTCATTTAAAACTGCTTGCGGCTTTAATGTAATGTCGGGTCCTGGCAATATGGATGAAAATCAGTGAGACAAACGGCATGGGTACCCCCCAGTCCATTACCAGGCCCTTTGGGTCTTGTATGGATATTAAGGGGAACCCCACACCCAAATTAAAATAAGGAAAGGTGTGGGGTCACCAGGCCCTATATACTCTGAACAGCAGTATACAGGCGGTGCAAACAAGACAGGGACTGTAGGTTTGTTGTTAAGTAGAATCTGTTTGTAATTTTGAACGGGTACATTTTTAACGTGTTTAGCTCCAGCCAAAAAATGTTTTTTAAGCTTTTTGGAAAACATAGGGAAGGGTTATTACCCCTGTGACATTTGTTTTGCTGTCTTTCCTCCTCTTCAGAAGATTTCACCTCACTTTTTGTCCCAATGACAAATGTTTTTTGAAAATTTGGGGTTTTTTGTGGAACAAGGATTGGAAAGCATCAGTGGAAATGAGAAATGTTTTTCCCATATTAACTCTTACAGGAGAGAATTTCCCTTCCTAGGGGTAGATTTCTTTTCACTTCCTGTTGTCTCCTTTGCAAGTAGGAGTCGTTTGTAAGTTAGATGTTTGAAAGTAGGGTCCTGCCCTATATACTCAGCAGAAATTTGGGCCTTAGGTGTTGTTGTGGCCACAACACTGTAAGCCCTCACAGGGCCCTGCTGTGAAATATTAGATCAAGAATTGTAATTACATGCCCCTGTTGAACAGGGGCAGAAAAAATTTGGCCTTTGGTGGTGGTGGTGGTGGTGCTGGTGCCACAACACTGTAAGTCCTCACTCGCTCATGGTGGGTGCAGAAATGGGCCCTGCTGTGAAATATTAGATAAAGAATTGTAATTACATGCCCCTGTTGAACAGGAGCTGAAAAATTAGGCCTTAGGCACTGTTGCTGGTGCCACAACACTGCAACCCCTCACAGACACTCTAGTTGGAAAGCAGGAACGAGCCCTGCTGCAAAGTATTGCATCAAAAATTGTAATTACACGCCCCTGTTAAACAAGGGCTGAAAAATTGGGCCTTAGGCACTGGTGCTGGTGCCACAACACTGCAACCCCTCACAGACACTCTAGTTGGAACGCAGGAACGAACCCTGCTGCAAAGTATTGCATCAAAAACTGTAATTACACGCCCCTGTTAAACAGGGGCTGAAAAATTGTGCCTTAGGCACTGGTGGTGGCGTCCAGAACCAAAAATGTTCTTACAAGCTATCAGCGTGATGATTGAGGAGGAAGAGGATAATTACTCAGGGATAGTCACTCAGCATCAGCATAGGCAGTCTTTGAAGGGATCTGAGATTTCAAAAAAAATTATTCGGTTACATCAGCATCAGGTGCTTGGTAGCTGGTGGTGATCCAAGACTGATTCATTTTTATGAAGGTCAGTCGATCGACCGAGTCGGTGGACAGACCCACCCTGTGATCGGTTACCAGGCCTCCAGCAGCACTGAATGTGCGTTCCGAAAGAACGCTGGATGCAGGACAGGCCAGTAGCTCAATTGCATACTGTGCAAGCTCTGGCCAGTGATCCATCCTCAACACCCAGTAACCCAGAGGATTTTCGGTGGGAAAGGTGTCCAAGTCTGATCTTGCCCCTAGGTATTCCTGCACCATGTAAAACAGACGCTGGCGATGGTTGCTGGAACCGATCATACCTTGGGGCTGCGGACCAAAAAATTGTCTGAACGCATCTGTCAGACGGCCACCTTCTCCACCGCTCCTTCTTTGACTGACCGAAGCCTCAGCAACACGTTGTCCAGAAACAGGAGTTTGTAACCTCCCAGTCTCTGGGAACGCGTTGCACAGACCTTTCTGCAAGGCCTCCCGAAGATGTTTCATCCTCTGCTCCCTCTGCGATGGCAAGATAAGGTCCGCAACCTTACCCTTGTAATGTGGATCAAGGAGGGTTGCCAGCCAGTATTGGTCCTTCTCCTTGATACCACGAATACGAGGATCCTTACGCAGGCTTTGCAGGATCAGGGAGGCCATGCAGCGTAGGATTGCTGAGGCATTCGGTCCGGAGTCCTCTGGGTCACTAAGGATGACATGGTCCGCAGCCATCTCCTCCCAGCCACGTACAAGTCCATGTGTTTCTTGGGACTGATCCCTTAAAGACCGCTGCTGATGCTGAGTGCCAGGCTCCACCTCCATACTGACACAATCTTCCTTCTCCTCCTCCTCCTCCTCCTCCTCCTCCTCCTCTTCCTGTGTGATTTGGCGGGCACGCAGGAACACTGTCTGGATAAAGGGGGGGCCTTGAGAGCTAAGCAAGTCCTCCTCTTCCTGCCTCTTTTCTGCCTCAAGTGCCCTGTCCATTATTCCACGCAGCGTGTGCTCCAACAGGTGGACAAGGGTGACAGTGTCACTGATGCATGCACTGTCACTGCTCACCATCCTCGTGGCCTCCTCAAATGGTGACAGGACAGTGCATGCATCCCTGATCATGGCCCACTGGCGTGGGGAAAAAAACCCAAGCTCCCCTGACCCTGTCCTGGTGCCATAGTCGCACAGGTACTCATTGATGGCCCTCTGCTGCGTGTGCAGCCGCTGCAGCATGGCCAACGTTGAGTTCCACCTGGTGGGCATGTCACAGATTAGGCGGCTCTTGGGCAGGTTAAACTCCTTTTGGAGGTCCACCAGCCGAGCACTGGCATTATATGACCGGCGGAAATGCACACAGACTTTCCTGGCCTGCCTCAGGACATCCTGTAAGCCCGGGTACCTGCCCAAGAACCGCTGCACCACCAAGTTAAGGACGTGAGCCAAACAGGGCACATGGGTCATTTGTCCCTCTCGGAGGGCAGAGAGGAGGTTGGTGCCATTGTCGCAAACCACCATTCCTGCCTTAAGTTGGCGTGGTGTCAACCACCTCTGAACCTACCCCTGCAGAGCTGACAGAACCTCTGCCCCAGTGTGGCTCCTGTCCCCCAAGCACACCAGCTCAAGCACTGCATGGCATCTTTTGGCCTGCGTAGCCCCTTGAATGGCTACGGAGCACCGCCGGTTCTGAGGACAAAGCACAGGAAGAGGCCATGGAGGAAGAGGAAGGGGGGGAGGAGAGAGGTGTGTCACAATCATTAGCATTTTGGAGGCGTGGTGGCGGAACAACCTCCAACACTACTGCACCTTGTCCTGCATCCTTCCCGCAGAGTCACCCAATGCACCGTGAAACGTAGGTAACGTCCCTGTCCTTGCCTGCTGGACCATGAGTCAACGGTAATATGCACCTTACCGCTGACCGCCCTGTCCAGCGAGGCATGGACATTGCCTTCCACATGCCGGTAGAGAGCCGGAATCGCCTTCCGTGAGAAAAAGTGGCGTTTGGCTACCTGCCACCGAGGAACCGCACTTTCCACAAACTCACGGAAGGGGACAGAGTCTACCAACTGAAAAGGCAGCAGTTGAAGTGCTAGCAATTTTGCCAAGCTAGCATTCAACCGCTGGGCATGTGGATGGCTGGGAGCAAACTTCTTTCGGCGGTGCAGCAGCTGGGGCAGGTAAATTTGCCTGGTACAATCTGACGTTGGTGTACCAAAAGCAGATTGCCCACAAATACTTGGCTGTGACGCACCTAATTCTACACCTTCATTCCTCTCAGTGCAGGTCTCAGAGAGGACTGAAGGTATAGTGGGGTTGGAAATCTCAGCTGATGAGGAGCAAGGAGAGGTCCTCTTTGTTCTTTGGTGTGGGTCTTTTAGGTACGCTTGCCAACGAACTGCATGGCAGGTCAACATATGTCTGGTCAAGCATGTGGTACCCAAGCGGGTGATGTTTTGGCCACGCGAGATACGCTTGAGACATATGTTGCAAATAGCAGCGGTGCGATCTAATGCACTCGTCTCAAAAAAGGCCCACACCAAAGAACTTTTTGAATAACGTGCAGAGACTGCAGCGCCCTGCACATGTGGAGCTTTGGGGTGTGATGCAGTCAATGTGTTGCCCTTAGGCTGGCCCCTGGAGGGCATCCTGCCTCGTTGGTGTAATGCCGCCTCCTCCTCCTCCTCCTCTCTCCTATCAGGCACCCACGTTGAGTCAGTGACCTCATCATCCCCTCCCTCCTCATCACTGGAGCAAACCTGGCAATATGCTGCAGCAGGGGGAGCATGACTGCCAGATTGCTGTCCTTCTTGGGCACCCCCTCTGTCCGTGCTCATGTTACTGCCTTCATCGAGCTCAGTATCATCATCAGAGCCTTCCAAACGCTGGGCATCCTCCTGGAGCATCTACCCAACACTGTGGTCAAACAGTTCGAGGGACTCCTCAGGAGGACATGGTGGGGCCAAGGAAGGAGTCACTGATGACATTGAGCCGAGGGAAGAGGCCGCTGCTTTGCCAGACAAAGTACCCTGGGCATGGGTGAGAGAGGATGAGGAGGATGAGGACAGCTTGGTCATCCACTCGACCAAGTCTTCCGCATGTCGAGTGTCCTCAGGTTTAGCTGAACACTGTGAGCAGGACGCACTGCACTAACTGTAAATAGTCTAGCTGCCTGACTGTGGTACTAATAGGATCAAAAGAACACCAGTAATTTTCTTCAGGTAGCTGTAAATACTGTAACAAGACAAGCCTGCCTGTCAGTAGGAAGATAACAGGAACGGATCTAGCTAAACTGAATACAGTGTATATATATATATATGCAACACCTGGGATGCATATATATACACAATACACTGTAAGTGCAGCTAACTGACTGACTGTTCTGCCTAATCTATCTAACTCAAATCAAATGTCACTGTCTGTCTCTCTCTCTCTTTCTCTCAATGAACGCCGGAACACACACTACACAGGGCCGCCGTGCTGGCAGCCTTATATAATGTGGGGCGTGTACTAAATCCCCTGAGCCATAATTGGACAAAGCCTCCTTGGCTTTGGCCAATTACGGCTCTCTGTTCAGGCGGCGCTGTGATTGGCCAAGCATGCGGGTCATAGTGCATGCTTGGCCAATCATCAGCCAGCAATGCACTGCGATGCCGCAGTGAATTATGGGCCGTGACGCGCCACACGAATTTAGCGCGAACGGCCCATATCGTTCGCAATTCGGCGAACGACCGAACAGCCGATGTTTGAGTCGAACATGGGTTCGACTCGAACACAAAGCTCATCCCTAGTCAGTTGTTTGTAGAGAACTCCAGCCCCCGCTGCAACACATAAGCGACAGTTATATCATAGTATTACAGCAACAGTATAAAAAAAGAGCGAGTTACTGCTGTCCTGAAAGCCTATTGGAAAACAAGTTACCTAACTTGCATTTTTCCAAAACGTCTTTCAGGACAGCACCCGAGAGGATAATCAAGACTTACGCCATTTAGGGTGGGACAACAGCCTGTAAGTCTTTTCTGCCAAAAGCCTGGTCCCCAGCCGTCATGAGGTCTAACCTATAATGACGAGCAAAGGTTGTCAGACTTGTCCAAGTAGCTGCCTTACAAATTTGTTCGGGGGTGGCGCCAGCTTTTTCTGTCCAACTCACCGCCGAAGCTCTTGTAGAATGAGCCCGAACATTCACTGGACTCTCTTGACCTGTAAGGGAATAGGCTTCTGAGATAGCCATTCTCAACCATCTGGCAATGGTTCCTCTGGAAGCTTGTCTTCCTTTTTTATTATTGGAAAATAAAACAAATAGAGCATCTGAACATCTAAAGTCTTTAGTGTTTTCCAAGTAACTCAAGACTGCTCTTTTAACATGCAGGATATGGAATTCTTCTTCCTTCTTACCCGATGGATTAGAACAAAAGGTAGGAAGTATTATCTCCTGAGTTTGATTCTGGACCGAAGCGACCTTCGGTAAAAAATTAGGATCCGTCTTCAGAACAATTCGGTCTGAAAAAATGGAAAAGAATGGCTCCCTGATTGATAAGGCTTGCAGCTCACTGACTCTTCGAGCTATTGTAACAGCCACTAAAAAAAACAGTTTTTAAAGTAACTAATTTCAGGGAGGCTAAATTAATGGGTTCAAAAGGTTCCCTGGTTAGGGCCTGTAGAACAACTGATAAGTCCCATGCTGGACAGCTTTTGATCACCAATGGTCTAGACCGGGTGAGAGCTTTGAAGAATCTAATCACTAAGTGTTCTGACAAAATGGATTTTTCCAGAAATACCCCCAGCGCAGAAACTTGAACCTTGAGGGTGCTGACCGCTAGGCCCTTGTCTGCTCCTTCTTGCAGAAATTCCAGAACAGAGGAAATTTGTTTTGGTGATCTGTCAGATGCTGTGCACCAGGAGTTGAAGACTTTCCGAACTTTGGAATATATTGCTCTTGTAACCTTCTTTCTGCTGGATAGGAGGGTAGCCACCAATCTATCCGAGAAACCTTTTCTCTTCAAGAGCTGTTCCTCAGTAGCCAAGCTGTGAGTTTTAACTTTGCTACTTCCTGGTGAAGCAGAGGACCTTGTAACAGAAGGTCTTTCCTTAACCGAAGTTGCCATTACAGTTTTAGTTGCATCTGAAGAAGGGATGAAAACCAAGGCCTTTTGGGCCAGAAGGGAGTGATGAGGATCACTGTTGTATCTTCCTTCCTGATTTTTGCTATGACCCGAGGGATAAGCTGAAATGGGGGGAATGCGTAACAGAGGTGAAATTTCTAACTGTGTGCCAGAGCATCCACTTCCAGTGATGACTCGTTCCCGTTCAGGGAGAAGAAACTAGACACTTGCGAGTTTTCCTGGGTTGCAAAGAGATCCACTCTTGGGTGCACCCACTTGTTCACGATCAAATGGAAGACCTCTGGATTCAATTGCCACTCCGCTTCTAATACCTGGTTCCTGCCGAGGAAGTCCGCTACCCTGTTTAGGGTCCCCTTTAAGTGGACCACGGACAAGAATAGAGTATGGAGCTCAGGCCAACTTAGAATGCTTCTTGCTGGGCTTTGCAGAACTCTGCTTCTGGTACCCCCCTGTCTGTTTATGTAGGCCAACACCGCGGCGTTGTCTGACAGGATCTGAGTATGCCGTCACTGTACTTCTTTTGCAAAGGTCAACAAGGCTATCTCTATAGTTTTTAGTTCCCTCTAATTTGAGGAACTCAGTGCATCTTTTGTGGACCACGAGCCCTGGGCCCATTGACCCAGGGCTCCTCAACCCCAGGAACTGGCATCGGTTGTCAACCTTACCTGGGTTGGGAAGGACCATAACAGACCCTCTGAATATCTTGTCTGGTTCTTCCACCACCAAAGACTCCTTTTCACCGTTGTAGGAATCTTCACTAGTGAATCTAGTGAATCCTGCTGGTGATTCCAGGTTTTTAACAGGAAACTTTGCAGAGGTCTGAAATGGAGCTTTGCCCACTGGACGGCCAGTATGGAAGAGGTCAGGGTTCCTAATGCTGACATGACCTTCCTGATGGACAGAATTTGATTGGACTGTAGCAGTGACACCACTTGTACCAACTTTTTCTGTTTTTCCTGTGGAAGAAAAATGTTTTGCTCCAAAAAGTTGATACGGAAACCCAGGAATAACACTTCCTGTGAGGGAATCAGATTTGATTTTTGAAGGTTTAAGATCCACCCAATTGACTCTAGGTGAACACAGGCTCTGAGCAAGTTTTCTTGATTTCTTGGTTTGAGCAAAAAACAGCAGATAGTCCAGATAAGGAATAACTGAGACTCCTTCTAGACGCAGAGGCACCAATGCTTCGGCCATTATTTTTGTGAACACCCTTGGGGATGATGACAGACCAAACAGGAGTGCTCTGAATTGCAGATGTACCACCTTCTTCCCTTCTTTCAGTGCTAACCTCAGATATTTCTGTGACCTGGCGGCAATAGGAATATGGAGGTAGGCATCTTGTAAATCTATTGATGCCATGTAGCACCCTTGATACAGGAGGTTTCTTACTGAAAAAATGGAATCCATCCGAAACCTTCTGTACTCTACTGATTTGTTCAGCATTTTGAGATTCAGGATGAGGCGGAACTTTCCTGAAGGTTTCTGAACAGGGAATACATGTGAATAGAAACCCTGGAAGAACTCCCCTGTCGGGACCAGGACAATGACTTTCTGGGTTTTCAGTTCCTGAACTAGGGACTTCATGGCAAAACCCTTGACCGGATCCCTTGGGATGTTTGTCATCAAGAATCTTTTTGGAGGTTCTTCCGTGAATTCTATCACATACCCCTGGGAGAGCATATGTACAATAAACTGGTTTGAAGTGATGGCTCTCCACTGAGGAAGAAACTCTTGGAGTCTTCCCCCGACCTTGAGGGAGTCATTGCGATTTTTCGGAGGTCGCAGGAGGATTGAAGAGCACTCCACTCCTATCTTTGGGCTTTTTAGAAGACCATGGCTTCTTCTTGCCCTGCGTTTTTTCCTTACGGGATTGCACCTGTTTCTTCTTGACTGGAAACGACTTCTTATCTGCCGTACAGTCAAGAATGGACTCTAGCTCTGAACCAAATAACAGATCACCTGCAAAAGGAATACTACACAGTCTATTTTTAGATGCAGCATCCCCTGGCCAAGTCTTCAGCCATAAGGCCCTCCTAGCAGAATTATTTAAAGCTGCTGACCTGGCTGATATGCGGATAGATTCTGCAGAAGCATCCGCAATATATGATATTGCTGCAGACAGAGTTGTAGAGAAGTCTAGAATCTCCTGTTTTGAGGAATCCGCTGTAAAATGGACCTTCAGCTGGTTAACCCAGTGATCTAAATTCCTTGCAACACAGGTTGTTGCCATTGCTGGTTTTAGATTGTTCATCACCGATTGCCAGGTTCTTTTAAGAAGCAGGTCCATCCTTTTATCCATGGGCTCCTTCAGAGTGCCCATATCCTCAAAGGCGAGGTCCGTAGACTTTGACACCTGAGAAAAGGCAGAGTCCAATTTTGGAACCTTGTTCCATATAGAATCAGGATTTTCCTCAAATGGAAATCTTTTCTTGTGAGCCTGGAAAAAGAATGGCTTTTTCTAAGGTTCCGGCCACTCTTTTTTAATCATATCATTGATAATTGAATGGACTGGAAAAGAACGGCCTTTTGAACCTCCTAAACCAGCATACATGCGGTCATTCAGGAAGAGTTCCTTCTTTTCCTCTTCTATCCCCAAAGTGGCATGGATTACTTTCAGGAGTCCTCCAACCTCTTCTAGCGACATTTTTACTTAGAAGCGGCATCTGTTTCATTTTCCTCCTCCTCAAAATCTGTTTCATCTGGAGCGAGGGAAACGGACCCTTGGGAGTTGTCCTGTGATATCAGACTCCCTAAAATTATTTGACAGCCGCCTTGGGGTTCTGAAGATGGCTGCAGAACCGAAGGATCCCTTGAGGGACCTGGTTCCTCTCTTAGGTTTGACCTAAAAGCTTGAAAGGTGGCCCAGAGCTCATCCTTTATGGTTGTAACCAAATCGCCACACATGGATGGAAACTCCTCCCTGACTAGATTTGCAATGCAATCTGCACAAAGCATTTCGGTGAAAACATCACTTACCGTAATTTCTCCTTGCAGACAGGGCACCTTTTCTTGACTGGTTGGGCAGAACCTCTTTCCTGGACAAACAGAAAAGGGACAAGGAAACCACGCTTAAAAGGCTGCTACACAGCACAGATAAGACACCCAGGTGCACTAGGGAAGATAACATCTTACTTCCATGTGCCCAGCAAGCCACCACTACCGCCACCTAAAATCCCCTGTTGCTGGGCAGATATGCTAACACTAGCCACTGCAACATACATTCCCTGGGAGATGGGGGTGGGGGGAGGGGGGAAAGGGTGAGTAACCCACCACAGGAGAAAACGGCCCAGAATAATATAGGACACAGTCCCTTACCTTAGCCTTGCTGGCGCCTTGGCTTTCCCCCCTATCTGCTGCATCGCTATCCATAGCTGTCTGCGGACGCGTGGTGAAACGAACGGTTTCACATTCGAAAACGCTGCTGCGCTGACCTGGAACTGGAATTAAGGCACCAGGTGACCCTGCCCTTTCTCTCTGCGCTTTGCGGCCAGAAATGACGCACGCGCCGACCCGGAAGTACTACTTCTTCCCATACAGGACATGGCTGAGGCGCTCCTCTGCCACCAGAAACATGGCGGCCACCACCGCTTGTTCCTCAAATGCAGTCAGCAGGTAATGGAAGACAACCGCCTGTCTGGCAAAAATGGAAGCAGCACTCCCAGGCGTAAAGGCTCTCCCCGAGCACGGAAGAGGGGGCCCACGGGACCATCCATCGGGGAGGCAAGTGGGAGGATCACTCTCCTAAGCAAAAAAAGACCTAACAGGTAAGAACCTGTGTCTCCCAGGAAAGCCCTGAGAGATCATGGCTCCCACCGGAGGTGTTCCTCCAGCTGGAGGAAACACAAAAAACTGACAAGGCAACATGGAGGACTCCAATTAAACATTTAATTGAGGAGGTGTTACCTGTAGGAGGAGGAGCCATGATCTCTCGGTGCTGTCTTGAAAGACGTTTTGGAAAAACAGTTTAAAACCCAATTTCACTCAACATACACACCTTACTCTAGAGGTGTATCCATTCTAATAGCCAACACAATTGATTTCCAATGTAGATAGGTCAGGAAGGATAGTAGGGGCCGATATATTTTTTTGGACTGTCTACTGGCTGGACAAAAATGTGTATTGGCAAATATTTATATTCCACCACCATATTCCCCTTAAATCCTGAAGGAATTTATCGTGTTTGTATCCGATAGACCAGATAGTCTATGTATGATAACTGGTGATTTTAATAACTATATGGATCCATCAATGGAAAAATTCTCTCCACTGGATAAGGGATATCCACAGGGGGCCACGGCCTTTGCTAAATATATAGCGGAAATGGGGTTGCTTGATTTTTGGAGATTGCAAAATCCAACAAGTAGAACATTTTCATGCTTCTCAAGTACACATAATACTTTATCTAGAATAGACTTGGCACTGGGCTCCCACTCCTAATTGCCTTATCTTAGTGAAATTAAATATGAGGCCAGAGGTATATCGGATCGCTCTCCTTTGATTCTATCCTTCTCATTCAGGACTAATGTGGGGGATAGATTATGGAAGGTGAATCCTTATTGGATCTCACTCTTCCCCCCGATGATATTAAATTAGAGCTTATTACATTTCAGCAAATGAACAGATTTACTGTATCGCCCTTAATATACTGGGATGCACAGAAAGCTAACCTTAGAGGCCTTCTTATTTCACAAATTTCAAAAAAAGAAGCAATTTAGAGCTTGGGAAAAAACTCTTGTTGCAAGCTGAAGTATTATATGTAACTAATCCCAATAAAATCAATCATACACAATGGATAAATAGCCAAGAAAAATATTCACAAGTAGCCATAAAAAAGCATAAAATGAAAAGTTTTTTTGTACAGCAACCTTATTTTGAGGAGGGAGAAGGAACTGGACGTATATTGGCTTCTGTAGTAAAGGCACAGCTACCAACATCCGTTGTTACAGAAATTCATACTTGTGAATATGGGAAAACCAATAATACTCTAGAGATACTGGAAGTGTTTCGGGCTTTCTATCAGAAGTTATATACAAGTAGGACAAAAGATTATGAGGAGGACATGAAAAAGTTCTTTGAGTCCATTAATTTGCCAAGGTTACCAGATGATGATAGGTAGATATTAGAGGAACCATTAACACTAGATGAATTGAGGGATGCAGTGGCCCATTTATCCAATAATAAATCTCCTGGGTCAGATGGCCTACCAGGAGAAATATATAAAACATATGGAGATGTATTACTACCTGATCTCCTAATGGTTTTTAATCATGCCTATGAGGTAGGGTCCCTGCCTCCCTCGATGAAAGAGGCGGTGATTATTTCTATTTTGAAACCAGGTAAAGACCAAACAAACCCGATGCATATCGCCCTATCTCTCTGTTGACATCGGATGTTAAACTTTTGGCAAAGATAATGGCAATTAGACTCTCAAAGTATATCGATAAATTAATACACCGAGACCAATCAGGTTTTATTCCAAATAGATCAGTAGCCAATAATATTAGACGTTTATTCCTAAACTTACAGGTACCCATAGATAATATTGGAAACAGAGCTATTATGTCGTTGGACACTTCCAAGGCATTTGATAGCATTGAGTGGAACTATCTATGGGCCTACCTAAAATATTTTGAAATAGAACCAAAATTTATTAAGTGGATACAACTGTTATATAATTCCCCGAGTGCAAGAGTACCGATTAATGGGTCAATCTCATCACCTTCTCTTTTGAAGAGAGGAACAAGACAAGGTTGTCCCCTTTCTCCCCTCCTTTTTGCACTGGCTGTGGAACCCCTGGCAGAGGCTATTCGGGAAAGCCCAGATATTGTGGGATTCCAGAGATGTGCGGGCAAAAAAAAAATCGCCCTTTTCGCTGATGATGCTCTAGTTTTTCTAGGGGATACACATGAGTCTCTGCTCACTTACTGACCATTTTGGTACATTCTCAGGATTTAATATTAACTGGGATAAATCAGTAATAATGCCGGTTGACCCGATGAACCTGATGCAACTGGGGTCTCCATACCAGAATCACCAGATGAAGCATGTTATGTCATTTAAGTATCTGGCGTAATAATCACTCCAAGGACTACGTAGACAAAAACGTATCGCCTCTTCTAGGTAAATTTAGGCAACAAAGTAAAACCTGGAGAAAATTCCCATTGACTATGATAGAGAGAGCAAATCTGGTGAAGATGGTGTGGCTCCCCCAATTGTTATTATTACTACACAATTCTCCAGTTTGGTTGACATCAAAATTGTTTAGGACAATAGATGCTATATTTAAAGACCTTATTTGGAAACATGGTAAACAAGAATTAAACTTGAAACCCTCCAACATGCAAAAGATAGAGGTGGATAGGGATGAGCTTCGAGTTCGAGTCGAACTCATGTTCGACTCGAACATTGGCTGTTCGCAAGTTCACTGAACAGTGAACAATTTGGGGTGTTCGCGGCAAATTCGAATGCTGTGGAACACCCTTTAAAAGTCTATGGGAGAAATCAAAAGTGCTAATTTTAAAGGCTTATATGCAAGTTATTGTCATAAAAAGTGTTTTGGGACCTGGGTCCTGCCCCAGGGGACATGGATCAATGCAAAAAAGAGTTTTAAAAACGGCCATTTTTTCAGGAGCAGTGATTTTAATAATGCTTAAAGTCAAACAATAAAAGTGTAATATCCCTTTAAATTTCGTAGCTGGGGGGTGTCTATAGTATGCCTGTAAAGGGGCGCATGTTTCCTGTGTTTAGAACAGTCTGACAGCAAAATGACATTTCAAAGGAAAAAACCCATTTAAAACTACCCGCGGCTATTGCATTGCCGACAATGCACATAGAAGTTCATTGATAAAAACGGCATGGGAATTCCCCACAGGGGAACCCCGAACCAAAATTTAAAAAATAAAATGACGTGGGAGTCCCCCTAAATTCCATACCAGACCCTTTAGGTCTGGTATGGATTTTAAGGGGAACCCCGCGCCAAAAAAAAAAAAAAAACGGCATGGGGTCCCCTAAAAATCCATACCAGACCCTTATCCGAGCACTCAACCTGGCAGGCCGCAGGAAAAGAGGGGGGGACGAGAGTGCGGGCCCCCCCCTCCTGAACCGTACCAGGCCACATGCCCTCAACACTGGGAGGATGCTTTGGGGTAGCCCCCAAAACACCATGTCCCCATGTTGATGAGGACAAGGGCCTCATCCCCACAACCCTGGCCGGTGGTTGTGGGGGTCTGCGGGGGGGCTTATCGGAATCTGGAAGCCCCCTTTAACAAGGGGACCCCCAGATCCCACCCCCCCTGTGTGTCATTTTTAACATTTTTGACAGTTTTTTAGTGAAATGGTAGGGGTAAGTACCCCCTTAACATTTCACACAGGGGGGGGGCCAGGATCTGGGGGTCCCCTTGTTAACCACTTGAGCCCCGGACCAATATGCTGCCTAAGGACCAGAGGTCTTTTTCCAATTTGGTCGCTTTAACTGCTAATTGCGCGGTCATGCAATGCTGTACCCAAACAAAATTTGCGTCCTTTTCTTCCCACAAATAGAGCTTTCTTTTGATGGTATTTGATCACCTCTGCAGTTTTTATTTTTTGCGCTATAAACGGAAAAAGACCGAAAATTTTGAAAAAAAATGATATTTTCTACTTTTTGTTATAAAAAAAATCCAATAAACTAAATTTTATTCATACATTTAGGCCAAAATGTATTCGGCCACATGTCTTTGGTAAAAAAAATGTCAATAAGCGTATATTTATTGGTTTGCGCAAAAGTTATAGCGTCTACAAACTAGGGTACATTTTCTGTAATTTACACAGCTTTTAGTTTATGACTGCCTATGTCATTTCTTGAGGTGCTAAAATGGCAGGGCAGTACAAAACCCCCCCAAATGACCCCATTTTGGAAAGTAGACACCCCAAGGAAATTGCTGAGAGGCATGTTGAACCCATTGAATATTTATTTTTTTTGTCCCAAGTGATTGAATAATGACAAAAAAAAAAAAATATTTACAAAAAGTTGTCACTAAATGATATATTGCTCACACAGGCCATGGGCCTATGTGGAATTGCACCCCAAAATACATTCAGCTGCTTCTCCTGAGTACGGGGATACCACATGTGTGGGACTTTTTGGGAGCCTAGCCGCGTACGGGGCCCCGAAAACCAATCACCGCCTTCAGGATTTCTAAGGGTGTAAATTTTTGATTTCACTCTTCACTGCCTATCACAGTTTCGGAGGCCATGGAATGCCCAGGTGGCACAAACCCCCCCAAAATGACTCCATTTTGGAAAGTAGACACCCCAAGCTATTTGCTGAGAGGCATATTGAGTCCATGGAATATTTTATATTTTGACACAAGTTGTGGGAAAGTGACACTTTTTTTTTTTTTTTTTTGCATAAAGTTGTCACTAAATGATATATTGCTCACACAGGCCATGGGCATATGTGGAATTGCACCCCAAAATACATTTAGCTGCTTCTCCTGAGTATGGGGATACCACATGTGTGGGACTTTTTGGGAGCCTAGCCGCGTACAGGACCCCGAAAACCAATCACCGCCTTCAGGATTTCTAAGGGTGTAAATTTTTGATTTCACTCTTCACTGCCTATCACAGTTTCGGAGGCCATGGAATGCCCAGGTGGCACAAACCCCCCCCAAATGACCCCATTTTGGAAAGTAGACACCCCAAGCTATTTGCTGAGAGGCATGGTGTGTATTTTGCAGCTCTCATTTGTTTTTGAAAATGAAGAAATAAGAAAAAACATTTTTTTTTTCTTTTTCCAATTTTCAAAACTTTGTGACAAAAAGTGAGGTCTGCAAAATACTCACTATACCTCTCAGCAAATAGCTTGGGGTGTCTACTTTCCAAAATGGGGTCATTTGGGGGGGGTTTGTGCCACCTGGGCATTCCATGGCCTCCGAAACTGTGATAGGCAGTGAAGAGTGAAATCAAAAATTCACGCCCTTAGAGAGCCTGAAGGCGGTGCTTGGTTTTCGGGGTCCCGTACGCGGCTAGGATCCAAAAAGTCTCACACATGTGGTATCCCCGTACTCAGGAGAAGCAGCAAAATGTATTTTGGGGTGTAATTTCACATATTCCCATGGCATGTTTGAGCAATATATCATTTAGTGACAACTTTGTGCAAAAAAAAAACAAACAAAAAAAATTTGTCTCTTTCCCGCAACTTGTGTCGCAATATAAAATATTCCATGGACTCGACATGCCTCTCAGCAAATAGCTTGGGGTGTCTACTTTCCAAAATGGGGTCATTTGGGGGGGTTTTGAACTGTCCTGGCATTTTATGCACAACATTTAGAAGCTTATGTCACACATCACCCACTCTTCTAACCACTTGAAGACAAAGCCCTTTCTGACACTTATTGTTTACATGAAAAAGTTTTTTTTTTGCAAAAAAATTACTTTGAACCCCCAAACATTATATATTTTTTTAAAGCAAATGCCCTACAGATTAAAATGGTGGGTGTTTCATTTTTTTTTTCACACAGTATTTGCGCAGCGATTTTTCAAACGCATTTTTTGGGGAAAAAACACACTTTTTTAAATTTTAATGCACTAAAACACACTATATTGCCCAAATGTTTGATGAAATAAAAAAGATGATCTTAGGCCGAGTACATGGATACCAATCATGACATGCTTTAAAATTGCGCACAAACGTGCAGTGGCAACAAAATAAATACATTTTTAAAAGCCTTTAAAAGCCTTTACAGGTTACCACTTTAGATTTACAGAGGAGGTCTACTGCAAAAATTACTGCCCTCGATCTGGCCTTCGTGGTGATACCTCACATGCATGGTGCAATTGCTGTTTACGTTTGACGACAGACCGCCGCTTGCGTTCGCCTTAGCGCGAGAGCAGGGGGCGACTGGGGTGCTTTTTTTTTTTTTCTTTATTATTTTTTTGCTTTTTTTATCTTATTTTTAAACTGTTCCTTTCATATTTTTTTTTTTTTAATCATTTTTATTGTTATCTCGGGGAATGTAAATATCCCCTATGATAGCAATAGGTAGTGACAGGTACTCTTTTTTTGAAAAAATTGGGGTCTATTAGACCCTAGATCTCTCCTCTGCCCTCAAAGCATCTGACCACACCAAGATCGGTGTGATAAAATGCTTTCCCAATTTCCCAATGGCGCTGTTTACATCCGGCAAAATCTAAGTCATGAAATGCTCATAGCTTCCGGTTTCTTAGGCCATAGAGATGTTTGGAGCCACTCTGGTCTCTGATCAGCTCTATGGTCAGCTGGTTAAATCACCGGCTGCATTCTCAGGTTCCCTGTTGAGACAGGAGAGCCAGAGAAAAACACGGAAGACGGTGGGGGGGGGCATTCCCTCCCACGGCTTGTAAAAGCAGTCTAGAGGCTAATTAGCCGCTAGGATTGCTTTTACATGAAAGCCTACCGCTGGCTGAAAAGAATGATACCAAGATGATACCTAAACCTGCAGGCATCATTCTGGTATAACCACTCAAAGTCGTGAATGGCGTACCTGAAGACAAAAAAATGGTTAACAATAAAGCACAGTAAACAGTAAAGTATAAAAAATTACATACCTGAAAAGCAAACATGATAAAACATAATAACAATAAAACATTGCAGAATAGAATACAGTAAAAAAGAGCAGAACAATAGAGAGAGAATAGAGAGAGAGAATAGAGAGAGAGAACAATAAAACGACAACTATTATTTTTTATTTTATATATATATTTTTTTTTTACACTTTTTTTGTAACTAACTTTTATAACTGTAACCGGTTCCAGGTTCAGGTCTCTCAAAATGTGATGGCATCTTGGGAGACCCTGTGAAAGTGTGCCTAGTCTGTGCAATGCTGTACCCTACGCTAATACTCAACTAGTGAATGGTAGCGTTCAAAACATTCACCAATGCAAAGACCAGGATTGTCAGGACAGGAGGGACAATAATAGCGGGTGTCACGCCTATATCCGCGCTTGCTGCAGACACAACATCTTTTTTGGGGGGGTTCGTTGGGTAGGGGTACTCGGGAGGACATAAAAATGCCTCTCATGCAGCCGACTGCATTTGGTTGGGGATGTGAATGGGGGAAGTACGGGCGCTGCAGAAGTGGTGGGTTCCCAATTAGGATTGGCGAATGCAGCAGGAAGGGCACTATGGGCACGACGGGCCTGTGTTTGTCTTTTTGGTGGCAGCGGGACACTACTTGTGCTTGTCACCTCACCAGCTTGAACTGCACTTATGGGACTCACAACGTCACCAAGTGTTACTGCAGCGCTGGTTTGACTACGACCGGGGTGTACTAGGCCGCTGGTGCTTGCCAGTTCACCAAAACGCTACAAAAAAAACTGTTAGCGATCGCAGGGATCAGGCCTGACTCTGCGAACGCTGCAGTTATGCGTTTAGTGTTTTGTAATTGACAGTGATCGATCGATACTGCACTTGGGTGGGCTGGGCGGAGGCGCAAAACACAGGTGCTAGCAGGTATCTGGGCTGATCCCGCTAACACTGCGTTTTTGGGAACCCTAAACTGCTGGGGACGCTAGTATAGATCTGATCGGATCAGATATCGATCCGTTCAGATACTATACCACTAAGGGAGGCGCATGCTGCGTGCGTGGGTGTTAGCGGTACTGGCGCTAATCTGACGCTGCCTGGGGCGATGCATATCACCGCCGGGCGATTAGGGGGCTAAACCTTTATTCGGTAATAAACGGCGGGTGCCCTGACACTATAAAAAATAAACAAACTAACCAGCGTCACCCGTAGCGGTTATACGGTGATCACTGGTGAAAGGGTTAACTAGGGGGCAATCAAGGGGTTAAAACATTTATCAGATAGTATATGGGGGTCCCTGACACTATAAAACGCCGACGGTGAACCTAAATATTTACCTCCCTAACTAGCGTCACCAGCGACACTAATACAGCGATCAGAAAAATGATCGCTTAGTGACACTGGTGACGGGGGGTGATCAAGGGGTTAAAACTTTATTAGGGGGGGTTAGGGGGGTACCCTAGACCTACAGGGGGGTAACAGTAACTGTGCTAACACTGTAACTGTCACAAACTGACACCTAGCAGTAATCAGAAAAAAAAAAAAAACTGCTGGTGTCAGTTTGTGACGGGGGGGGGGGGGTGATTGGGGGGGGAATGGGGGGCCAATGGGGGGGGGGATCGGGGTGTTTTGTATGCCTGGCATGTTCTACTGTGTGTGTGTTGGTGCACTCACATACCTGTCTTCTCTCCTCGGGCCGAAACGGAAACTACCGAGCCGAGGAGAGATGACATCACTTCCTTTGCTGCTGTTTAGCATACAGCAGCAAAGGAGTGTTCCCATTGGCCGGCGGCGATCGCGAGGGGGGGGCCACGAACGGATGGCCTCCCCCTCCACTCCGATCGCCGGGGAACAAAACGGGACTGCCCCGGGCACCGGGGGGGGTCCGATTGGACCCCCCACCCGCGGGAGGCAAATCACGTACATGTACGTGATTATGCCTGCCCGTGCCGCCTTGCCGACGTACATCGGCGTGAGGCGGTCCTTAAGTGGTTAAAGGGGGCTTCCAGATTCCGATAAGCCCCCCGCTCGCAGACCCCCACAACCACCGGCCAGGGTTGTGGGGATGAGGCCCTTGTCCTCATCAACATGGGGACAAGGTGTTTTGGGGGGCTACCCCAAAGCACCCTCCCATTGTTGAGGGCATGTGGCCTGGTACGGTTCAGGAGGGGGGGTGCACTCTCGTCCCCCCCTCTTTTCCTGCGGCCTGCCAGGTTGCGTGCTCGGATAAGGGTCTGGTATGGATTTTTGGGGGGACCCCACGCCATTTTTTTTTTTGGCGCGGGGTTCCCCTTAAAATCCATACCAGACCTGAAGAGTCTGGTATGGAATTTAGGGGGAACCCCACGTCATTTTTTTTTAAAATTTTGTCCGGGGTTCCCCTTAATATCCATACCAGACCTAAAGGGCCTGGTATGGAATTTAGGGGGACTCCCACGTCATTTTTTTTTTTTGGTTCAGGGTTCCCCTGTGGGGAATTCCCATGCCGTTTTTATCAATGAACTTCTATGTGTATTGTCGGCAATGCAATAGCCGCGGGTAGTTTTAAATGGGGTTTTTCCTTCGAAATGTCATTTTGCTGTCAGAATGTTCTAAACACAGGAAACATGCGCCCCTTTACAGGCATACTATAGACACCCCCGAGCTACGAAATTTAAAGGGATATTACACTTTTATTGTTTGACTTTAAGCATTATTAAAATCACTGCTCCTGAAAAAATGGCCCTTTTTAAAACTTTTTTTTGCATTGATCCATGTCCCCTGGGGCAGGACCTGGGTCCCCAAACACTTTTTATGACAATAACTTGCCTACAAGCCTTTAAAATTAGCACTTTTGATTATTCATGTTCGTGTTCCATAGACTTTAACGGTGTTCGAACGAACTTTTTTCCTGTTCGCGTGTTCTGATGCGATCCGAACAGGGGGGTGTTTGGCTCATCCCTAGGGGTGGAATAGGGGTTCCTAACTCTAGACTGTACTTTTTTGCAGCACAACTTCAACATTGGTGTGGTTGGGAGGAGATAGATGACCAAGACCCCATACAGAATATAATAATGACTGAGTTTAATCCTTTACCATTAGTTCAGCGAATAGTCTCCCACAGATTTTATGAGAAGAGAAAATTTTCAACTTTTTTTCTGATCCATAAACTATGGGAGACAATACGCATTATCACGCACCATAAGGGATATACAAGACATATGCCAACATGGGAGAATTTTTGTTTACCCGAGTTGAATAAAATACCAGACTTTTCAGATTGGAAAAGAGCTGGGATAAGATTGCTCCATCAGCTATTTGAAGGGGATACTTTACTGCCTTTTAGTATACTGAAAGAACGTTTCCAACTATCAAAGATTAACTTTTATCAGTACCTTCAGATTCGCCATGCTTTACAAAGCCAAGCTTTAACATTTCAACCTCAATATAATCCATCAGAAATCTTACTGAAAGCAACTACAGTAAGGCTTATTAAACAAGGACTAATACGGGATCTTTACCATATTTTATTAAATACAGTGAAGGCAGATGGACAGGCTAAGAGTCTTATTCGTTGGCAAAAGGATCTGATAGATCTTAATGGTGATGAGTGGACTCGTGCTATGGAGATCCTTCTTGAGGTATCTATTTCACCATCTCAGCAATTAACTCAGCTTTTCATTCTACACAGAACTCACAATACCCCACAAAAATTATTTGCGTGGGTAAAAAATGCATCTCCTCTATGTCCGCGATGTTTAGTTTCTAATGGATCCCTTGTTCATATGCTTTGGCGATGTCCCAAACTCTACAGATATTGGGAAAAAGTTTTTACGACCCTAAATACAATTTTGCGAACAGAAATAACAAATATTCCTAAATTATCATATCATATTATCATATAATGTGGACTAGATCTCTTTATTTAGCCCGTAAACGTATTCTACAAAAATGGACAGCTAAGGTTCCCCCAACTCATAGACAATGGAGTAATAAAGTAAACTATATATTAAAAAAAGAAAGATTAACATATGAACATAGAGGAGTTCCTCAGAAATGTATTAAAATTTGGCACTACTGGATTGACTCGAGCAATCTACTGTATGATGGCTCATCAGGGGGGTTGATGGGGGGGAGGGGGGGGGGATGGGGATGAGGAGATTGATTTATAACATACCAAGATGATGAGGGCTGAACAATGTAAAACTAATTGGAAATCAATGTGAGGTGTATGTTCATTGTTTTTATGCATGTCTTATATGAGTCGTTGATGTTTTTTGCATTTATTGATGTTTATTGATATTTTTCTGTAGTGTGAATATGTGTATATTACAAAATGAAACAATGTAATATTCTACTATTTCTTTTGCTTAAAATTGCTTAAAATTAACTTTTTCTTCTTTGTATTGAATTAGCATTATAAAAATAAAAAAAGGATTTGATATAAAAATAAAAAAATATGTGGTGACAGGTCCTCTTTATGGAGAGATCTGGGATTTATAATGAATGTAAGCATTCCATGTGACAGTAATAGGTGGTGACAGGTCCTCTTTACGGAGAGATCTGGGGTATATAATGAATGTAAACATCCCATGTGACAGTTATAGGCAGTGACTAGGGATGAGCCGAATACCCCCCAGGTTCGGTTCGCACCAGAACCTGCGAACGGACCGAAAATTTGCACGAACGTTAGAACCCCATTGACATCTATGGGACTCGAACGTTTGAAATCAAAAGTGCTCATTTTAAAGGCTAATTTGCACGGTATTGTCCTAAAAAGGGTTTGGGGACCCGGGTCCTACCCCAGGGGACATGTATCAATGCAAAAAAACTTTTAAAAACGGCCGTTTTTTCGGGAGCAGTGATTTTAATGATGCTTAAAGTAAAAAAAAAGTGAAATATTCCTTAAATATCGTACCAGGGGGGTGTCTATAGTATGCCTGTAAAGTGGCGCGTGTTTCCCGTGTTTAGAACAGTCCCTGCACAAAATGGCATTTTTAAAGGAATAAAAGTCATTTAAAACTGCTTCCGGGTTTAATGTAATGTCGGGTCCTGGCAATATGGATGAAAATCAGTGAGACAAACGGCATTGGTACCCCCCAGTCCATTACCAGGCCCTTTGGGTCTTGTATGGATATTAAGGGGAACCCCACACTCAAGTTAAAAAAAGGAAAGGCGTGGGGCCCCCAGGCCCTATATACTCTGTACAGCAGTATACAGGCGGTGCAAACAAGACAGGGACTGTAGGTTTGTTGTTAAGTAGAATCTGTTTGTAATTTTGAACTTGTATATTTTTAACGTGTTTAGCTCCAGCCAAAAAATCTATTTTAAGCTTTTTGGAAAACATAGGGAAGGGTTATCACCCCTGTGACATTTGTTTTGCTGTCTGTGCTCCTCTTCAGAAGACTTCACCTCACTTTCTGTCCCAATGACAAATGTTTTTGGAAAATTTGGGGGTTTTAGTGAAACAAGGATTGGTGATAAAGTATCAGTGGAGAGGAGACACGTTTTTCCCATATTAACTCTTACAAGAGAGAGTTTCCCTTCCTAGGGGTAGATTTCATCTCACTTCCTGTTGTCTCCTTCCGTTTGCAAGTAGGAGTCGTTTGTAAGTTGGATGTTTGAAAGTAGGGGCCTGCCCTATATACTCAGCAGAAATTGGGGCCTTAGGTGTTGTTGTTGCCACAAGACTGTAAGCCCTCACAGGGCCCTGCTGTGAAATATTAGATCAACAATTCTAATTACATGCCCCTGTTGAACAGGAGCTGAAAAATTAGGCCTTAGGCACTGGTGCTGGTGCCACAACACTGTAACCCCTTACAGACACTCTAGTTGGAATGCAGAAACGAGCCCTGCTGCAAATTATTGCATCAAAAATTTGAATTACACGCCCCTGTTAAACAGGGGCTGAAAAATTGGGCCTTAGCCACTGGTAGCGGCGCCCAGAACCAAAAATGTACTTACAAGCTATCATCATGATCATTGAGGAGGAAGAGGATAATTACTCAGGATAGTCACTCAGCATCAGCATAGGCAGTCTTTGAAGGGATCTGACATTTAAAAAAAAATATTCGGTTACATCAGCATCAGGTGCTTGGTAGCTGGTGGTGATCCAAGACTGATTCATTTTTATAAAGGTCAGTCGATCGACCGAGTCGGTGGACAGACGCACCCTGTGATCGGTTACAAAGCCTCCAGCAGCACTGAATGTGCGTTCCGAAAAAACGCTGGATGCTGGACAGTCCAGTAGCTCAATTGCATACTGTGCAAGCTCTGGCCAGTGATCCATCCTCAAGACCCAGTAACCCAGAGGATTTTCAGTGGGAAAGGTGTCCAAGTCAGATCTTGCCCCTAGGTATTCCTGCACCATGTAAAACAGACGATGGTTGCTGGAACCGATCATACCTTGGGGCTGCGGACTAAAAAATTGTCTGAACACATCAGTCAGACGGCCACCTTCTCCACCGCTCCTTCTTTGACTGACCGAAGCCTCAGCAACACGTTGTCCAGAAACAGGAGTTTGTAACCTCCCAGTCTCTGGGAACGCGTTGCACAGACCTTTCTGCAAGGCCTCCCGAAGATGTTTCATCCTCTGCTCCCTCTGCAATGGCAAGATAAGGTCTGCAACCTTACCCTTGTAACGTGGATCAAGGAGGGTTGCCAGCCAGTATTGGTCCTTCTCCTTGATACCACGAATACAAGGATCCTTCCGCAGGCTTTGCAGGATCAAGGAAGCCATGCAGCATAGGTTTGCTGAGGCATTCGGTCCAGAGTCCTCTGGGTCACTTATGCCGCGTACACACGACTGGACTTTACGGCGGCATACTTGGTCCGGCGAACCGGAGTCCGTCGGACAATTCGATCTTGTGTGGACTCCAGCGGACTTTTTTTTCTCAAAAGTTTGACGGACCTAGAAATGAAACATGTTTCAAATCTTTCCAACAGACTCTGCTTTCTAGCGTGCAAACCGGTCGTCTGTGTGCTAGTCCGACGGACCAAAACTGACGCATGCTCTGAAGCAAGTACAAGACGGAAGTGCTCAGTCTGGTAAAACCAACCTTCATATTGAAGCTAGCACATTCCTCTTCTGTGATCTTTTATTACAGCACATTTTTTTTTTTCTTTATAATGCGGGAGGAATGAAGTTGTTTTGCTGCTTATATTCACACAGACTTCTCACAAACTACTTTCTTCATGATTTATCCTCATGCCATGACTAATATTAAAGTTTTTTAAAAGCCAGATCTCCAGAAATAATATCTAAAATTAATTTTTGGACTCATCTTTATTATTTTTATATTTAATCAATATCTATTTTACAATGTGTGTTAAATTCTCAAAACTGTTAGTTTATTTTTTTCTTTTGGAGTTTCAAGTTACCACAATAACCTTAATATTTTGTATTGTTTTAATGAACCTTAATGAGGTTGGTGTCCCTTGGTAATTAGACATAGGGGAGTTATTTTCAAAAGGCTAATTCATTTTGCACTACAAGTGCAAAGTGTAGTTGAAATTGCACTGAAAGAGCATTTGGAAGTGCATTGGCTGTGGATCCGAGGGGCACATGCAAGGAAACCCATAAAAACATTTCTCTTGCACATGATTGGATGATAAAATCAGCAGAGCTTCCCCTCATTTCAGATCTTCCCCTCAGATTTACAGCGACTGCACTTCCAACAAGTGCACTTGCAGTGCAATTTAGAAAGTGCACTTGTACTTTGCACTTGAATTGCAAAATGATTTAGCCTTTTGTAAATAACCCACATATAGTCTTTTTGACATGTACCTGCCTACTCACAAACAAAATGTCCTTTTTGAATCAAAACACATAGTCAATAATTGTAAGGTAAAGAAAATATCCATTTATTTTTGGAAAAACATAAATGAGGAAGGCAACACTGGAGACACTTTTGGAATGTGGGAAGCCTTTTGTCCCCCAGGACACACATCAAGTTCTTGGAAAATAAAATTGGTATCTTGCGACTAGGGAGCACAATCTGCATCTTCTGTCAGACCAGACAGAAGCCAGGCAATCACCTTCGACTCTTCCGTGGAGCCTTCCCTGCCCGCTGCCTTGCAGCCTTCACACCATGCTTCTCTGCCGCCTTCCTTGGAGGCTGTGCCTCTGGTGGTGTACTTGGGGCAGGAGGAGGAGGAGGAGGAGTAGCAGGAGGAGTGGCTTCATCTGCAATATAGCTTGTTGGAGTAAGCTCCCCTCTCAACCCCTTCTGAAAGGCCTAAAAAATAAACCTCTCACAGAGGAGGCATTGCCCCTTTTCAAGTTTCAGCAACCTGGTGGCCATATACGTTCCATAGGCCTCTTCAGCATTGGATGGTGTGCTCAGGATTTGGCTGGCTTCCCGAATTAGGGCTAGTGATTGCTCCTCTGTTCTGGTCATCTTCCTGGGTCTTTTGGTGGTAATGCGGAGGGGAGGCACCTGACATTCCATGAGGCTTCTATTGGGCCCAGCCACCTCCTGCCTGCCACTGGGCATGGCCTCCTCCTCTCTCCCACTGGGCAAGGCCTCCTCCTCTATACTTCTGGGCATGGACTCCTCCTGGCTGAGCTCATCCTGGGTAAAAAAAAGGGACATAGTTGTAATTTTTGCTTACGCAATCACACACAATTTTAAACTCATGACTTGCAAATATAATTCTAAACAAATAGAAATGGCTATCTTTTTTACCCCACCATTATTCCAGCTGATCAACAATATCTGAAGTACATTTTTGGCCACTACTGTCTAGTGATATGTATACATATTAATAATTGTGATAAAATCATTTTTTGTAAAGCACTTAAAACATTTTTCAGTTTACATTATTAATATTTACACAATCCCAAATTCACAAAAAAGTATACCTGGCATCCACTTAATCAAGGATGAAAGGGCCCAGTTCTTCCTGGGACGCCTCAGCTGGGGTGGAGGGAGGGGTGGAGGTGGAGGGAAGGGTGGAGAGAAGGCTGGATGGAAGGGTCAAAAGTGATTGCCTTGCTTCTGTCTGGTCAACCAGAAATCGCAGTTTTTGGTAGTACCACAGCTTGGGGACATAAACCTGGTCTGAAAGAATCCTGGATCTTCTTGTGTTCCCGCCTGTACATATTGCACAAGATACCAATTTTATTGTCCACAAACTTAAGGTCTGCCTGGGGGACTCGAGTCTTGACAAATTCCAAAAGTGTCCCCAGTGTTGCCTTCCTTACATGTCTAATAAAATACAATGGTGCCTGACTTCCCACAGGTTTCTGTTCTCTTGATAGAGCTCAATAAAACGCAACAAAAATTCTTCCTCCTTAAAGGGATTCATTTTTGCTGAAAGACAAGACACATGATAAAAACTGTAATGTCAGTGCAAACTCCCAGTATTATTTTTTGCAGAATCTAGGGTACACCAAACACACACCCACGTTTAAATCTTACCTTCGTTTCTGACGCTCGCTACTTCCGCTCGGACATACGTAGGCCAGCGTATTAGCTTTATATACACTGCGCATGTGTCATGCTACGCCTGCATCGCCCACCCCTGACGTTCTTTAGTAGGATTTGTCCCCGCCCCTTCACTCTTCGTTGCGCAGTGGTAGTATATAAAGAAAGATGGCGGAGAGATTATCTGGAACTAGGGCAGAGGAAAGCCTGGAGCCACAACCATCCAGATCCAGGAGGAGATGAAAGGCCAAAAACATGGCCTTTGAAGAGATGGTGGAGATGGTGTCCTGTGACAGACCTAGCTGGGAGAGAGACTTTTGTAGGGGACTGAATGCTAGCCTCTTGCCGATCGATCGTGGGCCCTGGCATTTGGGGGAACGGTGCTCTTCGTGAGCTGTATGCCTGGGGACCCTTGAGGTGGTATTACTGTGGATTCGGGTCCTGGTCCCCCAGGACACACAGACTCTGGGGACCCTGGATTTGCCATTTTAGAAATAGTGGCTGATTCATAATGCTGGGACAAATACTGTTAGGAGATGCTGATGTAAATTCCAACCACCTGTCTGTCTGTTGCCTGCTGGAAAGTGTATTGTAAATAAGTCTCTAGTATGGGATCTAAGAGTCATTAGATCCCCATTGTTGTTTGTGTTAATTAACTTTGCTATTGTGATAATGTTGATTGGGTTTTCTGAGCTACAAGATGGCCAGTCTGGCCTAAAGGTCATGTCTGAGTCATCTAGGCTGTCTAAAGGGATTAGTTAATTAGCCCATGTTAAATAGGTTTCTGGTCACAGGTGTATGTTCAGAGTAATATGAGCCGGAGGTATGCACCTCCACTTTTAGTGCATAAAAGAGCCTGTATTTTTCAATAAAAGAGATTCCTGGTTGAACTTACATACAGCCTGCCTGGTGTTTGTTCTGAGCTACACAACTGGATTAGAACGGCACCTAGCTGTAGTTCTAGTCCCAGGGCATCGGATAACCAGGGACCCTGACTTTGGGATTGATCGGGAGTGGCGTTTGGAGGAAATAATGGAGCACAGAGAGCGAAGACTGAATGTTTTAGAAGTGCACTGGGCACAGGAAGATTTGGAGTTTCTGGCCGTTCAGGAATGGGAGCTGGAGATCACCTACAGACAGCTGTTAGACTCTGCTCAGCAGCAGGGTGGTGCTCCCTTTGCCAGGGACTATCAGGAAATACCAGTTGACAACTCTGAAATCCTGGCTGAAGAGTTGACAATGTGGCAGAGTAACAGTGTGCTTTGCCAACCTGCCCCCGCAGCTTGGGAGGCGGAGGTCTTATGGCGGATGCAGCAAGTGCTGACTGACCTTGATGATCCTGTTTCTGCATGGGATTATCTTGGATGGAGGAATGTGCCTGTCCAGCAGCATGCCAGAGAATCGGCAGTGGAAAATCTGAAGATTGCCGTCCCCAAACCTGAAGTGCTGACAACAGGGCAGAGCTCTGCTAACCTCTGCCCAGCACTGATAGCATCTTCTGGGTTCCACGGAGAGGAGATGGTGAACCTTTATCCCCAGACACCAGTTGCAGAGACAGGGGATTTGATAGACTTTTCTGCTGAGGAAGAACAACCTGGTGAGCCTTCAGCAGAAGAAGAGCTGGTATTAGGACCAAACTTCACTGTGCTCTGCCCAGCACCAACAGAAGTATCTGTGAACTTACAAGGAACTTCCCCAGCTGAAGCGCTGGCAACCGGACAGAGGGTCCAAGATCTCTGCCCTACACCTGCTGCGGTTCCGGAGGCTCAGGGCGAGAAGGAGGTGGTCACTTCCCAGCAGCAGATCAGGATACAGGGGGAGAAGGGAGAGGAGGTGTTTGTCGTCCCTCCCCAACAGTTGGCCAGGGTGGAAGAAGTGGTCTTTCCTCCCCAGCAAAGATCCGTGCACCTGGGAGACAGTTCCACAGAGAAATCGTCCCAACATCCAGATGAGGGAATGGAAAAGGAGGCAGCCGGCTCACCTAGCCAATGGCAGCTACACAGTTTGGGAATGGAGGAAGCCAGCCTCCTGCCCCAACGATTAGCTGGAGCAGAGGATGCGGAGTCCCCAGCAGAAGTGCTGGCAACAGGGCAGAGTGCTACCAACCTCTGCCCAGCACCGGCAACAACTACAGAGTTCCAGAGAGGCGGGGCAGGCGGCCTTCCACCCAACAGTTAGTCGGAGCAGATGGTGTGCGGTTTCCAGCAGAAGGGCTGGCAACAGGGCCGAGTACTACTGGACTCTGCCCTCAACTAACAGAGGATGGATTTCCTGTGAAGGTGGATGGGACTTCAGTCTCCACCTGTATACCCCAGGGATTCTGGGCAGTCGGCCCAGATCCCCAACAGCATGACGGAGTGAGGCCAGACACCCTGTCTTCTCTCCAGCGGCAGAAAGGACTCCAGGGAGAAGGGCCAGTCAAGGCCTCTCCCCAGTGGCAGATATGTTCTCTGAGAGAGGCAGAGGTTGGCTGGGTGAGTAATGCTTTGTTTAGAACAAGTTGTTTGGGGTACTGTGTGGGTACAGGCATTAGAGGACTGGAACTACTGACTAACTTCGGAGTCAACCCGTCTGGGTTCTCCTCCTGTGTTAGTCTCCTGCCAAAAGGGGAGAAATGTGACAGACCTAGCCGGGAGAGAGACTTTTGGAGGGGACTGAATGCTAGCCTCTTGCCGATCGATCGTGGGCCCTGGCATTTGGGGGAACGGTGCTCTTTGTGAGCTGTATGCCTGGGGACCCTTGAGGTGGTATTACTTTGGATTTGGGTCCTGGTCCCCCAGGACACACAGACTCTGGGGACCCTGGATTTGCCATATTAGAAATAGTGGCTGATTCATAATGCTGGGACAAATACTGTTAGGAGATGCTGATGTAAATTCCAGCCACCTGTCTGTCTGTTGCCTGCTAGAATGTGTATTGTAAATAAGTCTCTAGTATGGGATCTAAGAGTCATTAGATCCCCATTGTTGTTTGTGTTAATTAACTCTGCTATTGTGATAATGTTGATTGGGTTTTCTGAGCTACAAGACAGCCAGTCTGGCCTAAAGGTCATGTCTGAGTCATCTAGGCTGTCTAAAGGGATTATTTAATTAGCCCATGTTAATTAGGTTTCTGGTCACAGGTGTATGTTCAAAGTAATATGAGCCGGAGGTACACACCTCCTCTTTTATTGTATAAAAGAGCCTGTATTTTTCAATAAAAGAGATTCCTGGTTGAACCTACATACAGCCTGCCTGGTGTTTGCTCTGAGCTACACAACTGGATTAGAATGGCACATAGCTGTAGTTCTAGTCCCGGAGCATCGGATGACCGAACCATCAGATGTTGCAATCTGATTCTATAGCCACAGAGGAATGTCGGGAGAGTGGAACCGAGCGAGCAGGGGCTCGTTACATTGGTGGCAGCAGTGGGATTTGCTCTCCAGTTACTGGGACACTCCAAACCAGCCTGCAGGAGAGCCACGATGAAAGACTTACTTGAGAGCCGTGGAGGGAATGGTGGGATCGTGCTTCCTTGCCGTGAACACATACAAACCATCACCTCGTTCCAAGGTCCAAATAGCAGGAGAGGAGAGGTACAGATACCAACCACCATGGTAGAGGAATTCAGAAGGAGGTTGCGAGAGATGCAGATATAGCACAGAGGACCAGTATCAGAGCAGGTCCTGCAAGGATGGTTTGATTCTATCTGCTGCGAACTCTGGAAAGGAAGCGCTAGCCCGTGAGCAGCGAAACCAGGGAAAAGTTCTCCCCTCCATCCATGTAAGGTACTGGTCGCAGTATGAAGTGCGAATGCTGTTTTTGGGGGGAACAGCCGAACCAGAAGTGGACAGCTGAGTTAAGCAGGCTATTCCGGGCAGAAATGCGGTTGGATGAGAGCTACAGAGCCCTCCAGTGGTATGTAGCCCAAGTGTGCCCGTGGACAGCGGATGACAGCCCCACGGAAGGCTTTGACTATGATGGCCTGGGATTGTTATACTGGAGGCTGTCCAAGGACCCTGACTTTGGGAGTGATCGGGAGTGGCGTTTGAAGGAAATAATGGAGCACAGAGAGCGAAGACTGAATGTCTCAGAAGTGCACTGGGCACAGGAAGATTTGGAGTTTCTGGCCCTTCAGGAATGGGGGCTTGAGATGGCCTACAGACAGCTGCTAGACTCTGCTCAGCAGCAGGGTGGGGCTCCCTTTGCCTAGGACTATCAGGAAATACCAGTTGACAGCTCTGAAATCCTGGCTGAAGAGTTGACAATGTGGCAGAGTAACAGTGTGCTTTGCCAACCTGCCCCCCCGGCTATGGAGGCAGAGGTCTTATGGCGGATGCAGCAAGTGCTGACTGGCCTTGATGAACCTGTTTCTGCATTGGATGATCTTGGATGGAGGAATGTGCCTGTCCTGCAGAATGCCAGAGAATCAGCAGTGGAAAATCTGGAGATCGCTATCCCCAAAGCTGAAGTGCTGACAACGGGGCAGAGCTCTGCAAACCTCTGCACAGCACTGATAGCATCTTCTGGGTTCCACGGAGAGGAGATGGTGAATCTTTATCCCCAGACACCAGTTGCAGAGACAAGGGATTTGATAGACTTTTCTGCTGAGGAAGAACAACCTAGTGAGCCTCCAGCAAGAGAAGAGCTGTTATTAGGGCCAAATTTCACTGTGCTCTGCACAGCACCAACAGAAGTATCTGTGAAGTTACAAGGAACTTCCCCAGTTAAAGCGCTGGCAACCGGACAGAGGGTCCAAGATCTCTGCCCTACACCTGCTGCAGTTCCAGAGGCTCAGGGTGAGAAGGAGGTGGTCACTTCTCAGCAGCAGATCAGGATACAGAGGGAGAAGGGAGAGGAGGTGTTTGTCGTCCCTCCCTAACAGTTGGCCAGGGTGGAGGAAGTGTTGTTTCCTCCCCAGCAAAGATCCGTGCACCTGGGAGACAGTACCACAGACATATCATCCCAACATCCAGATGAGGGAATGGAAAAGGAAGTAGCCAGCTCACCTCCCCAATGACAGTTACACAGTTTGGGAGTGGAGGAAGCCAGCCTCCTGCCCCAATGGTTAGCTGGAGCGGAGGATGCGGAGTCCCCAGCAGAAGTGCTGGCAACAGGGTAGAGTGCTACCAACCTCTGCCCAGCACCGGCAAAAACTACAGAGTTCCAGGGAGGCGGGGCAGTCGGCCTCCCTCCCCAACAGTTAGCCAGAGCAGATGGTGTGGGGTTTCCAGCAGAAGGGCTGGCAACAGGGACGAGTACTGCTGGACTCTGCCCTCAACTAACAGAGGATGGATTTCCTGTGAAGGTGGATGGGACTTCAGTCTCCACCTGTATACCCCAGGGATGCAGGGCAGTCGGCCCAGATCCCCAACAGCATGACGGAGTGAGATAAAGGATAAGTACAGCGCTGCTACAGAGATGCTAAAAAAATATATAATACAGTAAGCAGCTAACACACCTCTAAGACAAAGAAGTAAAAATTACAACAGATATATATATATAGTGTAGCGCTATGTGTATGGGTAGATCAAGGTGAGATGTTAAAATCGAGCCATCTAGCAATGGCCAGAAAACAAACGAAAAATTAATTTAGAAAGGTGAATTAAAAAAAGAATTTAGTTGCACAAATACAAATTAATATATAGAGCATAATGGAATACACCTGTGAAAAAGTGAAAACACAAACACAATATAAATCAACCTTAAATAAAGTCCATGTAAAAATGTGTCCTTGATGGAAATCAAAAAAGCCACCACCAACAGTCTCTGAGGGTAAGTTGATGAGGGCAGCAACAGGGTGTTACTGGTGGGTGAAACAGAGGAACACCAAATCCAATGTGACGTCTATGTATGTGTCAGAACCACCACCATAACATCTGAGGAGGCTTACCGGACGTAGAGGACTTGGAAAGACATACGTCTTGCAAGTCACAAAAAGCTTGTTTAGCCACCGGGGCTAGCAGGGTGAAAACATCAGGTATCCAAAACTTCAAGTATCCAAAACCTCAATCAGTGAGGAGGGAAGATCTGTAGGCAGCTTCAACCGTCCAAAGGTATCAGCAGACCATCCGGGTGTATAATTGGAACCATGAGAGAAAGAAGACTCACATGGCGTAATATCGTTTTAAAAGGCATGCATTTATTAAAACATTAAAAGAAAAGCACTCACATGGTATACGATCATAAACAGCTTAAATGATAACGGACGCGGTGATCATAGGAGGTCCACCCAACATGTTTCGGTTAATCAACCTTCATTCCCAGATGAAGGTTGATTAACCGAAACATGTTGGGTGGACCTCCTATGATCACCGCGTCCGTTATCATTTAAGCTGTTTATGATCGTATACCATGTGAGTGCTTTTCTTTTAATGTTTTAATAAATGCATGCCTTTTAAAATGATATTACGCCATGTGAGTCTTCTTTCTCTCATGGTTCCAATTATACACCCGGATGGTCTGCTGATACCTTTGGACGGTTGAAGCTGCCTACAGATCTTCCCTCCTCACTGATTGAGGTTTTGGATACTTGAAGTTTTGGATACCTGATGTTTTCACCCTGCTAGCCCCGGTGGCTAAACAAGCTTTTTGTGACTTGCAAGACGTATGTCTTTCCAAGTCCTCTACGTCCGGTAAGCCTCCTCAGATGTTATGGTGGTGGTTCTGACACATACATAGACGTCACATTGGATTTGGTGTTCCTCTGTTTCACCCACCAGTAACACCCTGTTGCTGCCCTCATCAACTTACCCTCAGAGACTGTTGGTGGTGGCTTTTTTGATTTCCATCAAGGACACATTTTTACATGGACTTTATTTAAGGTTGATTTATATTGTGTTTGTGTTTTCACTTTTTCACAGGTGTATTCCATTATGCTTTATATATTAATTTGTATTTGTGCAACTAAATTCTTTTTTTAATTCACCTTTCTAAATTAATTTTTCGTTTGTTTTCTGGCCATTGCTAGATGGCTCGATTTTAACATCTCACCTTGATCTACCCATACACATAGCGCTACACTATATATATATCTGTAGCATGACGGAGTGAGCCCAGACACCCCGTCTTCTCTCCAGCAGCAGAAAGGACTCCAGGGAGAAGGGCCAGTCCAGGCCTCACCCCAGCGGCAGATATGTTCTCTGAGAGAGGCAGAGGTTGGCTGGGTGAGTAATGCTTTGTTTGGAACAATTTGTTTGGGGTACTGTGTGGGTACAGGCATTAGAGGACTGGAACTACTGACTAACTTCGGGGTCAACCCGTCTGGGGTCTCCTCCTGTGTTAGTCTCCTGCCGAAAGGGGAGAAATGTGACAGATCTACCCGGGAGAGAGACTTTTGGAGGGGACTGAATGCTAGCCTCTTGCTGATCGATCGTGGGCCCTGGCATTTGGGGGAACGGTGCTCTTTGTAAGCTGTAAGCCTGGGGACCCTTGAGGTGGTATTACTGTGGATTCAGATCCTGGTAACCCAGGACACACAGACTCTGGGGACCCTGGATTTGCCATATTAGAAATAGTGGCTGATTCATAATGCTGGGACAAATACTGTTAGGAGGTGCTGTTGTCAATTCCAGCCACCTGTCTGTCTGTTGCCTGCTAGAATGTGTATTGTAAATAAGTCTCTAGTATGGGATCTAAGAGTCATTAGATCCCCATTGTTGTTTGTGTTAATTAACTCTGCTATTGTGTGAAGAAGAGTCTGTGTTGATTTGTGATAATGTTGATTGGGTTTTTTGAGCTACAAGATGGCCAGTCTGGCCTAAAGGTCATGTCTGAGTCATCTAGGCTGTCTAAAGGGATTAGTTAATTAGCCCATGTTAATTAGGTTTCTGGTCACAGAATATGAATATATCAGAGTAATATGAGCAGGAAGTATGCACCTCCTCTTTTACTGTATAAAAGAGCCTGTATTCCTTTCAATAAGAGAGATTCCTGGTTGAACTTACATACAGCCTGCCTGGTGTTTGTTCTGAGCTACACAACTGGATTAGAATGGCACAGAGCTGTAGTTCTAGTCCCGGAGCATCAGATGACCGAACCATCAGATGTTACGATCTGCAGTCTGATTCTAGAGCAGCAGAGGAGTGTGGGGAGAGTGGAACCGAGCGAGCAGGGGCTTGTTACATGACCTAATTGTGTCTGTGATGTCAGAGACCATGTAGGGGTCATGACGTAATTGTAGCAGTGATGTCATAGACCATGTAGGGGTCATGACCTAATTATGTCAGTGATGTCATAGACCTTATAGGGGTCATGACCTAATTGTATCAGTGATGTCATAGACCATATATGGTTCATGACCTAATTGTATCAGTGATGTCATAGACCATATAGGGGTCATGACCTAATTGTGTCAGTGATGTCATAGACCATGTAGGGGTCATGACCTAATTGTGTCAGTGATGTCATAGATCATTTAGGGGTCATGAACTAATTGTGTCAGTGATGTTATAGACCATATAGGGGTTATGACCTAATTGTGTCAGTGATGTCATAGACCTCATAGGGGTCATGACCTAATTGTATCATTGATGTCATAGACCTTATAGGGGTCATGACCTAATTGTATCAGTGATGACATAGATCATGTAGGGGTCATGACCTAATTGTGTCAGTGATGTCATAGACCATGTAGGGGTCATGACCTAATTGTGTCAGTGATGTCATAGATCATGTAGGGGTCATGACCTAATTGTGTCAGTGATGTCATAGACCATGTAGGGGTCATGACCTAATTGTGTCAGTGATGTCAGAGACCATGTAGGGCTCATGACCTAATTGTGTCAGTGATGTCGTAGACTATATAGGGGTCACGACCTAATTGTGTCAGTGATGTTATAGACCATATAGGGGTCATGACCTAATTGTATCAGTGATGTCATAGACTATATAGGGGTCTTGACCTAATTGTGTCAGTGATGTCATAGACCATATAGGAGTCATGGCCTAATTGTGTCAGTGATGTCATAGACCATGTAGGGGTCATGACCTAATTGTGTCAGTGATGTCATAGACCATGTAGGGGTCATGACCTAATTGTGTCAGTGATGTCATAGACCATGTAGGGCTCATGACCTAATTGTGTCAGTGATGTCGTAGACTATATAGGGGTCATGACCTAATTGTATCAGTGATGTCATAGACCATGTAGGGGTCTTGACCTAATTGTGTCAGTGATGTCATAGACCATGTAGGGGTCATGACCTAATTGTATCAGTGATGTCACTGAGTCCTCGGTGGATTGTTTACAAATAGAATGAAGCCGGCGGGGATCTGTCATTTACTGACATTAGTGGTATCACCGATAAATGGCGGCCGGAGGATTGGGGGAGAACTGGAAAAATCTGCCCACTTTGTTCTCCTGTCCTTCACTGAACATCCCATAGACTGGATTTGGGGGAGTCTCATGTTTGACCCGAACCTGAAGCTGATCCCTAACCATTGGAATGGAAATGGAATGGGAATGGAAACTCATACAAACATGTAGGGAGAGGAATTTTATGTGCCCCTATGATTGTAAATAAAGTTATAATGTTTTTTTTATTCTGGTCGGGACTAAAAATAAAACATGTAAGATCTATAATTACTGTATATATTTCATATTCTCTATTTCTGTCAGTGGATGGAGCTCTGTGTTTATCTGCTTTCGGCCCCTCCCACCTGCTCTGTTTAAATGGCTCTGTGCCCATCCCCCAATCTCTCCTCACCTGGACAGGTGACCCCGGCTCTACTTTCCTCCGACCAGCTGACCCCATTCTCCACAGTACAGGTGATGTTCCGGGGCCCCGGTGACCCCACAATGGCTGTAATGTGATTGGTGGATGTGGAATATCTCTCCTGGGATCCTCCAATCACAGACAGACGGATATTCGGCTTAGTCCCCTCCTCCACCCTGCAGGAGATCTCAACACTGCCATTTTGGAGACATGAGACAGGGAGGAGCGGACCCGATACTGGAACTGAGAGAGACAATCATTTCCATTGGTCAGGTCCAATATATACACAGCATGCCCCTCCCCCATCCTTACCTATAATCAGGTGTGCAGACATCTTCCTGGAGACTGGAGGAGATAGATTGTGTCTGTGTGCACCCCTCCCCCAAACACTAAATCCCCCCACTAACATTACACCCATTTTCTTCAGTCATGTGACCCCCATCAGGGTTGTCACCCCACACAACTTTTATTTACTGACAAAACATTTAGAATCTACTGAAGAAGCTCATTATATTACTGACAACCTGAAATATGACAGAAACTCCTATTAGAGACGTCTCTTTCCTAAGAGGTGAAACCTGATTGGTTGCTGTTGGCAGAAGCTCCGCCCTCCATTGGGGATCTGTCACCCCGACATCAATGGTCACATCTACCACATGGGGACCCCGAGCAGAAGGCACAGCACAGTTCAGATCACAGCAACTTCAGGAGGGCTGAGCACTGCAGATGTGAATCCACAGGGAATGGTGAGGATGGGGCAGTAATCAGAGGACATTGTACATACGTCTCTCCCAGATCTTCTACTATATAATGTATGGATAGAAAGACACGGGGAGGACACTGCTAGGACTGGGGGTGGGGGTTGGATGGACTTACCTTCTACATGGACGGTGTATATAAAGACACGGAGTGGGGAGGACACTGCTAGGACTGGGGGTGGGGGTTGGATGGACTTACCTTCTACATGGACGGTGTATATAAAGACACGGAGCGGGGAGGACACTGCTAGGACTGGGGGCGGGATTTGGATGGACTTACCTTCTACATGGAAGGTGTATATAAAGACACGGAGCGGGGAGGACACTGCTAGGACTGGGGGTGGGGGTTGGGTGGACTTACCTTCTACATGGACGATGTATATAAAGACACGGAGCGGGGAGGACACTGCTACGACTGGGTGGGGGGGTTGGATGGACTTACCTTCTACATGGACGACATAATTATCTATTTGTATAAGGTCTCCTGTAGAGTTGTATATAATCACACTGTATCTCCTGTCATCCTCCAGAGTCACATTGGATATGATCAGACTTCCATTCTCTGATATTCTTGTATTGGGGAAATCTCTGAGATCAGACAGATCACAATCCCTGTGTTCAGCTATTTTATCCCAGTCTCCAGAAGATCTCTTATAGTACCAGGAAATCCAGTCACATCTCTCTGTATCTGTACGGGTGAGGGTGAGATGACGTCTGATGGGGAGGAGAAGGTCAGATCCCGGCTGTGTGAATATTTCCTCCGGGACATTTCCTGTACAGACAGAATACAGATCCCAGTCAGGTCACAGTGTACGCTCCCCTCCCCCCTCATATAATATATATCCCTCTATAAGGATCCCAGAAATATTCAGATTAGATCTGTCAGATTCCTCCGGGTCTTCCTGGGATTCCTCTGTTTTCTTACCATCTCAGATCATTGAGGAATCTCCTCCGACACCCCAATACTCTCCATTATTCTACAAATAAATGATCAATGAATAGAGGAACATTACTCCCCCCATTTCCCTGCTGGAGCAAATTGGATCATCCTTTATTGTTTTATTGAGGTATAGGATTGTGTATATGGGATTGTATGATTATAGGATATATAGGATTGTGTATATGGGATTGTATGATTATAGGATATATAGGATTGTGTATATGGGATTGTAGGACTTTTTTTCTCTTTTATCATAGCTCTAGGGCCGTCTTTAATATTGATTGGGCCCTGGGCAAACATTTTCTTGGGCCCCCAACCGATCTTCTACAAATAACAAATAGCAGAAAGACTCAAATCTGTTTACTGCAGCAGATCAGCAGTAATTGCAATTGGTTGTCAGAGAATCCATCATATTATTACTGATCACTGATTGGTTGTTAGAGGTTACAACACATCATTACTGCTCACTGAGAGACGTAATTCAGGAGATGACTAGAGACTGCGGATATAATACAGGAGATGACCAGAGACTGCAAATCTAATACAGGAGATGACCAGAGACTGCGGATCTAATACAGGAGATGACCAGAGACTGCGGATCTAATACAGGAGATGACCAGAGACTGCAAATCTAATACAGGAGATGACCAGAGACTGCAGATCTAATACAGGAGATGACCAGAGACTGCGGATCTAATACAGGAGATGACCAGAGACTGCAAATCTAATACAGGAGATGACCAGAGACTGCGGATATAATACAGGAGATGACCAGAGACTGCAGATCTAATACAGAAGATGACCAGAGAGTGCAAATCTAATACAGGAGATGACCAGAGACTGCGGATATAATACAGGAGATGACCAGAGACTGCGGATCTAATACAGGAGATGACCAGAGACTGCGGATCTAATACAGGAGATGACCAGAGACTGCAAATCTAATACAGAAGATGACCAGAGACTGCAAATCTAATACAGGAGATGACCAGAGACTGCAGATCTAATACAGAAGATGACCAGAGACTGCAAATCTAATACAGGAGATGACCAGAGACTGCAGATCTAATACAGGAGATGACCAGAGACTGCAGATCTAATACAGGAGATGACCAGAGACTGCAAATCCAATACAGGAGATGACCAGAGACTGCAGATCTAATACAGGAGATGACCAGAGACTGCAAATCTAATACAGGAGATGACCAGAGACTGCAAATCTAATACAGGAGATGACCAGAGACTGCAAATCTAATACAGGAGATGATCAGAGACTGCAAATCTAATACAGGAGATGACCAGAGACTGCGGATCTAATACAGGAGATGACCAGAGACTGCGGATATAATACAGGAGATGACCAGAGACTGCAAATCTAATACAGGAGATGACCAGAGACTGCGGATCTAATACAGGAGATGACCAGAGACTGTGGATCTAATACAGGAGATGACCAGAGACTGTGGATCTAATACAGGAGATGACCAGAGTACAGGAGGTGATCAACTAAGTAACCATTTTTAAATTTTACCTATCAGCAGTTTACAGCTATACTGTTCATAAACAGGTCAGTGTTAGGATAACAGTCAACAAGCAGTCTATGGGGAGAAGGACCTACCTAGCCAGCCAGGCTCACCACCCGCTCTCTTTGATTAAGGGATGGTGCTCTCAGAGGTCCAGGTGCAGGGCCCTCAGACATCAAGGTGTGGGGCTCTCAGACATCAAGGTGTGGGGCCCTCAGACATCAAGGTGTGGGGCTCTCAGGGGTCCGGAGGCAGGGCTCACAAAGATCTGGGGGCGGGTTTCGAAGAGGTTCAGAGGCGGGGCTCAGCGCTCCTACTCCGATCTCAGCTCTGAGCATACAAGCTTCATGGGGCGGGGTCAGAGCTGCAGTGGAGCTCCCGGCCCCGCCCCCACCCTGCTGGCTGTGGAATACAGCATTGTGTTTCTGTGCTTGGTGGGGTTATCAGGGGACCCCAATTTTGAGGCAGTATGGGCTCAAGGGGCAGCTACTTTGGCGGGCCCCCCGACCATGACAGGGCCCAGGGCAGCTGCCCCTTTTGCCCTGCATTAAAGACGGCCCTGCATAGCTCCCAACTGTCCCTGGTTTTAAGGGACTGTTTCTGGTTCTGGTTCTGGAGCAATGTCCTTCTGTCCCTCATTCCTCCTCATTTGTCCCTCATTTTGGTCTGATCTATATAATTGTATATAAAATGTACTATTTATCTTTCAAAAAGTGTTTCTCAGGGCTAAACCTTTCATCCAAATCCTCAATTGCTGCATTTGTAAATTTGAATCGCCCATATAAAAGAATAGTAGTGGTAAAAGAAGCCCTTGTGGGTTTAATTAATCTTTTTTTTTTGGGGGGTCAATTCTTCTTTAACCATTTCAGCCCCAGAAGCATTTGCCTCCTAATACCGTGTACACATGGTCGGACTTTCCGGCAGGAAAAGTTTGACGGAATATTTTCAACGGATATTCCGATCCTGTGTGGGCCTCATCGGACTTTTTTTTTTTTGAAAACTCTGAGGGACCTGGAAATAGAACAAGTTCTAAATTTTTCCAACAGAATCAGTTCCTATCGGGAAACCCACTCATCTGTACAGTACCTCACCGTGAGATTGTGTTTCCAGCGCGATCCCATCGCGCTGGTTTTCAGTGGCAGGGTACTCTACATCTCGCGCTTGCTCGCTCGTCGGGAAAGGAAAACTTTTTTTCCTTTCGAGGTGAGCGACAGGCATTGCTGACAGCTGTCTGGTATGAATCCTGAGGGGGAACGCCGCGCCAAATTTTAAATAAAAAACCAGCGTGGGTTCCCCCCCAGGAGCATACCAGGCCCTTAGGTCTGGTATGGTTTTTAAGGGGAACCCCCTACGCTGAAAAATCCACTCCAGACCCTTATACGAGCACGCAGCCCAGCTGGTCAAGAAAGGGGGTGGGGACGAGCGAGCGCCCCCCTCCTGAACCGTACCAGGCCGTGTGCCCTCAACATGGGGGGTGGGCGCTTTGGGGCAGGGGGGCACCCTGCGGGCCCCCCCACTCCAAAGCACCTTGTCCCCATGTTCATAAGGACAAGGGCCTCTTCCCGACAACCCTGGCGGTTGGTTGTCGGGGTCTGCGGACAGAGGGGTTATCGAATTAAAATCCATACCAGACCTAAGGGCCTGGTATGCCCCGAGGGGGGAACCCACGCCGTTTTTTTTTTAAATTTGGTGTGGCGTTCCCCCTGATTCATACCAGATAGCTGTCAGCATTGCCTGTCGCTCATCGCGAAAGGAAAAAAAAGTTTTCCTTTCCTGATGAGCAAGCCAGCTTGGCGCTGGCTCCCGCGAAGGGGCCCCAGGTGTCAAATCTCGCTGATAGCAGCGGCAAGATTGACATAATATCGCGGTCACCTACTGTATGCTGTTCTGACAGACCAAAAACAACACATGCTCTGAAGCAAGTATGAGACGGAAGCTATTGGCTACTGGCTATTGAACTTCCTTTTTCTAGTCCCGTCATACGTTTTGTACATCACCGCGTTCTGGACAGTCGGGGTTCGTGTGTAGGCAAGACCGTTTCAGCGGAACTCTTTCGGAACTCCGTTGGAAAGACCGTGGGAGTTAATTCCGACGGAAAGACCGGTCGTGTGTTTGCAACAATAGAGACCAGAGCATTTTTTGCAATTCGGCACTGCATCGCTCTGACAATTGCGCGGTCGTGCGACGTTGTACCCAAACAAAATTGACGTCCTTTTTTTCCAACAAATAGAGCTTTCTTTTGGTGGTATTTGATTACCTCTGCGGTTTTTATTTTTTGCGCTATAAACAAAAAATACCGACAATTTAAAAAAAAATATATATATATTACTTTTTGCTATAATAAATATCCAATAAAATGTATTAAAAAAACTGATTTCTTCCAGTTTAGGCTGATATGTATTCTTCTACATATTTTTAGTAAAGAAATTGCAATAAGTGTATATTGATTGGTTTGCGCAAAAGTTATTGCGTCTACAAAATAGGGAATAGATTTATGGCATTTTTATTACTATTTTTTTGTTTTTACCAGTAATGGTGGTGATGAGCGATTTTTAGTGGGACTGCTACATTGCGGCGGACAGATCGGACACTTTTGACACATTTTTGGGACCATTGTCATTTATACAACGATCAGAGCTAAAAATAGCCACTGATTACTGTATAAATGTCACTGTCAGGGAAGAGGTTAACACTAGGGGGCGATCAAGGGGTAAATGTGTTCCCTAGTGTGTGTTTTTAACTGTCTCCCCTCTCCTGACAGAAGGGAGATCTGTCTGTTTACATTGACAGACCTCCGTTCTGTCTCTCTCTCTCAGGAGCGATCGCGGGTGCCCGGTGCACATCGCTGCCACCGGCCACATCCATCGGCTCTGTCATCGTGCTGCGCGCCCCCTAGAGCTCCTAAAGCGGGCAACGTACCATGACGGCGATTCGCACAGGGGAGCCAACCTGCCGCCGTATAACTGCAGCGGCTGGCCCTTAAGCAGTTAAGGGGGCATGGCAGGAGGTGTGTCCTATTTCTTCATACTTCTGCTAGTAGGTGTCCCTTATTCCCATCTCAAAAAGTTGGGAGATATATGTTTTATTGGTTGAAATGGATGGACTTGTGTCTTTTTTGAACTAGACTAAGTATGTAATATTTAACTTACAGATACATACCGGACCCCCATCAGACCCAGTGAGGGAGTTTGTTGGCTGTAAGAAGTATTTATGAACAGATGATAAATAGAGAATGTATTACATATATAATGCAGCCAAGTAAGATAATCCCTGAACTTCCAGTAGATGATGGTGGACGTCCATCCATACATGGACAAGGACAATGGGCATGTGGAGAACAATAACTGCCTTCTCTGGATATTTTTTATTATTTGGTCTAAGGCTAGCCATACATTTTTCAATTTTCCTTCCTTCAACCACAGGTTGAGGGAAATAAAATAGCTTTTAATCCCCACATCACACAGTGTTTATGGGAGGAATTCCTCTTGTGTAGCCATTGTGTTCTGACAGTGGAAGATTTCCCCGCCATCAGAATACAATGATGACTGCTGGAGGCTATAGTCACTGGCAGTGATCAGGGCTGCTGATAGGGCAGTACAACTGGCCCCATTGTAGGGGGCCCGGTCCTATCAGCTGCATAGAGGGGCCTGGCCAGCATTACAGCTCATTGCTGCATTAAATAAAAAAAATAAAAAATCAAGCTTGATAAACTTCTCCCCTGCTTCTATTTGTTTTATGGAGCGGGGTTCTACCATTGTTCTGGGCCCCATCAGGTCAACAGAGGGGCCCAGGTGCGCACAGAGGATGGACTATTTCTTCATTTTTGGGAGCGGATGTATATCCAGCCCGACCGCTAATCAATAAGTCCCCGCCGGCGGAGTGATACTATGATTCTCCTCCCGGCGCCCACCGTTCTCAGGTGCTGAGATGCGAGGAGGCTGGCAGGGAACAGGAAGGAGAGCGTGGCTGCAATGGATACAGTGAGTGAAGAATAAAGCATAGAATCCTCACTGTGTCCTTAGAATAGAACTCACAACACAGCAGGTTATCATTAGCATTACAACAGTCTTCACAGACAGCACAGTAAGTAGGGGCTCTATCATGGCTCTGTGTCTCATGGCTGCTGACTTTGTTATGGCTGTGCTGTTATATACAGTACAGCCATAAGTTAACAAAGTCAGCAAACAGACATGTGACATACAGCCATGATAGGGCCCCTGCTTACTGTGCTGCCTGTGATGATGATTGTAATGCTAATGAGCTGCTACTTTACACTTCAGTTGGGGGGAGCAGTAAACATGGGCAGTGGAGCTGCATTTTACCCCCACCCCAAAAAAAAACACTTTCTGTCCAGTGACTTACCAGCACGTCGCTGGATTGGAAGGGTGATATCTCTGTCATCACTGCAGTAATGATCAGTTATAATTTTTTAGCCCCAGTGATTCTGCACAAAGTAAAAGTAATCCTAGCGCCTAAGAAGCCCCTGGATTACTTTTACTGGCAGTGGAAGGGGGTCCCCGCACTACCTTCAAGATGCAACCAGTAGCATTTGGTTCCTGGGACACAGTGAGGGATGGATGTCGTTCCTCCCACTGTGTGACGCCAGTGGGAGGAAACAAGCCATTGAAAAAGCATCTGATCAAATCAATATTGGTTCACATGCTTTGGAGGACAGAGACCCCAGATCTCTCCATAAAGAGGACCTGTCATGGCCCTGCTATCATGAGGGATGTTATTCATCCCTTGTGAAAGCAAAAAAAAGCAAAAAAAAAAGAAAGATACAATGTAATTTTTTTTAACAAAATAACATTAAAAAGAAATGTAAACTGTTCCAGCTTCTTCATGCTTATGTGCAATTGCGAACGCACATGTTGGCCCGGCACGCATGTGTAAACGGCAACAAATGCCTTTTGTTTTGAGCAAGGGCGTGGTCGAAGGGGGCCCCATCAGGTAGGCTGTACGGGTCCCCATAATTTCTAACAGCAGCCCTGGCAGTGATTGTACAAAAAAAACACAACAGGCTGGTTGTTCTGAAGTCAATCGATAGATAAACTTCAGTACAATCAGCCTGTCCTTAGATGGCTTGAAATTGGCTGAACTGGCTGAATTTTGATCTGGCATGCAGACAATCCTGTATCCTGTGTGTGGAGTTCTAAACTTTCTGTGACGGGAGTCATTTTGGGCGGGGGACTTGTGGAACACAGCTAACCTTAGAAAGCTCTGGAGACTCCTTGTCCAGCTCCCCCACCAATTCATATATGTAAGTCACCCTGTGTTTATTAGGGGTGGCAGTTTGACCAAGAACCCCAGTCGGGTCTGCACTAACTAGACTCACCTTACAACCACACCGGACTCAGCATTTCCTTTTTCCCCTGTTATCCTGGGTCATATGCCTCAGTTCCTAACGGAAAGCCCGTTCGTCTGTATGCTGGTCCGACGGACCAGATACGATGCAGGGGCAGGGTACAGCATCTCGCGCTCGCTGCAATAGGAAAAACAAATTTTCCTATTGCGGCGAGCATGAGGGGGAGGCAACAATGTCCCTTAGGTCTGGTGTGGATTTTAAGGGGAACCCCCTACGCCGAAAAAATGACGTGTGGTCCCCCCAAAATCCATACTAGGCCCCTATCCGAGCACGCAGCCTGGCCGGTCAGGAAAGGGGGTGGGACGAGAACGCCCCCCTTCCTGAACCGTACCAGGCCACATGCCCTCAACATGGGAGGGTGGGTGCTTTTGGGGAGGGGGGGGCGCCCTGCGGGCCCCCCCACCCCAAAGCACCTTGTCCCCATGTTGATGAGGACAAGGGCCTCTTCCCGATAACCCTGGCCGTTGGTTGTCGGGGTCTGCGGACGGGAGGCTTATCGGAATCCAGGAGCCCCCTTTAATAAGGGTGCCCCCAGATCCAGGCCCCCCACCCTATGTGAATGAGTATGGGGTACATCATACCCCTACCCATTCACCTAGGGAAAAAGTGTCAATAAAAAAACACACTAGACAGGTATTTGACTTTTGACTTTGGGGGTCTCCCTGGCATCTTCTCCCGATGTCCGGTTCTTCTCCGCTCTCTCCGGCGTCTTCTCCCGAAGTCCGGTTCTTCTCCGCTCTCTCCGGCCTCTTCTCCCGATGTTCGGTTCTTCTCCCAGTGTTCGGCCTCTTCTCCCGCTCTCCAGTTCTTCTCCCGTGCTCCTCCGCTATCTTCTGCTCTTTTGCCGCTCTTTTGCTAGCGGTGGCCCGGTCTTCTTCGTCGTCTTCTCCCCTTCTTCTCTTCTTCTTGACACGACGCAGAAGAGGCCGAACACCGGGAGAAGAACCAAACATCGGGAGAAGAGGCCGGAGAGAGCGGAGAAGAATCGGACATCGGTAGAAGACGCCGGAGAGAGCGGAGAAGAACCGGACATCGGGAGAAGATGCTGGAGAGACCCCTGAAGTCGGAAGAAGACCCCCGGAGCTGTCTAATGAATTACTATAAAAACCTGTCTAGTGTGTTTTTGTATTTACACTTTTTCCCTAGGTGAATGGGTAGGGGTACAATGTACCCCATACTCATTCACATAGGGTGGGGGGCTGGGATCTGGGGGCCCCCTTATTAAAGGGGCTCCCAGATTCCGATAAGCCCCCCACCCGCAGACCCGGACAACCAATGGCCAGGGTTATCGGGAAGAGGCCCTTGTCCTCATTAACATGGGGACAAGGTGCTTTGGGGGAGAGGGGCCCACAGGGCGCCCCCCCTCCCCCAAAGCACCCACCCCCCCCATGTTGAGGGCATGCAGCCTGGTACGGTTCAGGAGGGGGGGTGCTCGCTTGTCCCCACCCCCTTTCCTGACCAGCCAGGCTGCGTGCTCGGATAGGGGTCTAGTATGGATTTTGGGGGGACCCCATGCCGTTTTTCGGCATAGGGGTTCCCCTTAAAATCCATACCAGACCTAAGGGCCTGGTATGCCCTGCGACGGGGCTCGCAAGGTGTCAATCTCGCCGATAAAAGCGGCAATATTGACTTCCTTTTCTAGTCCCGTCGTACCCGAGTCACGTTCAAAATGAACGGACTTGTTCGTGTGTGGGCAAGTCTGTTCATTTGGAAAGTCCGCCGTAACTCGGTCGGGAAATAGGTCCGCCAAAAAGTCAGGTGGTGTGTAGGCAAGGCTGTCCGTAGTCCGGTCGTGTGTAGACAAGTCCGTTCGTAAAAAAAAGTCTGGCTGAAGTCTGTCAAAAGTCCGTCGGAAAGTCCATCGGACCAGTCCGGTAGAAAAGTCCGACCGTGTGTACGTTGCATTATATGTGTGGTTTGTGTTGAAAGAATGAAGCGTCTCTGACACTTGGGACAGTAACATTCCTGAGCAATATCCCTCAAGAAATATATAAAGATAAATGAATTCCACCTTTCTGACTGCTGGAATATTGTAAGACAAGAGTCTCATGGATTGTTGTATACTTTTTACTAGATCAATTGAGGTGTATCCAATTGTTCTATTGTTTCTGTATGCCTTGGAAGCAAAGTATTATGGGATGTATATGCTTATGTGAATTAGCTGGGAGAGGGGAGGATGGATTTCTACAGTAGCTCCTCCTGTCTGTGTGTCTCCTGTTACTGAATGTAGTTTACCCCGCCCTGTGTCATTATGCAAAGATGTGGGATTGTCTCCTGAGTGTATATCTCTTTGTACCTGTATTTGAATAAACAGTTTTATGCTTCTCCTTACCCTACACTGATGCCTCAACAAGTGACTGAGTGGGTTAAGGGACCTTGTGTCAGGTCACCTGAGACCAGGTGACAGATGCACTCCGTAGGAGTCGGAAGTGCACTGCTAAGATAATGAACCCTAGGACTGACTGCTGCGGATAGTACCCAGGGAGGTTCAGGAAGCAGGTCTACTGGATCACTAACACAGATCCCAGTGGGAGCTAGAGCATAGATTCCCCAGGGCGGGGAGTCGAAGAGCCAGCAGGTGTTCTCACAGCTCACGCTCACGGTAGATTACAGGAGAAGGAAGCAGCAGGCTGAAACAACAAGAATAGTAAAGATATAAGGCAGAGGTCAGGGCGACTAGCAGACAGGAACAACAGAGTACATGCCAAAGGTTTAGGGTCACAGGCAAACAGGGATAGTCGGTGGACACGCCAAAAGGTCAGGGTCATGAGCAGACAGGAATAGTTGGGAACACGCAAAGGTCGGTAACAGAGACAAACGAAGAGCACACGGCAAGCAGTAAACAGGAAGCCAAACACACAATGAATAGGGATGAGCCGAACACCCCCCGGTTCGGTTCGCACCAGAACCCGCGAACGGACCGCAAGTTCGCACGAACGTTAGAACCCCATTGACGTCTATGGGACTCGAACGTTCGAAATCAAAAGTGCTCATTTTAAAGGCTAATTTGCATGGTATTGTCCTAAAAAGGGTTTGGGGACCCGGGTCCTACCCCAGGGGACATGTATCAATGCAAAAAAAACTTTTAAAAACGGCCGTTTTTTCGGGAGCAGTGATTTTAATGATGCTTAAAGTAAAAAAAAAAAAGTGAAATATTCCTTTAAATATCGTACCTGGGGGGTGTCTATAGTATGCCTGTAAAGTGACGCGTGTTTCCCATGTTTAGAACAGTCCCTGCACCAAATGTCATTTTTAAAGGAAAAAATCTCATTTAAAACTGCTTGCGGGTTTAATGTCATGTCGGGTCCTGGCAATATGGATGAAAATCAGTGAGACAAACGGCATGGGTACCCCCCAGTCCATTACCAGGCCCTTTGGGTTTTGTATGGATATTAAGGGGAACCCCGCACCCAAATTAAAATAAGGAAAGGTGTGGGGCCACCAGGCCCTATATACTCTGAACAGCAGTATACAGGTGGTGCAAACAAGACAGGGACTGTAGGTTTGTTGTTAAGTAGAATCTGTTTGTAATTTTGAACATTTTTAACGTGTTTAGCTCCAGCCAAAAAATCTTTTCTAAGCTTTTTGGAAAACATAGGGAAGGGTTATCACCCCTGTGACATTTGTTTTGCGTCTTTCCTCCTCTTCAGAAGATTTCACCTCACTTTTTTGTCCCAATGAAAAATGTTTTTTGAAAATTTGGGTTTTTTTGTGGAACAAGGATTGGAAAGCATCAGTGGAAAGGAGAAATTGTTTTCCCATATTAACTCTTACAGGAGAGAATTTCCCTTCCTTAGGGGTAGATTTCATCTCACTTCCTGTTGTCTCCTTCCGTTTGCAAGTAGGAGTCGTTTGTAAGTTAGATGTTTGAAAGTAGGGTCCTGCCCTATATACTCAGCAGAAATTTGGGCCTTAGGTGTTGCTGTGGCCAAAACACTGTAAGCCCTCACAGGGCCCTGCTGTGAAATATTAGATCAAGAATTGTAATTACATGCCCCTGTTGAACAGGAGCTGAAAAATTAGGCCTTAGGCACTGGTGCTGGTGCCACAACACTGCAACCCCTCACAGACACTCTAGTTGGAACGCAGGAACGAGCCCTGCTGCAAAGTATTGCATCAAAAATTGTAATTACACGCCCCTGTTAGACAGGGGCAGAAAAATTGGGCCTTAGGCACTGGTGCTGGTGCCACAACACTGCAACCCCTCACAGACACTCTAGTTGGAACGCAGGAACGAGCCCTGCTGCAAAGTATTGCATCAAAAATTGTAATTACACGCCCCTGTTAGACAGGGGCAGAAAAATTGGGTCTTAGGCACTGGTGCTGGTGCCACAACACTGCAACCCCTCACAGACACTCTAGTTGAAACGCAGGAACAAGCCCTGCTGCAAAGTATTGCATCAAAAATTGTAATTACACGCCCCTGTTAGACAGGGGCTGAAAAATTGGGTCTTAGGCACTGGTGCTGGTGCCACAACACTGCAACCCCTCACAGACACTCTAGTTGGAATGCAGGAACGAGCCCTGCTGCAAAGTATTACATCAAAAATTGTAATTACACGCCCCTGTTAAACAGGGGCTGAAAAATTGTGCCTTAGGCACTGGTGGTGGCGCCCAGAACCAAAAATGTTCTTACAAGCTATCAGCGTGATGATTGAGGAGGAAGAGGATAATTACTCAGGGATAGTCACTCAGCATCAGCATAGGCAGTCTTTGAAGGGATCTGAGATTTCAAAAAAAATTATTCGGTTACATCTGCATCAGGTGCTTGGTAGCTGGTGGTGATCCAAGACTGATTCATTTTTATGAAGGTCAGCCGATCGACCGAGTCGGTGGACAGACGCACCCTGTGATCGGTTACCACGCCTCCAGCAGCACTGAATGTGCGTTCCGAAAGAACGCTGGATGCAGGACAGGCCAGTAGCTCAATTGCATACTGTGCAAGCTCTGGCCAGTGATCCATCCTCAAGACCCAGTAACCCAGAGGATTTTCGGTGGGAAAGGTGTCCAAGTCTGATCTTGCCCCTAGGTATTCCTGCACCATGTAAAACAGACGCTGGCGATGGTTGCTGGAACCGATCATACCTTGGGGCTGCGGACCAAAAAATTGTCTGAACGCATCGGTCAGACGGCCACCTTCTCCACCGCTCCTTCTTTGACTGACCGAAGCCTCAGCAACACGTTGTCCAGAAACAGGAGTTTGTAACCTCCCAGTCTCTGGGAACGCGTTGCACAGACCTTTCTGCAAGGCCTCCCGAAGATGTTTCATCCTCTGCTCCCTCTGCGATGGCAAGATAAGGTCCGCAACCTTACCCTTGTAACGTGGATCAAGGAGGGTTGCCAGCCAGTATTGGTCCTTCTCCTTGATACCACGAATACGAGGATCCTTACGCAGGCTTTGCAGGATCAGGGAGGCCATGCAGCGTAGGTTTGCTGAGGCATTCGGTCCGGAGTCCTCTGGGTCACTAAGGACAACAACGTCCGCAGCCACCTCCTCCCAGCCACGTACAAGTCCATGTGTTCCTTGGGACTGATCCCTTAAAGACTGCTGATGCTGAGTGCCAGGCTCCACCTCCATACTGACACAATCTTCCTCCTCCTCCTCCTCCTCCTCCTCGTCCTCTTCCTGTGTGATCGGCGGGCACGCAGGAACACTGTCTGGATAAAGGGGGCCTTGAGAGCTAAGGAAGTCCTCCTCTTCCTGCCTCTGTTCTGCCTCAAGTGCCCTGTCCATTATTCCACGCAGCGTGTGCTCCAACAGGTGGACAAGGGGGACAGTGTCACTGATGCATGCACTGTCAGTGCTCACCATCCTCGTGGCCTCCTCGAATGGTGACAGGACAGTGCATGCATCCCTGATCATGGCCCACTGGCGTGGGGAAAAAAAACCAAGGTCCCCTGACCCTGTCCTGGTGCCATAGTCGCACAGGTACTCATTGATGGCCCTCTGCTGCGTGTGCAGCTGCTGCAGCATGGCCAACGTCGAGTTCCACCTGGTGGGCATGTCACAGATTAGGCGGTTCTTGGGCAGGTTAAACTCCTTTTGGAGGTCCGTCAGCCGAGCACTGGCATTATATGACCGGCGGAAATGCACAGAGACTTTCCTGGCCTGCCTCAGGACATCCTGTAAGCCCGGGTACCTGCCCAAGAACCGCTGCACCACCAAGTTAAGGACGTGAGCCAAACAGGGCACATGGGTCAGTTGTCCCTGTCGGAGGGCAGAGAGGAGGTTGGTGCCATTGTCGCAAACCACCATTCCTGCCTTAAGTTGGCGTGGCGTCAACCACCTCTGAACCTGCCCCTGCAGAGCTGACAGAACCTCTGCCCCAGTGTGGCTCCTGTCCCCCAAGCACACCAGCTCAAGCACCGCATGGCATCTTTTGGCCTGCGTACTTGCGTAGCCCCTTGAACGCCTACGGAGCACCGCTGGTTCCGAGGAAGAGGCCATGGAGGAAGAAGAAGAGGAGGGGGTGGAGGAGAGAGGTGTGTCACAATCAGCATTTTGGAGGCGTGGTGGCGGAACAACCTCCAACACTACTGCAACTTGTCCTGCATCCTTCCCAGCTGCCAGCAGAGTCACCCAATGCACCGTGAAACTTAAGTAACGTCCCTGTCCATGCCTGCTGGACCATGAGTCAGCGGTAATATGCACCTTACCGCTGACCGCCCTGTCCAGCGAGGCATGGACATTGCCTTCCACATGCCGGTAGAGAGCCGGAATCGCCTTCCGTGAGAAAAAGTGGCGTTTGGGTACCTGCCACTGAGGAACCGCACATTCCACAAACTCACGGAAGGGGGCAGAGTCTACCAACTGAAAAGGCAGCAGTTGAAGTGCTAGCAATTTTGCCAAGCTAGCATTCAACCGCTGGGCATGTGGATGGCTGGGAGCAAACTTCTTTCGGCGGTGCAGCAGCTGGGGCAGGGAAATTTGCCTGGTACAATCTGACGTCGGTGTACCAAAAGCAGATTGCCCACAAGTACTTGGCTGTGACACACCTAATTCTACACCTTCATTCCTCTCACTGCAGGTCTCAGAGAGGACTGAAGGTCTAGTGGGGTTGGAAATCTCAGCTGATGAGGAGCAAGGAGAGATCGTCTTTGTTCTTTGGTGTGGGTCTTTTAGATACGCTTGCCAACGAACTGCATGGCAGGTCAACATATGTCTGGTCAAGCATGTGGTACCCAAGCGGGAGATGTTTTGGCCACGCGAGATACGCTTGAGACATATGTTGCAAATAGCAGCGGTGCGATCTGATGCACTCGTCTCAAAAAAGGCCCACACCAAAGAACTTTTTGAATAACGCGCAGAGACTGCAGCGCCCTGCACATGTGGAGCTTTGGGGTGTGATGCAGTCAATGTGCTGCCCTTAGGCTGGCCCCTGGAGGGCATCCTGCCTAGTTGGTGATGTGCCACCTCCTCCTCCTCCTCCTCCTCCTCCTCTCTCCTATCAGGCACCCACGTTGAGTCAGTGACCTCATCATCCCCTCCCTCCTCATCACTGGAGCAAACCTGGCAGTATGCTGCAGCAGGGGGAGCATGACTGCCAGATTGCTGTCCTTCTTGGGCACCCCCTCTGTCCGTGCTCATGTTACTGCCTTCATTGAGCTCAGTATCATCATCAGAGCCTTCCAAACGCTGGGCATCCTCCTGGAGCATGTACCCAACACTGTGGTCAAACAGTTCGAGGGAATCCTCATGAGGACATGGTGGAGCTAGGGAAGGAGTCACTGATGACATTGAGCTGAGGGAAGAGGCCGCTGCTTTGCCAGACAAAGCACCCTGGGCATGGGTGAGAGAGGATGAGGAGGATGAGGACGGCTTGGTCATCCACTCGACCAAGTCTTCCGCATGTTGCGGCTCAACACGGCCAGCTGCCGAAAAAAAGGCCAAGCGTGTCCCATGGCCACGTGCTGATGAGGATGCACCGTCTCCACGACCAGCACTAGACACAGAGCCTGCTTGCCCTCTCTTATTGGCTTGTGACTGTCTGCCTCTCCTTCTTGGCCTTCCAGACATACTAATGGCCTGTAGCTGCACTAAGCTGGGATAGAACACCTGTAATTTTCTTAAGGTAGCTTTATATACTGTAACCAGACAAGCCTGCCTGTCAGTAGGAAGATAACAGGAACGGATCTAGCTGAACACTGTGAGCAGGACGCACTGCACTAAATGTAAATAGCAGGAACGGATCTAGCTGAACACTGTGAGCAGGACGCACTGCACTGAATGTAAATAGCAGGAACGGATCTAGCTGAACACTGTGAGCAGGACGCACTGCACTGAATGTAAATAGCAGGAACGGATCTAGCTGAACACTGTGAGCAGGATGCACTGTACTAAATGTAAATAGTCTAGCTGCCTGACCGTGGTACTAATAGGATCAAAAAGAACACCTGTAATTTTCTTAAGGTAGCTTTATATACTGTAACCAGACAAGCCTGCCTGTCAGTAGGAAGATAACAGGAACGGATCTAGCTGAACACTGTGAGCAGGACACACTGTACTAAATGTAAATAGTCTAGCTGCCTGACCGTGGTACTAATAGGATCAAAAAGAACACCTGTAATTTTCTTCAGGTAGCTTTATATACTGTAACCAGACAAGCCTGCCTGTCAGTAGGAAGATAACAGGAACGGATCTAGCTGAACACTGTGAGCAGGACACACTGTACTAAATGTAAATAGTCTAGCTGCCTGACCGTGGTACTAATAGGATCAAAAAGAACACCTGTAATTTTCTTCAGGTAGCTTTATATACTGTAACCAGACAAGCCTGCCTGTCAGTAGGAAGATAACAGGAACGGATCTAGCTGAACACTGTGAGCAGGACGTACTGCACTAAATGTATATAGCAGGAACGGATCTAGCTGAACACTGTGAGCAGGACGCACTGCACTGAATGTAAATAGCAGGAACGGATCTAGCTGAACACTGTGAGCAGGACGCACTGCACTAAATGTAAATACCAGGAACGGATCTAGCTGAACACTGTGAGCAGGACGCACTGCACTGAATGTAAATAGCAGGAACGGATCTAGCTGAACACTGTGAGCAGGACGCACTGCACTGAATGTAAATAGCAGGAACGGATCTAGCTGAACACTGTGAGCAGGACGCACTGCACTGAATGTAAATAGCAGGAACGGATCTAGCTGAACACTGTGAGCAGGACGCACTGCACTAAATGTAAATACCAGGAACGGATCTAGCTGAACACTGTGAGCAGGACGCACTGCACTGAATGTAAATAGCAGGAACGGATCTAGCTGAACACTGTGAGCAGGACGCACTGCACTGAATGTAAATAGCAGGAACGGATCTAGCTGAACACTGTGAGCAGGACGCACTGTACTAAATGTAAATAGTCTAGCTGCCTGACCGTGGTACTAATAGGATCAAAAAGAACACCTGTAATTTTCTTAAGGTAGCTTTATATACTGTAACCAGACAAGCCTGCCTGTCAGTAGGAAGATAACAGGAACGGATCTAGCTGAACACTGTGAGCAGGACACACTGTACTAAATGTAAATAGTCTAGCTGCCTGACCGTGGTACTAATAGGATCAAAAAGAACACCTGTAATTTTCTTCAGGTAGCTTTATATACTGTAACCAGACAAGCCTGCCTGTCAGTAGGAAGATAACAGGAACGGATCTAGCTGAACACTGTGAGCAGGACGTACTGCACTAAATGTATATAGCAGGAACGGATCTAGCTGAACACTGTGAGCAGGACGCACTGCACTGAATGTAAATAGCAGGAACGGATCTAGCTGAACACTGTGAGCAGGACGCACTGCACTAAATGTAAATACCAGGAACGGATCTAGCTGAACACTGTGAGCAGGACGCACTGACTGCACTGAATGTAAATAGCAGGAACGGATGTAGCTGAACACTGTGAGCAGGACGCACTGCACTAAATGTAAATACCAGGAACGGATCTAGCTGAACACTGTGAGCAGGACGCACTGCACTGAATGTAAATAGCAGGAACGGATCTAGCTGAACACTGTGAGCAGGACGCACTGTACTAAATGTAAATAGTCTAGCTGCCTGACCGTGGTACTAATAGGATCAAAAAGAACACCTGTAATTTTCTTAAGGTAGCTTTATATACTGTAACCAGACAAGCCTGCCTGTCAGTAGGAAGATAACAGGAACGGATCTAGCTGAACACTGTGAGCAGGACACACTGTACTAAATGTAAATAGTCTAGCTGCCTGACCGTGGTACTAATAGGATCAAAAAGAACACCTGTAATTTTCTTCAGGTAGCTTTATATACTGTAACCAGACAAGCCTGCCTGTCAGTAGGAAGATAACAGGAACGGATCTAGCTGAACACTGTGAGCAGGACGTACTGCACTAAATGTATATAGCAGGAACGGATCTAGCTGAACACTGTGAGCAGGACGCACTGCACTGAATGTAAATAGCAGGAACGGATCTAGCTGAACACTGTGAGCAGGACGCACTGCACTGAATGTAAATAGCAGGAACGGATGTAGCTGAACACTGTGAGCAGGACGCACTGCACTAAATGTAAATACCAGGAACGGATCTAGCTGAACACTGTGAGCAGGACGCACTGCACTGAATGTAAATAGCAGGAACGGATCTAGCTGAACACTGTGAGCAGGACGCACTGCACTAAATGTAAATACCAGGAACGGATCTAGCTGAACACTGTGAGCAGGACGCACTGCACTGAATGTAAATAGCAGGAACGGATCTAGCTGAACACTGTGAGCAGGACGCACTGCACTGAATGTAAATAGCAGGAACGGATGTAGCTGAACACTGTGAGCAGGACGCACTGCACTAAATGTAAATACCAGGAACGGATCTAGCTGAACACTGTGAGCAGGACGCACTGCACTGAATGTAAATAGCAGGAACGGATCTAGCTGAACACTGTGAGCAGGACGCACTGCACTAAATGTAAATACCAGGAACGGATCTAGCTGAACACTGTGAGCAGGACGCACTGCACTGAATGTAAATAGCAGGAACGGATCTAGCTGAACACTGTGAGCAGGACGCACTGCACTGAATGTAAATAGCAGGAACGGATCTAGCTGAACACTGTGAGCAGGACACACTGCACTAAATGTAAATAGTCTAGATAGAAGATAACAGGAACGGATCTAGCTAAACTGAATACAGTGTATATATATATATGCAACACCTGGGATGCATATATATACACAATACACTGTAAGTGCAGCTAACTGACTGACTGTTCTGCCTAATCTATCTAACTCAAATCAAATGACACTGTCTCTCTCTCTCTCTATCTCTCAGCACACCGGAACACACACTACACAGGGCCGCCGTGCAGGCGGCCTTATATAGTTTGGGGTGTGTACTAAATCCCCTGAGCCATAATTGGCCAAAGCCACCCTGGCTTTGGCCAATTACAGCTCTCTCTACTGACGGCGCTGTGATTGGCCAAGCATGCGGGTCATAGTGCATGCTTGGCCAATAATCAGCCAGCAATGCACTGCGATGCCGCAGTGAATTATGGGCCGTGACGCGCCACACGAATTTGGCGCGAACGGCCCATATCGTTCGCAATTCGGCGAACGACCGAACAGCCGATGTTCGAGTCGAACATGGGTTCGACTCGAACACGAAGCTCATCCCTAACAATGAATACACAATGGTTGATCAGCACCGCTCGCTTGCAGTGCACAGGTTAATATAAAGTTCCCTGATAGGGCCTCGGGTGGAGCCATGCTTAGAGGAGAGGTTATAAAAACAGCCAGATGAGAGTGGCTGGTCTCTTAGTCTGAACACATGAGGAGGGGTAGGCTGACTGAGAAAGATTACTGCATAATCATGACAGTACCCCCCTCTTATGAGGCCTCCCCCGCCTGGGCCTAGGCTTAAAGGAAAACTCCAGATGAAACCTCCTTAACAGACGAGGCACAAACATCTCAGATGCAGTGATCCAAGACCTCTCCTCAGGACCAAACCCTTTCCAATGTACGAGGTACTGAAGAATGCCTCTACGGTGCCAGGAATCCAGAACTTGACTAACCTCCTACTTTAGATTATCCTCAGAGACTGAAACCGAGGTAGGGAGGGGACAAGAGGGCTTATTGAGGACTAAAGGCTTCTTAGGAATGGGTAATGGCATGAGAAGACCATCAGGAGTCTGAGTAGGGTCCCCAGACCCTTAAAGATGAGCTGGACATCCAGCACAGGATCATCAGACTGGGCAGAGGTCAGAGGTCAGTGGATCCCTGAGATTAGGTTGGTTAGAAGGTGATGTGTCATAGGAGTCAAGCTGGATAGCTGAAACACAAGCAGAATGCAGTGAGTCCTAAAAAAAAGGTTGAAAACCTCACCTGGCCGAATGGGGCAGTCTATCCAAAGGATGGATTGAGCCTCTTAGACAGGTTTGAATGGACATAGTAGTAGTAGAGTGAGACCAGGTTACAGAAGGTCCTGAATAAGAAAAAGCAGGAAGCTCACTGGGCATGGGTTGGGCTGGCATAACTGGAGCATAGGCCGACTGAATAATATCGCCAGGTGTAGCGACTATCTCAATCGCATCATAGGGTGTAGCGACTGTGGAACTAGTGGACAAGGTAGCCTGGCTGTGTGTCCAAGGGAGTTTAGGGGCAGGCAAAGGTAAATGGTTATGCAAACTGGAGTGAATGATCTGCTCAGGTTCATAGGTGGGCTCCTCATCCAGAGTGCCACATGATCTAGAGAGTGCATCAGTCTGACTATTGCAGGACACATCCCAGAAATCGCAGCGGGAAGAGCAGAAGATACTGGGATGGTGGCAACAGGAAGTTTCTCTTTTGGGGTAACCTTGAGTAGGCAGGAAGAGGAACAGGAGTAACCCCAAGCCAGGATCTGTCCAGCAGTCCAGTCAACGTGTGGAGAATGGAATCGTAACCAACGAAGACCTAATATAATAGGAAATGAAGCCTTAGGTAAGACAAGGAAGAATATCCACTCCTGGTGGAGTGTCCCTACCGACATCTTAACAGGGAGGGTCTAGAAGCGGATAGGGCCCCCTGGGAGAACAGTGCCAATCGCCAAGACCACCAATGGCGTTGTAAGGGGCAAAAAGGTAAGTCTCATGGAAGATGCAGTTTCCCAATCCATGAAATTGCCAGTGGCTCCGGAATCCAGATGTGCCGAGACCGAATGAGAGGAAGCGCCGACATGAAGGAATACAGAAAGAAGAAGACAAGAAGGTGAAGGTGATATCTTAGGGTCTAATACTCCACCTTCCAGATGTATTAGCCCCGAGCGTTTTTCCGGAAGAAGAGAACAAGTGTCACGAAATGACCTTTGACCCCACAGTAGAGGCACAGGCCCAGAGTTCTGCACCTAGCGCATTCTTCGGGAGATAACTTGGTCTGGCCCAGCTGCATAGGTTCCTCAGCGGGCATGGGGTGCTCCTCGGATCAAAGAGAAGGGACAGGGAGCTCTGGCTGCCTAAAGAACAGGGAGTGCTGGCGTCTTTTTTCCAGGGCCCTCTCCTGAAAGCAAATATCAATCTGGTTACACAAGGTGATGACACCGTCCAGATCAGCAGGGAGGGATCTTCCTGATAATTCATCATCACTCTATCAGAGAGGCCATATAAAAAGGTTGCAACTAGGACCTCATTCTTTCAGCTCAATTCAGTTGTGAAGATACGAAAATGAAGAGCATACTGTCCCACAGAGGCGGACTCTTGACGGAGACTTAAAAGAGCGCTGGCCGCTGAGGAGACACGACCCGGTTCCTCAAAGATATTCCGAAAAAGTTTCAAGAAATCAGACAGGCTAGAAACCACTGGATCATTCCGTTCCCACAGAGGAGCAGCCCAGGCTAACGCCTTGCCGGACAGGAGGGATATAAGGGAGGCTACCTTCACCCGATCGGACAGGAAGTTTTGGGGCTGGAGTTCAAAATAAATTGTGCACTGGCTAAGGAACCCCCTGCAAGCCTTGGAGTCCCCAGAGAAACGGGTCAGAGCTGGCAATTGTAATGAATGTGTGGCTGCGACTGGTGCGATAGGTGCAGCAGTAGATAGAGGTTGAGGTTGTTGAACCGGGGATGCTAATGAGGCCTGAACCTGTTCAAAACGGGAGGCCAAATCCTAAAGGAATCGCATCACCTGGGTCTGATGTGATTCCTGGGTCCCAAGTCTGCGGACTAAGCCCTGTGATGGATCATCTGCAGGAAGCGGCACGTCAGCCGGGTCCATGGCTGATCAAACTGTCAGGTCACCTGAGACCAGGTGACAGACGTACTCCGTAGGAGTCGGAAGTGCACCGCTAAGATAGTGGACCCTAGGACTGACTGCTGAGGATAGTACCCAGGGAAGTTCAGGAAGCAGGTCTACTGGATCACTAACACAGATCCCAGTGGGAGCTAGAGCATAGATTCCCCAGGGCGCGTAGTCAAAGAGCCAGCAGGTGTTCACCAGAGCCTCTAGTGGTGAGGATGGACTGCACTGCATTCTGGCTCCAGGTCGCGGCTCCTAGGGTCTCACAGCTCACGCTCACGGTAGATTACAGGAGAAGGAAGCAACAGGCTGGAACAACAAGGATAGTAAAGGGATAGGGCAGAGGTCAGGGCAACTTGCAGACAGGAACAACAGAGTACACACCAAAGGTTCAGGGTCACAGGCAAACAGGGATAGTCGGGGACATGCCAAAAGGTCAGGGTCACAAGCAGACAGGAATAGTCTGGAACACGCCAAGGTCAGTAACAGAGACAAATGAAGAGCACACGGCAAGCAGGAAACAGGAAGCCAAACACACAATGAATACACAATGGTTGATCAGCACCTCTGGCTTGCAGTGCACAGGTTAATATAGGGCCTGGGGTGGAGCCATGCTTAGAGGAGAGGTTATAAAAACAGCCAGGTGAGAGTGGCTGGCCTCTTAGTCTGAACACATGAGGAGGGGTAGGCTGACTGAGAAAGATTACTGCATAACCATGACACCTTGGATCGTGCTGGTACCAAGCAAAGGAAGCTTTTACAGCGGACATACTCTTCTTGAGTACGGGGACTGTCACATTGGTTGCAGTGGTGGGATTGTGCTTCCTTGCAGTGAACACGTCCAAATCAACACCGGGACCCAAGGTCCAGATTGCAGGAGAGCCATGGGACTGTTGTACTGGAGGCTGATCACAGACCCTGGCTTTTAGGAGTGATCTGGAGTGGCGTATGGAGGAAATAACGGAGTACAGTGACCGAAGCCTGAATGTCTCGAAGTGCTCTGGGTACAGGAAGTTTTGGAGTTTCTGACCGTTCAGGAATGGGAGCTGGAGATCACCTACAGATGGCTGCTAGACTCTTCTTAACAGCAGGGCGGGGCTCCCTTTGCATGGGACTACCCAGAAGTACCAGCTGACAGTCCTGAAATCACAGCTGAAGTGTCGACAATGGAGCAGAGTAACAGTGTGCTTTGCTCACCTCCACCTCCAGCTTTGGAAGAGGAGGTCTTCTGGTGGATGCAGCAAGTTTTAACTCATCTGGAGGAACCTGTTTTCAAACAGGACGAGCTTGGATGGAGAAATATGTTTGTCCAGCAGCCGGATGTGGGTACGGGAGATGGAGCAGTTGGCTCATCTTCTCATTTGCAGTTCAAGGGCTCAGGAAAAGAGGAAGGTGTCCTCATTCCCCAGCCACAGATCACAGAAAGTATGGATTAGATTGACTTTTCATTGAATGATGTAACATTCACTGATATTCAAACTGAAGTGCTAACAACTAGAGATGGGCCTAAAGACCCCCTGTTCAGTTTACACCAGAACTTTCAAACATCGCAAAAGTTTGAAACCAAATAACGAACCCCATTGAAGTCTATGGGACCCGAACATGAAAAATCAAAAGTGCCCATTTTGAAGGCTTATATGCAAGTAATTGAGGATACAATGGTTATGGGGGTCTGGGTACTACCCTGGAGGACATGTATCAACGAAAAAAGTTTTTAAAAAATGTAATTTTTAAATGAGCAGTGATTTATTGATGCTTAAGCACTTGCCGACCGCGTCATGTAGATATACGTCGGCAGAATGGCACAGCTGCGCAAAGTAACGTATATATACACATTGCTTTGAATTTCGCCCCTACCGCCAGTTCCGTGACCGTGCCCGCGGGACCCGTGGACTCAACGTCTGCAGGTGTGCCGCGATCATGTCACAGGGCTGCAGAATGGGGGATGCCTGTGTAAACAACGCATCTCCCTGTTCTGCCTAGTGACACGACACTAATCTTCTGCTCCCTGTAATCTGGAGCAGTGATCAGTGTCATGTCACATGTAGCCCAGCCCCCCCACAGTTAGAATTACTCCCCAAGACACACTTAATTCCTTCCCCGCCGCCTACTGGTTAACCCCTTCCCTGCCAGTGTCATTTACACAGTAATCAGTGCATGTTTATAGCACTGATTGCTGTATAAATGACAATGGTCCCAAAATAGCATCAAAAGTGTCCGATCTGTCCGCCATAATGTCGCAGTCATGATAAAAATTGCAGATCGCTGCCATTACTAGTAAAAAAAAAACAATTAATAAAAATGCCATAAATCTATCCCCTATTTTTAGATGCTATAACTTTTGTGCAAACCAATCAATAAACGCTTATTGCGATTTCTTTTACCAAAAATATGTGGAAGAATACGTATACGTACGGCCTAAACTGAGGAAAAAAATGTTTTTTTTTTTTAAATATTTTTGGGGATATTTATTATAGCAAAAAGTAAAAATTTTTTTAAAAATCTTTTTTTTCAAAATTGTTGCTCTATTTTTGTTTATAGCGCAAAAAATAAAAACCGCAGAGACGATCAACTACCACCAAAAGAAAGCTCTATTTGTGGGAAAAAAAGCATTTCAATTTTATTTGGGAGCAACGTCACACGACCGCGCAATTGTCAGTTAAAGCAAAACAGTGCCGAATCGCAAAAAGTGGCCCGGTCATTTCGCAGCCATTCCTCCGGGGCTGAAGTGGACCTACGTGCATTCGCAGACCTACGTGAACTCACAGAACACTCACAGAACTATGTGCACTCGCAGATCACTCGCAGACCTATGTGCACTCGCAGACCTACGTGCACTTGCAGAACACTCGCAGAGCTACGTGCACTCGCAGACCATTTGCTGAGCTACGTGCACTCGCAGACACTCGCAGAACTACATGCACTCGCAGACCTACGTGCATTTGCAGAACTATGTGCACTCGCAGAACTACGTGCACTTGCAGAACTACGTATACTCGCAGAACACTCGCAAAACTACGTGCAGTCGCAGACCACTCACAAACCTACGTGCACTCGCAGACCACTCGCAGACCTACGTGAACTCGCAGACCACTCACAGACCTACATGCACTCGCAGAACTATGTGCACTCGCAGACCCCTTGCAGAACTACATGCACTCACAGAACTACGTGCACTCACAGAACTACGTGCACTCACAGAACTACGTGCACTCACAGAACTATGTGCACTCGCAGACCACTCGCAGAACTACGTGCACTCGCAGACCATATGGATCAAAAAGGGTTGCCAGCCAGTAATGATCCCTCTCCTTGATACCTCGAATCCTAGGGTCCTTTTGCAGGCTTTGCAGAATCAAGGAGGCCATGCAGCATAAACGATCCCTTGAAGACTGCTGCTGAGTGTTATCCTCTACATCCATGCTGACACAATCCTCCTCCTCCTCTTGTGTGTTTGGCGGCCCTGCAGGAATGCTATCTGCATAAAGGGGGCCTTGAGAGGAAAGGAAGTCCTCCTCTTCCTCCCACTGTTCTGCCTCAAGTGCCCTGTCCATTATTCCACAAAGCATGTGCTCCAGCAGGAAGACTAGAGGAACAGTGTCACTGATGCATGCATTTTTGCTGCTCACCATTCTTGTGGCCACCTCAAATGGCTATAGGACAGTGCATGCATCCTTGATCAGTAGCCACTGGCGTGGCAAAAAGAAGCCAAGCTCTCCAGACCCTGTCCTGGTGCCATACTAGCACAGGTACTCATTGATGGCCCTCTGCTGTGTGTGCAGCTGCTACAGCATTGCCAATGTTGAGTTCCACCCGGTGGGCATGTCACAAATGAAGCGGTTGGTGGGCAGGTTGCATTCCCGTTGAATGTCAGCCAGCCGAGCACTGGCATTGTATAACCGGCGGAAATGACCACAGACTTTTCTAGCCTGCCTCAGGAGATCTTGTAATAAAAAACCTATAAACCATGCGCTTACTCCAAAAAAGTCATAGATGTAAGCAGCTAACACAACAAATAGAAAATTTGTAATAAATCATATGTAACCAAGTGTAGCGCTAAAAAATGAGAAAGAGAATATTGCTATACCACATATAATAGCAAAATGAATTGTGAAAAGATAGTGTTTTGTATACTTTGTGAACATTCATACATATAGAACACTTATGTTATAAAGCCTTAGGGTCACCAAAAGTGATAACAGGATGTAAAAATGGCAATAAAGTCCAAAACTGAATGTGCAGGTACGATGAACATAAATTTTGCAATGGTGATAAATTCCAAAACATATACTCGTGAGAGATTTCTGTATGTAATCCAACATGTGCTGACAAATACTTGTGCGAAACCGCCACCTAGGATGACTGGAGGCTTACCAGAAAGTTGGGACCCGCCTAGCATACGCTATATGGGTCAAACAGGCTTGGATTGCTCACTGGCAATGAAGGTAGGGAACCAAGGGCTGGTGAATGATGAAGTTGTAACGTTGCTATCCCAAAGAGGTCTTCTTCATATGGAAGCTCGGACACCAACGGACATTACCCACATGTAATGAAGAAGGGGCTCATAGCGTAATTCCGTAAACCATAAAAAATTTATTAAAAGGAAAAACACTTACATTTCAGAATAAAAAGCGCTTGCAAGTAAAATGGCGGCAGTGGAGTCCTCCCGACGCGTTTCGTCATACAAGACTTCATCTGGGGTACTTGCCCACTGCAGCCAGACTTCTTTATATAGGGACAAGGACCCCTCTGATGAGAATCCAGCTCCCAGGCTGGTTTGCATTGGCACTTCCGGGGTCATCCAAAATGGCGGACCCGAGTGCTTTCCAAGCCTCTCTTTCATGTAATTCAATTCCCATAGGTCTAATGGTGTCATGTGTTTCAAGAGAAGACGTGGTGCTGAGTGCCTTCCAAGCCTCTCTTTCACATGATTCCATTCCCATAGGTCTAATGGTGTCATGTGCTTCAGGAGGAGACATGATGCTGAATGCCTTCCAAACCTCTCTTTCAAATAATTCCATTCCCATAGGTCTAATGGTGTCATGTGCTTCAGGAGGAGACATGATGCAGAGTCCATTCCCATAGGTCTAATGGTGTCATGTGCTTCAGGAGGAGACATGATGCTGAGTGCCTTCTAAGCCTCTCTTTCAAATGATTCCATTCCCATAGGTCTAATGGTGTCATGTGCTTCAGGAGGAGACATGATGCAGAGTCCCGGTGTCCAGAACCTCCCACTTCCACTTGTTACTACCCCTTATGACCTCTTAGTGGGTGTATGGAGGGGGAGGCCGTGACTCTGCGTCACCACATCAGTGACATCCCCCCTAACGTATATTACGATAAAAAACCACGCTCGCGCATGCGCGCGGCGTAGTTCAGCGCAGTGACATCAATGAAGGGCAAGGCCGCAACTGTGCGTCTCAACCTCAATCACATCCCCCATAGTCTAATAGAGACCGCGCTCTCGCATGCCCGCGGTGTGGTCCAGCGTGGTGACGTCATCAAAAAACGACGCATGCGTACATCACCTCCGGTCTCCGTTCGATCACACCAGGAAGTGACCTGCAGAGAGGGGAAAAGGGCCGGAAATGATGTTGTAATCCCCAGACCGGCCTTCAAAGTGTACGCAATGAGTGTGCATTAATGGGTGAACTAAACACGATCAGGACTTCATTCAAAGATGATAGATGAGTCCATGAAAACGAAAAAAATGAAAAAAATATGAAGAAGATGGATTCTCAGCAGGAGAGAGAAGAGATGGACAATTAATTATTCCATCTCTTGACTCACTCTATGTCCCCATATAGCTCATATTGTATTACTTCAAAAAAGACAATACTTTAATAATAACTACCCAATTGTCAAAATAAAGTAAATATAATCATAATAATAATAAATTAATGTATAACAGATGGAAAGGCACATGCATGTAAAAAGTATCAGACATAATATACACCCTAAGTATTAGTACTCCTAAACGGAAGTTGGTGTTTCTTATCTCATGATAAATCTGTCAAGACTCGTTTATAAAGGCATTAACATCTACTTCCACGTTCATGCCTTGAGGAAAAAAGGTCTGTAGTTCATACGCCCTGAACATTTCAAGGCGAGAGACCCCTCTGATTTTGGCCCCCCCCTCCACGGCGGGACGTATTTGTCTATAATGACAAATTGTGAACCAGTGGGGTTACTATTATGATATTGCTTGTAATGTCTGAGTACTGTATGCTTAGAGTCCCTGCCTTTGATTAGAGCAATATGTTCCCCTACCCTTGTTGTAAACGTTCTGGTGGTACGACCAATGTATTGTCTACGACAAGGGCATGTGATAAGATATACTATGTATTAAGGTTCAGGCAAACAGATCAGGTTCAGGCAGGGACAAGGCTTACAGAAGGAATTCTGGAGCATTGAGCCTTTTAGATGGACCATCTAAAAGTGCATAAAGATGAAAAAAAAATCACAAAAAACAAAAAAAGTGAAAAAAAAATTGCATAAAGTGGAAAAAGTTGCATATAATGAAAAAAAAATTGTATAAAGTGCAAGAAAGATCCAATATAAATGCATAAGTCCAATACTACTCTAAAAGTGCATAAAAGTGAAAGAAATCACAAAAAAAAATAGGAAAAAAATTGCATAAAGTGAAAAAAGTCGCATAAAATGAAAAAAAAAAGTGCAAAATAGTGAAAAAACGCTATAAAAATAGACAAAAGTGCATAATCCAACAAGTGCAATAAGATTCCAACGTGGGTGAAGTAAATCTTCATATAACAGTTTGTGCAAAGAACAAAAAGTGCATGTGCAGAAAATGATCGGTTTCAGATTCCTCCAATTATCAGCATTCCGTGGTGCACCACACATTTCCCCCAGCCTCTCACCTCTAATAAAGACCCCTACGGGTCAAGTTGAGCCTGCAGTCTGGAAGCAGATGAGAACCAGCGGTTGATCGATCCCCTCCGATCGTCACAGCACTTGGCGGGTCTCTGGTGGAAGGCTTTGAGCTCGGCAAGTAGGGTGGATGCATGCAAAAAAAGGAGTATCTCCATCGTGTAGTATTCAACACAGTTTTATTAACCACAGCATAGTAACTTACATTTAAAATCAGGATATACAGTATTTCCGGTCTCAGCCATGACCGGAAGTAAAGACACCTGACTCCTCCCAAACAAGCTGGGCATCAGGAACAGGTTTAGCAGGGACCATGTCATCAGGCTGGGCAGCAGGCTCCGGGTCATCAGGCTGGGCAGCTGGCTCCAGGTCATCAGGCTGGGCAGCTGGCTCTGGTTTATTAGGCTGGGCAGCAGGCAGAGGCACTTCAAGCTGGGCAGCGGGCAGTGGCACTTCAAGCCGGGCAGCGGGCAGAGGCACTTCAAGCCGGGCAGCGGGAAAGAAACCACCCGGCAGGGTATCAGAAATGGGACCATCAGGAACTGGATCGTCAGGCTGGGTACCAGGTACGGGATCACTAAGCAGATCATCGGACACCAGAACAGGCTGGACAGAGGGCACCAAAACATCAGACTGGAAAGCGAGCACTGGAACATCAGATTAGAAAGCGGGCACCGGATCAGACTGAACAGCGGGCACATGAAAATGAACAGCGGATACAGGCACTGGCAGAACGGGCTGGACAGCGGGCACTGGAACATCAGAATGAACAGCGGGCACCAGAACATAGGGCTAGGCAGCGAGCACATCAGAATGGACAGTGGGTACCAAATCAGGCTGGACAGCAGGCAACAAAACATCAGACTGGACAGCGGGCACTAGATCATCAGGCTGGAAAGTAGACACCAGAACATCAGACTGGGCAGCAGGGACTGGAACATCAGACTGGACAGCAGGCACTGGATCAGACTGGACAGCAGGCACCAAAACATCAGACTGGAAAGTGGGCACCGGATCAGACGGAACAGCGGGCACATCAGACTGGACAGCGGATACAGGCACTGGCACACCGGGCTGGACAGTGGGCACTGGAACATTAGAATAAACAGCGGGCACCGGAACATCGGGCTGGGCAGCGGGGACATCAGACTGGACAGCGGGCACCAAATAAGGCTGGACAGCAGGCACCAAAACACCAGACTGGACAGCAGGCACTAAATCATCAGGCTGGAAAGTGAACACTGGAACATCAGACTGAACAGTGGGCACATCAGGCTGGACAGCGGGCACTGGAACATCAGACTGGGCAGCGGACACTGGAACATCAGACCGGGCAGCAGGCACAGGCACTTGCACAACAGGCTGAAACGCAGGCACTGGCACAACAGGCTGAACAGCAGGCACATCAGACTGGGCAGTAGGCACTGGAACTTCAGACTGGGCAGCAGGCACTGGAACTTCAGACTGGGCAGCAGGCATTGGAACATCAGACCGGGCAGCAGGCACTGGCACAACAGGCTGAACAGCAGGCACTGGCACTGGCACAACAGGCTGAACAGCAGGCACATCAGACTGGGCAGCAGGCACTGGAACTTCAGACTGGGCAGCAGGCACTGGAATTCAGACTGGGCAGCAGGCACTGGAACATCAGACCGGGCAGCAGGCACAGGCACTGGCACAACAGGCTGAACAGCAGGCACTGGCACAACAGGCTGAACAGCAGGCACATCAGACTGGCCAGCAGGCACTGGAACTTCAGACTGGGCAGCAGGCATTGGAACTTCAGACTGGGCAGTGGGCACAACAGGCTGAACAGCGGGCACTGGAACTTTAGGCTGGACCGCAGGCACATCAGGCTGGACATCAGACTGGGCAGCAGGCACTGGAACTTCAGACTGGGCAGCAGGCACTGGAACTTCAGACTGGGCAGCAGGCACAACAGGCTGAACAGCGGGCACCGGAACTTTAGGCTGGACCGCAGGCACATCAGGCTGGACATCAGACTGGGAAGCAGGCACTGGAACTTCAGACTGAAACGGATCAGCTGGTGTGGAGGCAGGGTTGGATAATTGCAGGATGGTATGGGTTGGGAAAAACTTCCGCTTCTTCTTGGTTTTAGCCACTGAGGATTTGTATGTGGATACAGAGCTGTAGGTAGTGGATGCAGCTGGTAGAAGCGAAGAGCGGAAGGATGGTAAAACAGAGGGAGCAGATTTTGAAGGGAGATTTAGTGGAACTGATGGAGGCAGCCGGGAAGAAGCAGGAGGGTTAAAGGCAGTGTAGGTGCAGCAGGAGTAAACAGGGTACTGGTACTTCATTGGTAGTAGGGTGTATTGGGCGGCAACTGTGGTTGTTGGGGGTAAAGGAGAGGAAGACATCCCAGCAGCCTGGTATCCAGCCACAGAAATGGGTGGTTGGGAGCTGGCAGAGGCTGAGTACAACAAGCTTGACCAGCCCTGTAATAATGGTTGCACAAAATCAGGTTTGCACATTGCTTGTCTGACCAGAGACTGCACTGAATCAATACGTTCTGCAAGCACCAGTTTAGGACAAGCTGAGTATTGCTCAAAGAAAAAGGCGGAGTCATCTTCCAATAGCCAAACCAAAGACTCTACCTGAGCTGCACTAAAAGGGGGTGTATAGTCATAAAAGGGGGTGTATAGTCATCACCTCCACTAGAGGCATCAGACAGGGCCAACTCTGTACAGATCCCAATCAATGGCTCCATGTCCTCAAACAGAAAACTGCCTTGATCAATAAAAACCATGAGCTAGATGGATGTATTCTAAAAACTGCTCTCTGTTGTGTTCTCTTAAAGGGGTTTAAAGGTAATTTTTTTATTTTTTAAAAATAACAAACATGTTATACTTACCTTCACTGTGCAGCTCGTTCTGCACAGAGTGGCCCCGAACCTGGTCTTCTGGGGTCCCTCGGCGGCTGTCTCAGCTCCTCCCTGCAATAATTAACCACCTTAATGCTGCGCTGCTTCCAATCCATTCACTGTAACCAATCAGCGGCCAGGCTGAGCAGCAGAATTGAGGACGTGAACGAGCAGCCGAATTTCGAGGGGTCAGGTAAGTAAAACGGGGGGGCTGGGGATGGCGGTATTGTTAGTAGTTTTTTCACCTTAATGCATAGAATGCATTAAGGTGAAAAAATTTTTTACATTTACAACCCCATTAATGTCTGATAACAAAAATCTCTGTCATCTGTTTCCAGGAGCGAAAAATACAGAATATCTTCCAGATGCATCTTTAGTAATTAGCAAGTGCTCAGACCCATTTCCCAGGTGCAGCAGATCTGATTGTATGGCAGGAGAATTCTGTCAGGGGGGGTGCCATACACAGACATCCAATACAGGTGATCAGATCGATGGGCTGCACTTAAGGAATCATGAACAAACGAGTAAGTGAAAATATATAGATTTATTGAAGATAAAGACACGTGTAACCAAACCACAGCAAACCATAAACAAGAAATAAATACAAAGAGAACACAACAAACCCCAAAACACCTAATATAACTAATATATACAAGTAAAGGGAACACACACATAAACACGGCAGGGACGAGAGTGAAGAGGAACAGAAGGCCAGGTACTGGGAGCAGGTATCAGGGGAAAGGTCTCAGGGACAGGATACAAGAAACGGAGTCCAAGACATGACAGGAAACAGATCAGGTTCAGACAAACGGATCAGGTTCAGGCAGGGACAAGGCTTACAGAAGGAATTCTGGAGCATTGAGCCTCCCTGAACCTGATCCATTTGCCTGAACCTGATCTGTTTCCTGTCATGTCTTGGACTCCGCAGATCCAGATCAGGTGTGTTTGATGGCTGGTTGAAAGTCTTGGCAGGGAGACACCCGCTGGTGGCCACCAGAACTACATCCACTGGTGCCGAACACAACAGTGCCACCAGCAGGTGAGCCCAGTAATGACACCATTCCTGACACTACCTGCCCTCACCACCTCTACTAGATGGGCTGCTCTCCCAGCTGTTAGGGGTAGCAGTGACATCTAGGGCTGCCACCTCTGAGCTTGCCACCCCCACATCTTCACCCAACTTGGAAAATCTATTAGGGTGCTCAAACCCAGGGCTTGCCTTCCTTTTCTGTGAGCCCCTACCACTCCCTCTAACTACATTAACCCATCCCTCTACCTGATAATCCTGACTTACCCCTCCACCCTCCCCCATTAATTCCACTAACCACCTGCTCAGTGAGCAGAGGACCCCTTTCAAGGTTGTCAGTTCTGCCCAGTGTTGCAATTTGCTCTTCCAGATCTCTAATGCGATCTTCAAGAAGGGCAACCTGCTCACATCTGTCACAGCGGTATCCATCCTGGAGCGGTTGCTCCATTGTTGTATACATGTGGAACACTGTGCACTGCACAAAACCTTCAATCTTGCACAGTTTCAATAATGATATTATTAACAGGAAATTTTAGATGTTACAAGTTTAACCACTTGCCGACCGACGCCCGTAGATATACGTCGGCAGAATAGCTGGTGTGCACAAAGCAACGTATGGGTACGTTGGCTTGAAATTCGCGCTGTGCAGGCGCGTGCACCGCCGTGAGCTCTGTGACCATGCCCACAGGACCGGGGGACTCGATGTCCCATGATCGTGTCACGGACCTGAAGAACGGGGAAATGCCCGTGTAAACACAACATCTCCCTGTTCTGCCTTGTGACAGGACACTGATCTTCTGCTCCCTGTCATCGGGAGCGGTGATCAGTGTTGTGTCCCTCGTAACCACGCCCCCACACAGTTAGAATCACTCCCTAGAACACACTTACCCCCTTCCTCGCCCCATAATGGTTAACCCCTTCCCTGCCAGTGTCATTTACACAGTTTCAGTGCATTTTTATAGCACTGATAGCTGCATAACGTCAAAAGTGTCCGATGTGTCCGCCATAATATATTTATTGCAGTCAAAATAAAAATCGCAGATCACCGCCATTACTAGTAAAGAAAAATTATTAATAAAAATGCCATAATATATCCCCTATTTTATAAACGCTATAACTTTAGCGCAAGCCAATCAAAATACGCTTATTTTGATTTTTTTTTACCAAAAATATGTAGAAAAAGAATACATATCAGCCTAAATTGAGGGAAAAAAATTATATATATTTTTTTGGGGATATTGATTATAGCAAAAAGTAAAAAATATTGCTTTTTTTCAAAATTGTCGCTCTTTTTTGTTTATAGCGCAAAAAATAAAAAACGCAAAGGTGATCAAATACCACCAAAAGAAATCTCTATTTGTGAGGAAAAAAAGGACGTCAATTTTGTTTGGGAGCCACGCCGCACGACCGCGCAATTGTCAGTTAAAGCGATGCGGTGCCAAATCACAAAAAATGGCCTAGTCATAGGGCAGCCAAATCCTCCGGGGCTGAAGTGGTTAAAGACTCCTGTTATAATCTCCTGTTTTCAGCTCTGATTTACCACACGGTCTAAGTTCCAGCAAGCAAAAAGGGGCAAGCTCAAGGATGAGCAGGCTCAGAAATGAGTTCTACAGGATGTTATATAGAACTTGAAGCACCTGTGACCAATTAATCACTCTCCTTATTTAGTAGTCTGAAGGAAGGAAAAAAGAAAAAATACTGTTTAAAAAGTGACAGAAAAGCTGTTTAACCCCTTGCTTACCGGGCACCTTATCCCCCTCCTGTCCGGACCAATTTTCAACTTTCAGTGCTGATGCATTTTGAATGACAACTACGCAGTCATACAACACTGTACACATATGATTTATTTTATTTTTTTCTATGGGGGGAGACGGCGCGTGGGAGGCTGGAGGATAGAATGTGCTGTAGGAAACAGTATAGTAGGTTGTGGGGAACATGGATATGTCACATAAATGAGGTGAAGGAGTAAGGAACTGGGGATGGGGTGGTGGGCGTTTATTCAGGGAAAAGATTGGGGGACAGATGGCGGGGATTCCTCAAGGAGTAGAAGAGGCCAATTGGGGTGGAGCCGGGAGCGGTTGGGATTGTCTGTAATGAGACCAGCATGCCTAAGTGGCCTGAAATTTGGTGGGTTCGTCCTTGGCTTGAAAAATGAGTTGTTCCATGTCCGCAATTCTATCTACCCTGCGGATCCAGTCCTGCACCGTGGGGGGGGGGTGGAGTTCCTCCACAAGACAGGGATACATAAATTGGCTGCATTAATTAGGTGTATAGTTAGGGATTTTTTGTACAAAGTGGGGGACCCAGGGGTGTGGTGTAATAGATAGAGTGGGGGAGAAAAGACCGAGGTGTATGTAGTGATTTGGGAGATCAGTCGATGGATTTCTGACCAGAATGGTTGTATGAGGGTGCATTCCTACCAGACGTGGAGCAGGGTGCCTCGAGCGGCATTGCACCTCCAGCAGGTCAGGGGTACGGAGGGATGGAAGTGGTGTACCTTGTCGGGAGTCCGATACCATTTTGAGAAAAGTTTAAATCTACTTTCCTGCTTTGTGACGTTAATGGAGCCTTTGTGCATGATGGTGAATATGTTGTCCCATTCCATGGGGGCGAGATCTATGGACAGGTCGTTTTCCCACTGTTGTATAATTTTGTCTTCCTTTACATTGTGGCGTGAAAACAGGAGGGAGTAGTTTAAGGAAATTAGGTGACCCTGGGGCTCCGTGGGGGTGCAGAGAAGTTCGAATGGTGTAAGATCCCTGTGCCAGAGAGAGGAGCGGCGGGGCGATTGAAGGAAATGTCTCAATTGTAGATATTTGTAGAATGGTATGTCATGATTGGGTAGTGTAGTAGAGAGTCTATGGTAAGGGAGGAGAATCCCATTCTAAAAAAGGCTATGTGCTCTGACTTGCGAGGTGTGTGTGTCTAGGGTTGGGTCATTTAAGGTTAGTCCTGGGGAGAAGTCTGGGTTATTATCCAGTGGGGTCATGGGGCCTGGCGAGGGTGTGAGGGCTAGCGATTTGCATGCTTTTTTGAAAAGCAAGAGTGTGGCACCAATGAGGGAATGGGTAGAGAATTCCCTGGGAACACTTGTGTGGGTTATCCATGGTGAGCTAGCGATGGGGAGGCTTGCAAAAGAGGCTTCCAGGGTAACCCAATCTTTCGAGGGGCGGTGTACATGCCAATCTACCAATCTAGCCAGATGGCAAGCCCAATGATATTTTTGAAGATCTGGGAGGCCCAGTCCCCCCAATAGTTTGGGAAGGACTAACCTATCCCAGCCAAGGCGCGGATGTTTGGAGGCCCACACAAAAGTCCTGCAGAGAAGTTTATATGAGGGAAAAAATTATACCGGCAATATGATCGGGATAGCTTGGAGGAGGTAAAAGAGTCTTGGTAAAATGTTCATTTTCAATATTGCAATCCTGCCCAGCCATGAAAATGAGCCCAGATTCCATTTCTGTAGGTCACCTTGGATAGATTGGATCAGTGGTAGAAATTTTTTGGCATAAAGATCTCTTAGGTCGGTTGTGATTTTTATCCCTAGGTATGAAATTTCGGATTTCTCCCACACAAACGGGAAGTTGCCACTACAGAGGTTGACCGTTGCACTTGGTAAAGTGATATTGAGGGCTTTGGATTTCTCGAAATTAATTTGAAGATTGGATACGGTCTTAAAAAGGGCAAAGTCAGCTAGAAGGTTGGGGATGGTTGTTAAGGGGTCAGTAAGAAAAAGTAGGATATCATCGACGTAAGCCGCTATTTTGTACTGCTTTTGTTGGATATTAACACCTCTAATGGCAGGATTATTTCTCAATCTACAGAAAGGTTCTACAGTAAAGGTTCCATGGTCAATATGAATATTATGGGTGATAAGGGGCATCCTTGCCGGGTCCCATTGGATACAGAGAAGGCGTCCGACAGGCCCCTGTTGATCCGGAGCCTGGCCGTCAGGGATGTATACAGGGCCAAAATCATTTGGAGCATGCGCGGTGGGAAGCCTGCCACCTGCAAGGTAGCCTCCATGTAGTCCCAGGCAACCCGGTCGAATGCCTTCTCTGCATCCAGGGAGAGAAAGAATCCTTGTGTAGCTGTTTTGGTGAGCCAATGGTGAATATTGAGGGCTTTTGTGGTGTTGTCTCTGGCCTCACGGCCAGGGACAAAACCTACCTGGTCAAGATAGACCAGAGAAGGAACAAAAGGGAGGATACGATTGGCCAGTACTTTAGCGTAGAGTTTTAAATCCATGTTTAGGAGTGATATGGGACGATAGTTGGGGACTAACGTGGGGTCTTTGCCCTTTTTAGGAATAAGTGTGATATGGGCTTCTAGTAGATCTTTGTGAGCGACTGAGGCTGTTGTAAGGTTGTTGAGGGCTTTAGCTAACTGAGGAAGGAGGATATTTGGGAATGACTTGTAATAGGCTACCGTGAGGCCATCAGGCCCCGGAATTTTGCCTGTCTTCATTTGCGTCAGGGCAATGAGTAATTTGTCTGATGACAGAGGAAGATCTAGCATTTGTGAATCTTCTGGGGCGAGCGGTGTGGGGCCGAATTGTGCTAAAAAGTCAGTAATGGTCTGCTGACGGTTCACCAAAGCATCCGTGGTTTGGGCAGTCGGGAGTTTATACAGCTTAGTAAAATACTGGATGAATTGAGATGTCCTAAACCAGCTGTGAGGGCAGTGAGGGACGAATAGGGGATAGTCTTAGAGAAAAAGAGGAAGTGAGCTGCCGCCACAGGAGATTTAGTGGCGTAAAAGGAGGAGGTAAGTACTAGTGTAGCACCCAGGAGGGGCTCGTGAATGTCTTGATGGGTGTATACCTTAAAAGGGCCATTTGCCGGAATCACTATAGGGTGAGTATGTAACTATTTCTATAGTTAGAACGTGTGCCCAAAAAAGAGAAACCCAAACAAAATTAAACAAAAAAGAAAACCGATAACCCTTCGTGGCCTGTGGAAGGGAGCACCACAACAGTCGTGCCCCTTCCCCCAGGCCAACCCCTAATGGGGGGGAGGGTGTCGGTATCATCAATGCGTGTATACCTGTGGCACATATAAGGTAAAACAGTAACAATTGCATGTACTCAGAAAAGTAAACAATAGCTACAAATACATCTCTAGGTGGGGAGATGACATGGCGAATGCCTAGCCACAATCGCAGTAGCGTGAACAGGTAAAAACCAAATACTCAACTGGCAAAGTTCTGCTGTGGAGTAAATAATGAGCTAAAACGCTAGAACTAAAACTTAAATCTTAAATCTTAAATTTCAAATCCGCGCCTTAAGGGCTATTTTAATAAGAGGCTTACCGGGGCATACCAGATGTGGATCGATGAACGCCCTAAGGGAGGAGTCCATGTAAGCCCACTGTGATGTAACAGACCAATGAGTCGCTTTGATCGTGGCGTCATGAGCTGGGATTGGATCATCAGGTTGAAGGTTGAAGAGGAAACATCTTAGATGAGACCAGTGGAGTTATGTTGGAGCCGTGAGGGAGGCCGATCTTAGTGCTCCGGTTACATTGCAGGGACTTGATAGGCGGGAGATCTTTGGACGTCTTCCATATGAAGCTCAGCCCATGGAGTGTAGCCAGTGACAAGGGGTGGAGTCTGAAGTCGCTAAGCTTTGTGGTAGTTGTAGGGTCCGTTGATGTGCTATGTAGATCAGTAGCCAAGAGTTTTGACCAAAAAATCTCACGCCACTGAGAAGCGTGTGCAAGCGTGTGTTCTGTAGCCTATTGTGGCAATCAGAGGACATGGTGAAGTCTAGGTAGGCCAATGAGGAGTCCTGGTGGTGTCCCAAACGTGACAAACTGACTCAGTAAATGAAACACAGTCTCTAGGCTTACCATGTCCATTAACGTTTGAAACTGAACCAAAAAGAGAACTTATAACAGAATAAAGTCGTGAGAAGTACAGAAGGGTTTTAAAACCGAATGAACCGGGATACGAGCAGGGTACCCCTCTCATGAGTATCGGCGATCTCTGCGTGCTCTACTAGACCGGGGTGAGGTAGTGGGGCTTGTATCTCTAGAACCGTTCTGCCAGCTGGTCTGGGTCCTGAGGGTGGAGGGCGAGCATCTCCTGAGGAATCTGGAATTTTGTGCATCCATAGGTTCTTCCCTCCGCATCTCGTGGTCTGCCGGTGTATTGCGGAAAGCTGCATACCAATTAGGCACCGGCACGAGGGCGATTCCCACTGCAGCACAAAAGTGAGGCAGATCCTCGGGTACCTTGAGGAGAGCTGTGCGGCCACGAATGGAAGCCAACAGACAGAATGGAAACTTCCATTTGTAGAGGATGTTTTTCTCTCTGAGGACGTCTAGGAGGGGCCTCAGGTCTCTTCTGTGTTGCAGGGTAATTCCTGAGAGGTCCTGGTAAATTTGAACCTGGGATCCTTCATGGAGGATCTGCTGTTTGCCCCTGGCCTGCTTTAGGATTTCCTCTTTCAATTTATAGTCTGCAAATTATATCCCGTGGGGGATCGTTCTCCCTTCCCTTGGGGCGCAGTGCTCGATGTATGCGTTCCATTGCGATCGGCGTGTGCAGGGGTTGGTGAAGGAGGCCGTTGAAGAGGCTCACAACTGCATGGGAGATCTGCTCCCCCTCAATGGATTTCTGAAGGCCTCTGATGTGGAGATTGTGCCTCCGGCCCCTGTTGTCAAGGTCTTCTAAGTGCCTCTGCATGTCTCGCATCCTCAGTGTGTGAGAATCAAGGCACTCTGTGACAGAATGAATGGCAGTCTCGTGGCGTTCAGTGACTCTCTCCACGATGTATACTCTTTCATTTAAGGCACGTAGATCCAGCTGCAGCTCAGAGATGGCGGCGGATAGTGTATCCTTATTGTCGTCTGCTATCGAGCGTAGGTCTTGGATATTGATCGGGGGTTGGGGACTCAGTTCAATCCCGTCTCTCCCTCCGCTGGGGTGATTGAGCAGAGGGGCCGTAGCGTTCGGGCTGTGCAGTGGCAGCGGTTGTGTGCCAGAGTGCGCAGGGCCTTGGTGAGCCGGCGTCATGTTGCTTCTGCCGGCCCTGAACATCTCCGGTATATTGCGGTTCTGTGGTCCGGTTAAGTCTCTGGGGGAGCGGGAGGCCAAGGAGGACCGGGAAGCAGTGCCCATGATCCGTGGATAGAGCGGGGTTGAAATACCTCCGAATTTAGACAGGAATCTCCCGTGGCAGCTGGAGCTCTGGGATTAGACGTCCGTCTCCATGCCAGGTCAGGCCACGCCCCTACATATGAAATTTTTATCATTTTCTTCCCACAAATAGAGCTTTCATTTGGTGGTATTTGATCACCTCTGCGGTTTTTATGCCTTGTTAAAAAAATGTAAAAAGGCCGAATTTAAAAAAAATATTTTTTTTATATTTTGTTATAAAATTTTAAAACAGGTAATTTTTCTCCTTCATTGATGTACGCTGATGAGGCGTACATCAGGTGGCAGTGATGGGCACTGATGGGTGGCAATAATGGGCACTGATCGGCTACACTGATAGGCAGCACTGCTAGGTGGCACTGATTGGCACCACTGGTGGGCATTGATAGGTGGCACTTGTGGGCATTGATAGGTGGCACTCGTGGGCATTGATAGGTAGCACTTGTGGGCATTAATAGGTGGCACTCGTGGGGATAGGTGGCACTTGTGGGCATTGATAGGTGGCACTCATGGGCATTGATGGGTGGCACTTCTGGGCATTGATAGGTGGCACTCATGGGCATTGATAGGTGGCACTGGTGGGCATTGATAGGTGGCACTGTGAGCACTGTCAGGTGTCAATGGCAGGTGGCACAGATGAGGCATAATTGCCTCTTCCTCTTCGGGACTGATGTCCCTTGCAGATGAGCCAGTGATCGGCTTTTTTTTTCCCCCACGCGGTTAGCGTCAGGAGAAAAAAAAAAGATCACCAAGCTTTTGTTTTGATCATGTGATCAGCTGTCATTAGACTCGGTGGTCACAGCGCGCTCCCCACGTGCACAGGGGAGGCCATCCTTGACGGCCTCCTGGAAATTCAGGTCCGCACTGTGGTCATCATTTGGCTATAGCGCGGATGTCAAGAAGTTAAAAAGCTGCAAGGAAAGCCTCCCCCAGCAATCACCACCAGTCAAAAGGAAAACAGTTTTTCACTCTCCACTCAAATTTCTCACTATTCAGCTTCCAACCAGCAAAATCTTGTTTAGTCTCAGAAGTTAGTTTAGGTCTACAGAAAATGGGGTGCCCTGATGGGGCCTGTAGCTTACGCATGCATTTGCAAATGTGTGCAACTAAACCCCTGTTTTTAACGCATACTGGTAGACCGGATAATTGGGTTGGTCGCAGGCTGGTTGATAAATTGAGCTTGGAAATTTCTTTGGTTTTATTTGACATACATCTCCCTTCCAGTGCTCCTTGCTGCAAAGGCCAGTTATAGGTGATGGCAGCGGCCATTTGTTTGTATTGTTAATATGACTTTAGCATTATTATTAGTGATGAGCCGAACACCCCCCCCCGCTTCGGTTTGCACTCCCGAACTCCCGAACAGGGAAAAAGTTCTGACCCGAACCCAGAACCCTATTAAAGTCTATGGGACACGAACATGAAAAATCAAAAGTCCTCATTTTGAAGGCTTACCATATATACTCGAGTATAAGTTGACTCGAATATAAGCCGAGGCACCTAATTTTACTACAAAAAACTGGGAAAACTTAGAGCCCTTGCACACTGGGGCGGCGTCGGCGGTAAAACGCCGCTATTATTAGCGGCATTTTACCGCCGGTATGCGGCCGCTAGCGGGGCGGTTTTACCCCCCGCTAGCGGCCGAGAAGGGGTTAAATACCACCGCAAAGCGCCTCTGCAGAGGCGCATTGCCGGCGGTATAGCCGCGCCGTCCCATTGATTTCAATGGGCAGGAGCGGTAAAGGAGCGGTATACACTCCGCTCCTTCACCGCTCCGAAGATGCTGCTGGCAGGACTTTTTTTACCGTCCCGCCAGCGCATCGCTCCAGTGTGCAAGCCCTCGGGGCTTTCACACTGGAATGCAAGGAGCGGCACTTTCGGGGCGGTTTGCAGGCGCTATTATTAGCGCAAGAGCGCCTGCAAACCGCCCCAGTGTGCAAGGGCTCTTATAGACTCGAGTATATGCCTAGGGTGAGAAATGCACAGCTACTGTAAGTGGAAAAGAGGCCCATTTGCAGCCTCACTGTGCCCATTTGCAGCCATAGGCCCCCCAAACTTCAAACTCGGTAGTTAAGTGTTCCTAGATGTCCCCCTAGCTGCAGCCAAAATTTGGGGTCTCTGGACCCAAAGGGTCCGGAAATGACATTGCTGCAGATGGACACAGTTGACCGAATTTGGGGCCCTGTATCTCGGGGCCACTTAGTGCTAGGAACCCCGAATTTGGTGTGAAAACCCAGTGGAACTATCACTATAACATATCCAAAGCTGTGGTTCCTAGAACCAAGTGGCCCCGAGATACGGGGCCCCAAATTCGGTTCAGAAAATGTCAAGCACTTTTCTGCAGCAGAGAATGACATTTTCCAAACCGAATTTGGGGCACTGTATCTCGGGGTCACTTAGTGCTAGGAACCCCAGCTTTGGATATGTGGTAGTGCTAGTTCCACTGGGTCACTGCACACCAGATTTGGGGTTCCTAGCACCAAGTGGCCTTGAGATACGTGGCAGCAAATTCGGTGCGGAAAATGTAATTTTCTGCTGCAGAAAAGTGCTTGACTCAAGTATAAGCCGAGGGGGGCATTTATAGAACAAAAAAATGTGCAGAAAAACTCTGCTTATACTCGAGTATATACGGTATATCTAATCTAGATAATCTAGATATGCAGTGATGTCCCATCTGTGATTTACACCTAAAACTTCCTGAATTTCATTCTGACTATTCAGAGGCATTCAGGTCTTACAGGTCAGTGTAAATGATCTAAATACATTCCAGCTGCTTCAAAAAAGTGTGTAAATTCTTATGCCGCATACGCACGGTCAGAAAATGTTTGATGGGAGCTTGTTGTCAGAAATTCCGACCGTGTGTAGGCTCCATTGGACATTTTCCATCGGAATTTCCGTCACACAAAATTGAGATCCGGATCTCAAATTTTCCCACAACAAAATCCGTTATCGTAAATTCCGATCATGTGTACACAATTCCGACGCACAAAGTTCCACGCATGCTCGGAATCAAGCAGAAGAGCCGCACTGGCTATTGAACTTCATTTTTCTTGGCTCGTTATACGTGTTGTACGTCACCGCGTTCTTGACGTTCGGAATTTCCGACCAACTTTGTGTGACCGTGTGTATGCAAGACAAGTTTGAGCCAACATCCTTTGGGAAAAAAAACATGGATTTTGTTGTCGGAATGTCCGATCGTGTGTACAGGGCATTACAATTTGTTTTCTTTGGAAACCAGCCAAAGCTGGAGGAAGAGAAAAGCCTGTCCCCTGCCAGCATGCTGCAGAGAAGAACCCCTTATCTCTGGGTGGAAGCAGTGGTCTCTCTGCAGAAGTGCAACACACCTCTTTTCTGGCTCATATCTAGAGCTCTGAGATCAGCACAGCTCATGCTCCATACTGATTGGTGGGCTCCAGCTCTGACTCATTTGGGTTGATCTGGGACCTCTGCTGAGAGACCACTCCTTCCACACAATGAGCCAAGGGCTCCAGCATGCTGGCAGGGGACAGGCTTTTCTACTTATACTGTGGTTACAAATTGTAAGACATGTTACATTGTGTTGTGATGTTCCTGGAATGTATGAAGATGATTGACACTGAAAGTCCAATAGATGGATGTCTCCCCTACATGGTGCAGTATTAACCCTTCATATCTCCATGATAAGAGAAAGACCTCATGTCCCCTTTATGTAAACCCCAGAAATGTCTGGAGAGGTTGGAATGACGATCCCCCAGCCCTCTGTCCTACAAAATTCTGTTCAGCTCTTCCAATCCTCATGGGGCGCCCAGTACACCCCACATATTACATCTCACATTTCCTACATGGGATCCAATAAACGTTTTCCTGCTACAATTCACAAATTGCCAGATTGGGAAAATCTCTTTTGTACCTCCAGACTTTATATGTTTTCTTGTCTTATGTAACGTCTAATATCTGCATAGACTGAAGTCCCATCTAAAAGCCCCGTGGATGGGGAGCCATGTAAAGGAAGGTTTGTTAGTCCTATCCTCAGAATAGTCGGGGGATGGTAGAGCTACAAATGTAAAAGTTTTCCTACTAAAGAAATGATCAGCACCCTGCAGGAGAGGATACAACTGTCCATCTGTGTATAACATTGTCACCGTCCATACCCCTCCATTCATCAATCAGAGTTTTATCTGGTTTTTACCAGTGTTAGTTTTCATGGAAGGAATGTGACTGGAGATACAAAGTACACATTTTATTGTATAACATGTCCGCTTTATAATGACACATTACATCCCTGATACAAAGCATGGACAAGATATTTACAGATCAGGTAAAGGAGGTTTTTTACAATTCTGTGCATTTTTTAATGCAGTGTTTTAAAATTAACATATAAAAGAAAAACAAATAAAATAAAATAAATCAATCACCTCTATATAATGTACTTACATCCCTCTGCCTGGATATAGAAGAGCCCACAGGAGGAGGACATGGAGGAGACGCAGGAGGAGGACACGGAGGAGACGCAGGAGGAGGACACGGAGGAGACGCAGGAGGAGGACACGGAGGAGACGCAGGAGGAGAACACGGAGGAGACGCAGGAGGAGGACACGGAGGAGACGCAGGAGGAGGACACGGAGGAGACGCAGGAGGAGGACACGGAGGAGACGCAGGAGGAGGACACGGAGGAGACGCAGGAGGAGGACACGAAGGAGACACAGGTGGAGAACATGGAGGAGATGCAGGAGGAGAACATGGAGGGGACACAGGAGAAGGACACAGAGGGGACACAGGAGAAGGACACAGAGGGGACACAGGAGAAGGACACAGAGGGGACACATTGCTGCAGTTGGGGTATCTATGATATGTACTCTGTCTGATAATAATACTCTATTATCACCTCTATATAATGTTCTTACATACCTCTGCCTGGATATAGAAGAGCCCACAGGAGAAGGACACGGAGGGGACACAGGAGAAGGACACGGAGGGGACACAGGAAAAGGACACGGAGGGGACACATTGCTGCAGTCGGAGTGTCTGATCGGTGTAGAAGAAAGATCAGGTATTTAATGACTCATTCAGACAGGAAGACATGCGTTTCCTCTTCTTCCCACATACAAACTTGTCTGGTCAGTGATGCTCATTTTACTAGATAGAGGAGGCCCCCGGTGTGACCCCCTGACATAACCAATACATCACAAATAATATTTGGTGAATGCAATGCTAAAGAAGGAGGTCACTGACTGAAGACATGAAACCAAACCTGGTCAGATACCGCAGAAGGTTGTCAGACTTAGAACAAATAGAGTTGACCCAGATGGTTGAAGGTGTCATTGCCATCATCCCTTCAGTAATTTCAAAAGCAAATATAAACCTCTAATTGGGATTTTCAAGGCAATGTAACAATGGATTTGAATAAAAAAATTAATTTATTGATATAAATATAAATTCATAACATACACAAATCAAATTTCCATAATAATTTTCAATTAAAAGATCACAGGGCATGATAATGGAAAAATGTTGGATAAATGCATGAAAAATGTAAGTTGCTTTGGTGGATACTTTGTCCATTTTTTCATAAATGTGATATATGTATGCAGCTTATAATATTTCCATCTTGATCTTTCTTAGATTGTGATACAATATTCCCTGAGGAAGACTCTATTGAATGCTATATGTTGAAACGCGTTGGAATTCTACTACTTGACGCCACCTTACTGCATTGGTGGTGATTGTATCTCGTAGTTAGATGTATCACTATCCACCATTATTTTTCCATTATCATGCACTGTGATCTTTTAATCTAAAATTATTATGGAAATTTGATTTATGTATGCTATGAATTTATATTTATATTTGTATCAATAAATTATTCAAATCCATTGTTACATTGCCTTGAAAATCTCAATTAGAGGTTTATATTTGCGGTTGTCAGACTGAGAACTTTCAATAGCAGTTGTTTAAGACTGGAGACATGCTAATGATCATGGATATTAAAGCCCTGTACAAATCATTGCTCCCACATTTCTGCTTTCTACAACACCCTTAAAAAGGACTTGTTTCTTATATTTTTTTAAAAGATCCATTTTAAGAGATCAGAGAAACAAAGAAAGAGTAAGATAATGTGAAATAAATAAACCAAACATGTAACTGCTAGAACCCATTTAAACACTGTTTTTCCTTCTTTGGTCTGAATAAGCAATTAGGTAAGGGGAGCACAGACTGCTGTATGCAGGGGTCCAGAGGGGGCCACACAGGAAGTTCCAAAGAGCCACATGCCACCCCTGGGCCACTGCACAACACTTCATTGACATGAATAGACACGTGGAGGACCTGAATCGGTGGAGGCGGACCAGATAACCCCAGCCCTTCAGAGTGTCTTCAACAGCCTCTTAGACAGGCAAGAAGAGACAGAAATAGAATTTGTCAGGGCACACAGGGCTCTTCGGCCTAGAGGTCCTGATACGGCCCCTCCGCGTGACATAATATGCTGCCTACAGAACTTTCAACTGAAGGAAGATATAATGCGCAGAGCCAGAAGAAATGACAGGATCATCTTTAATGGTGAAACCATAATGCTGTTTCATGATCTATCATAGATTACTCTAAAAAAACGCAGAGCTTTACGACCGCTATTGGATAAGCTCAGGGAGAGGGATCTCAGATACACCTGGCGTTTTCCTTTTGTGCTTATTGTGTCAGCGAATGGCCACCAACACGTTCTACGCACCCCAGCAGACCTTCCTGATTTCTGTGCTGGTCTAGGCCTTGACCTAATGGAATTTCCTGACTGGTATGCGGACTTTGCACTACCACCGCATGACAGGAGCCCGCCTCGGTCGCCATTTTCCATGCCAGAAAGGAGACTTTATAAAGAAGATGAAACAGGGGAGATCTGGAGGTTCCAAACTGGGCACCCCGAATCCGAGACCAGGATTGGATCGTGACCATGCAGAAGATTAAGGATCGGTTGATCCTCCTCTCATCTACCTTAGTGACTTAGCACCACTCACTAGTTCACTGACAGTCACAATTTTTTGCATTTTTTCTCTAAGAACTCTCCACACTTCCTTTTTTTTTGGGGGGGGGTGTTTCTCTTTTTTTCAGCCCCGGCTCAGCTCCAAGTTTAGCTCCCAGCGGGATGTGGTAATCGCATGGAGATCTAGAGCTTAGTGGAGGTTGTTTGTTAAAATGTCAAAGACAAAATGTAATTCAATATTGCACAGTACTTATGTTCAGCAGTCAATGGTGCACTGTTGGAATAGAAGCTGCAGGTGGTCACGACACTTTGGAGGTGATGACCACAAGGGGAGATGAGATCGCATTATTGCAGTTATTGTTTAAGAAACCATAACAGTTTAGCTGTCCCGCAAGTTAAGGGAGCTTGGACCCCCTGTTAGTCAGGGTGAATTCATTATACTCTTATTGTAGTTTATATTTAAGGCTGTGTGTTACATGGAGACGCGGTTAGCCAGTTATATTCCCACACTACACGTTGTTTTTTTGTGCATTGTTTTAGACACAGGATAATATTCTTATTTTTGTTCTCATACCAGGTGGCCGCCTCCCTTTGCCCCACAAAGTGATCTGGTACTATCAGTAGACTACCAGACTCACTATTTTCTCTAGATAGGGCCCTATCTAGAGGTTAACCTAAGCTTGTTCATTTTTTCTGTTCTTTTTCATTTTCTTTTTCTCTTATAGACCTTGATCAATCGCGTTGCCCGCTTTACGAATAAACTGACAGTGTGTAAGTATATATTTCAGGCACACAGTTCACAAAACCATCTCTGGGTCTGCATCATGGCCTACTAATTCCTGGGACACAACCCTACGGTAATCTCACATAATGTTAAAGAGTTGAACATACCGGAAAAACGTACCACATTGCTCAGAGAAATTAAAAAAGGTAAGCCACATTTTATACTGTTGCAGGAGACCCATTTCAAGACTGGGCATGTTCCCAGGCTCACCGACTCAACCCTCACTAGGGCATTTCATGCTACCAATGATCAGGCAAAAACAAAGGGGGTTTCAATTCTAGTTAATAAGAATGCACCCTTTAATTTGACGGAACAAATGACAGACTCGGAGGGAAGGTACATTTTCCTGAAAGGGACATATGGCGACACACCCATCACCATAGCGAATGTCTATTTCCTGAATAAAGCTCATTTAACCTTCTGTACTCAGATGGTTCATAAATTACAGGAATTCACCTCTGGGTGTCTGATATTGGGGGGGGATTTTAACATACCTTTGAATCCTCTGACAGACACCTCTAACGGATCTACCAGTATCAGATATAGGACACTGAAAAGTATCAAAAACCTTCTCCACTCACTCAAGTTGATAGATTCCTGGAGATTCTTAAACCCGACTGGTAGAGATTATACGTTTTATTCAACACCCCATGAGAAATACGCATGGTTAGATTATCTTTTTATTTCACAAAATGACCTTTCAACACTCACAGAGGCCTGTATAGGCACTCAATCCATATCAGACCACGCACCTATAGCCTTAACCTTAGACTTGACGAAACAGCCACAAAAAGCCCAGATATGGAGACTTACCGTATTTATCGGCATATAACACGCACTTTTTTCCCCTGAAAATCAGGGGAAAATCGTGGGTGTGTGTTATAGGCCGATACCCCCCCCCCAATTGTGTGTGATCGGAGCGATCGCGGCAATTGCCGCGATCGCCGCCGACATACACAGCCGTGTGGAAATTCAAATACGGCGCCGAGACTGCAGTGTCTCGGCGGAGCGGAGCTACACATAGCCGAGAGTCTTCGGGTTTTCTCGGCGCCGCTTACAGTCCCGCCCATAGGGCGGAACTGGGCGGGACTGTAAGCGGCGCCGAGAAAACCCGAAGACTCTCGGCTATGTGTATCAGCGCTCCGCCGAGACACTGCAGTCTCGGCGCCATATTTAAATTTACACAGGGCTGTGTATGACGGCAGGGATCGCGGCGATCCCACAAAGCTGGTCGGGGGCAAGGCTGCACGGGGGGGCAAGGCTGCATGGAGGCAAAGCTGCACTGGGGCAAGGCTGCACTGGGGCAAGGCTGCACTGGGGCAAGGCTGCACTGGGGCAAAGCTGCACTGGAGAAAAGCTGCACTGGAGAAAAGCTGCACTGACATGGCTGCACTGACATGGCTGCACTGACATGGCTGCACTGACATGGCTGCACTGGGGCAAAGCTGCACTGACAAGGCTGCACTGGACACTGGGGCAAGGCTGCACTGACACTGACAAGGCTGCAGATGGACACCGATAACGCTGCATTGATGGGCATTTTAATGTAAGTCTTTCTTCCTTAAACTTTACTCCTAAAAGTTTTTTTCCTTAAAATTCCCTCCTTAACTTGGGTGCGTGTTATACGCCGGCGCGTGTTATACGCCGATAAATACGGTAACTCCTTCATACTTTCAGACCCCACATATGTACACAAATTGGGGGAATCCCTGAGAGACTTTTTCGATCGAAATAACACTCCTGGGATGGACCCGCTAACACTTTGGGAGGCTCATAAGTGTACAATGAGGGGGGAACTGATTTTGATAGGCTCGAAGCGGAAAAAACAAAGAGAAAGAGAGATTACACACTTGATAGATTGCATTCGCTATCTGGAAACTTTACACAAACAGTCCCTGTCGGTCAGCACGACCACGGAACTAATAAACACTAGGAAATCCCTGCAGAACCTCTTTGACACTAAGGCCAAACGCTTCTTGTTTTTCAAGAAAAAGATTTATTACGAGGAAGGTAACAAACCTGGGAAGACATTAGCAAGGGCTTTAAGAATACACACACATAACACCAACATTTCAGGCATTAAACGAGCGAATGGCACGTTAGGTGTCTCTACAGAGGCTATTGCAAAACATTTTCATGACTACTACACAAGTCTTTACAATTTACCGCAACAACACAAACTGCCAGGAATGACAGGTGACAGATCCCAGATCATCAGAGAATATCTAGACAAAAGCGGGCTCCCGTCATTAGAAGACATAGAGGCCAATACACTTGAATGTCCAATAGACACAACTGAGATTAAACTTGCCATTAAAAATTTGAAACAAGGTAAAAGCCCGGGCCCAGGCGGGTACACGGCAATTTACTATAAAACATTTACAGATCTATTAACGGTCCCATTGGCAGCGGCCTTGAACTCCGTGTCTGATTCCAAGGAGATAACACCTGACTTGCTCTCGGCATTTATAACGGTCATCCCAAAAGTGGGCAAGGACCCTCATGAATGTGCAAGCTACCGTCCCATATCCTTGTTGAATATAGACGTTAAAATATTCATGAAAATACTTGCCAACAGACTGAAACCCGTCCTTCATAAATTAATTGGTCCCGAACAGGTAGGCTTCATGCCTGATCGGGAGGCCAAGGACAATGTCATTAAATCTCTGTTGCTAATAAACAAGATTAGAACAAGCGACACAGAGGGCCTTCTACTATCCGCAGATGCGGAGAAGGCCTTCGACCGAGTGGCTTGGGACTACATGCTGGCCACTTGCAAACATGTAGGTCTGGGCGCGAAGATGTTGGCTTGGATTTCAGCACTTTATCAAAAGCCCACAGCAAGATTAAAAATTAATGGCACACTCTCCGAGAGAGTCCACATTGCAAACGGTACAAGACAGGGGTGCCCTTTATCCCCTCTCCTGTCCATAATGTCCTTGGAGCCATTCATCAGACAAACCAATTTAAATTCCTCTGTAAGGGGTTGGCATGTGAAGGATCGGGAGTTCAAGATCACTGCTTATGCAGACAGCTTATTGTTCTTTATATCTAGGCCTCAAATCACTCTCCCCAACCTCATGAAGGAATTCGGACATTATGGTTATGTCTCTAACTTAAAAATAAACTATTCTATTTAAGTCAGAAGGCATGAACATTTTGCTTCCCACCCACTCACTCTCTTCTGTAATGGCCAATTCCCCATTCAAGTGGGACCCTAAAAAAACTGAAGTATTTAGGAATTAATTTAACCCCACAGATCTCGTCATCGTATGATCAAAACTTCCCTCCACTATTGAAAAGTATCGACAGAGACCTACACAACTGGCACTCGGGAACCTTTTCGTGGTTTGGTAGAGTGGCCATTATCAAAATGACCATTTTGCCCAGGCTTCTTTACGTAATATGCACATTACCGATTAAGTTACCACCAAGTTTGTTTAGGACCTTAAGAACTTTGTTCTTGAGATTCATCTGGGCTCATAAAAAAACCAAGAATCAAATTTGAATCATTATTAAAAGTAAAAGAAATGGGGGGGCTCGGAGTACCCAACTTGAGAGATTACTACCTGGCATCACACGCAGCGAGGATTATAGACTGGCATTGCCATCGAGACAGTAAAGATTGGGTGAAGTTGGAGATGGATCTCTCTCCCACACCACTCTCTTTTGCCCCATGGTTACAATGGTCAACTTACCCTGATGACCTAAAGCGCCACCCCATAACAGGAACCACCCTTAAATTGATTCATGATTTACCCAGAGGTACTGAGATCACTTCTGCGTTAGGCCCATTAACACCGATGAAAGATAACCCAGAGTTTATCCCAGGGATTAATAATTCTCACCTCAAGTCACCTCTCACTGACAGACCTTTACTGGCAGGTGAGTGTTATCATCAGGGTAGAGTAAAGGATTATCAGGTCCTAAAGAGGCAGGATAATGTGACAGATCTACCCTTTTGGGTTTACTTACAAGCTAGAAGTTATCTTAAGGATAACCACAAGGGGGGAGACTTCTCTAGACCCCTGACGGAATTTGAGTCGGTGTGCCATAAGGGGGAACCGGTCAGCAGAACAACTTCCATTTCTTACGCTTGGTTACAGGATGCAAGGGGACCAGCAGATGACAGACTCAGAGGGAGGTGGTCTGATGCTTTACAGATAAACATAACCCTTAAACAATGAAAGAACGCTTGTATTTTATCACATAAGTGCTCCATCAGCACTAAGGTTCAAGAAACAGCGTATAAATTGATGACACGGTGGTACCTGACACCAATGTAATTAAACAAGTGGTATCCACAAACGTCGGACCGTTGCTGGAGATGCATGAAGGATAGTGGATCTTTGCTGCATATTTGGTGGCAATGCCCACTGATCGCTAGCTACTGGAATAAAGTCTTAGATCTAATCAAACTGATAACGGAGACGACTTTACCTCTGGATGCAGCTTGCTGCCTACTACACATCTCAAAATTGGTCTCTAAAAAAATACAAGCGTTCTCTCGCAAGGCATCTACTAAATGCTGCCAAATCACTTATTCCAATTCACTGGAAGTCTACACGAGTACCAACAGTCACTGAATGGCTACATAGGGTTGCAGATTTCTATGAAATGGAGGACACTCTCGCCCAATCCAATGAGCGGGTAGAAAACTTTCTTGAGACCTGGCGTCCCTGGAATGTTTTCAAATATTCCAAGACTTTCAGTGACATTAACAATGCCCAGACAAATGGACCTGTTTAAGACCGGATCGCATGTATTTACATCAACAGGCTCTCCCTGGACCTATACAGCTGGGCAACGCGGTTGATCACCTGCCGATATCTATCTGATTATATAATGGTCATAAAATTCTTTTTCCTTCCGTTTCCTTTTTTTCTGTTTTTTTTTTCTCACTGTCTTTCTTAAATCTGACAAACAAATCGGATGACTCTATTTATTGCATCACCTTTGAGAAGAATAGGTCTTGACAAGGATAAGTGTGAGTGACAAAGGTCTTTAACACGGTTATATTTTATACCAAAGACCGCACTTAACAAAAACTGATATTTATTCCATAATATACCATAAGTTGTTTGCTTTCAGATTTAATGTAAACTAATATCGACCAAATATTGTTATGTAAGGACACTTGAAACCATTACAGTTACCCTGATTTGTACTGAATTTTCAACTTCTAAATAAACTTTTTTTGATGTTAAAAAAAAAAATATCAAGAGCATTGAGCATTCAGGCCTGAAGAAGGAGCGCATGCTCCAGAAACGCGTCACCTTTACCTTGCACCATGTCCGGGAAGCGACATCATCATCGGTCCCCTGTGCGTTCCATGGCTCCAGGAAGCGTCAGGATCAAATGGCGTCATCCTTCTGAGTGTCTATAATTCAGTGGCCATCCTGATGTCCCGCTCAGTGCTCAATGCTCTTGATGTTTTTATCTTTGTGAGTACCAGTTCTTTTACTGTGTTAAATTACCATACATGCTACACTCAGATTGGCGCTTGTGTTTCCTCTCCAGCAACACAAACACCTGGAGCTGCTTATAAGATAATAACAAAGCTCTGTGCTTAGGAGAAAAAAGAAGGTGTGCAGCCTCCCCTATTAACCCCCCTAAAAGGGCTAATCAGTGTAACGTAAATATAAAATGGGGTAAATGGCGCTCCCTATTTAAGTGAAATGAATGTAAATATAATGTAACACAGAAGTCACCGGTTGATCTGAGCACAAGAGTCACCACCAACTGCATATAGCAAAGCCTTTTTGCACACAAAGCTGCTTGCAATCACATTTTTATTTCTGAAAAACTCTTGTTTTTAATTTTTCAGCGTTTAATATATATTTTTTCACTAATATTTTTTGGATCATTTTTTGGATTATCTTCTGGACTTTGATTAATGTTTTGTTTATCACACTGGTTTTGATATGATACACATGTGGCACAGATTGGCACACCAATGCTTTTATGTTTAATACTACAATTGAGTGGTATCACTGAATTTTATATGTTTTGTTATAGTATTTTTATTTGTTAGAGGTATCACTTATAGTGCATCACAGCGGATGTTTTTCACCTTGCTTACACATTCATTTCACTTAAATAGGGAGAGCCATTTACCCCATTTTTTATTCACGTTACCTGGAGCTGCTTATCCATCACACGGCACCTGAATCTCATTACAGCCGGCAGGTATTACATTTCCTGTAACTCATTCTTCCAACTAGAACAGAACTTTGTTTTAGTTTAGAAACCTGTTCATATCCTGGAGTGTGTGTGGTGAACGTTGCTTGTGGTACTACAGGAAATAGACAGTAAACCACTGTCCTCGTTTATGTTTGTCACGAAGAGGACGGTCACGAATGGTTGGCATAGTGGACCCTCCATGCAGTCTGAACTCTGCATGGCGTTGTGCTCTGAGAGTTCTCCCATGCAGGCTACGTCTGGCTCTAGGGTTACCACCTGTCTGGGATTCACTCGGATAGTCCGGACTTGGAATGATTTAAACACAAAAGGTGCAGCGCTAAAAAAAAGGAGAATACAAAGTATAAAGTTCATAATGATAAGAGTCCAGATATTGTGATTATAAATGGCGAACAAGAAATCTTGTGAGTAATCCTCCACCAGCGACAGTGGCGGCTGGTGGTTTTTTGTTTGTGGGGGCGGCAAACAACTGAACATCCCCCCACAGCAACTCAAAACCCCCACACCCCCCCACTATTTGCCAGTCGATTCAATGACACTTACCCTACCTAGGTGGCAGGCATCGGCATCAGCGGGCATCCAAGGAGCAGCGGCGGGGATCGGGCATCTGAGGAGCGGTAGGAGGGACCAAGCATCCAGACATCAACCAGTGGTTCTTCTCCTCCTCGTATTTGCCGTGCGTCCAAAAGGATCACCTGTCTTTTCAATCAATAGGGTGATGGGTATAAGACCCGCTTCCCAATTGGCCAGGAGGAGGAACAGTGTTACAACAGCAAATATTCATTCGCTGTTGTAACACACCTGGGTGAGCTCCAGTTGCACTTTCTGCAACCCGAACCCATCTACTTTGAAGCCTATTAGAGCCTCTGGCTCTAATCAGGTGCTTAAAAAAAAAAACCTGGCCACTGTAATTCATGCGCCCGGTGCCCTAAATTGGGCCGGACGCATGAATAGGGGGTGGCTGCGGCGGCCATGAATAGATTCATGCTATGCATGAATCTATCCATTATGCATATAGGGGGTGGCCTGGAGAGAGAGGGTGGCACCTGGGCTCCCCTAATGGACGGGCCGCCCCTGACCAGCGGGTATGCACACATTTCCTCTAACCGTAAACTGTGGACCACCCTATAAAGTGGTCACTGGCGCTCTTTAAAAATCAGATCACTCCAGGTCACTCCGATATCAAACGCCAAAAGAATTCCTTCCACATCAGATAGACTCCATATGACAAAAACCACCAGATATATAATGTCAACAAAGCAGATAGATATCTCATAGTGCAGTATCAATATAAAACAGAGACATTTCCAACCAACAAGATGGCCGACCTCGGTGGGCGGCAACATCACGTGATCCTAGCTTCACCCAAATGGAATCACGTGTTCCAGTTTCAGTCCGCCTGAAACCCGGACACATTATACAATACACTGAACATGCCTTTACTTCCCCTCACTGAATAATAGCTGCTAGGTACTAATAAACAGAACAGTACTGCCTGTCCCTGCATTTGATGCATCACAGCAAACTTTACTGTATATGTGCACTAAGAGTGATAGGAAGCATACAGATCTCCTCTGAGGTGAAAAAAAAATGAAGAAGATGGCGATATGTGAAGGAGAAAGTGAGGAAGGCGGGCGGGTACTGAAAGCTCGATATCCATAGTGCCGGAGGCTCCTCACTGCCTGGGTGTCCCTTTGTCCCTCCTCTCTCTCTCTGCACTAGTAAGGAAGGATGGTAAGGAAGGATGTGTGTTGGGTTGACATGTAGGCTGTAGTAAGGCCTCATGCACAGCTCAAAGCAGCTGCTTCATTAAGTGTTTTTAGCTCTTTTGAGCTTTTTTTTTCTCTACCCGTTACCTCTTCCCCTCCATGTTAGCCTATGTGTTCATTCATGGCCATTGGCCAAGGAACACTATGCGGTTTCAGAAGTTTAGTGGCAGCTTACAGGCAGCAGGCAAAAAAAAAATCCAAAGAAATTGGAAATGGAAATCTTTGGATTATTTTTCTGGCTGTAAACTTTCCTGCCACTAAACTCCTGAAAGGAGTGTGCAATGGGCTGACATGAAGAGGAGGCGCTAACAGGCAGGAGAAAAGCTCAAACTCCTTGAGGAGCCGATGGTTTTATCTGCATTGTACAGGCATTATATGCCTTGAAAATGAAAAGCTGAAATGTCACACAGAACATGAAATATCATCATTGTTGATGACGCCCCGTATAAAACAGACATCACAAGTTCTCCTCATCACTTCAACCAACCCAAGTGCAATACAGTTACATAATGTTAGGCCTGAGGAGGAGCAACTGAACAGTACCTCAAAACTAGGGATGAGCCGAACACCCCCCTGTTTGGTTCGCACCAGAACATGCGAACAGGAAAAAAGTTCGTTCGAACACGCGAACACCGTTAAAGTCTATGGGACACGAACATGAATAATCAAAAGTGCTAATTGTAAAGGCTAATATGCAAGTTATTGTCATAAAAAGTGTTTGGGGACCCGGGTCCTCCCCCAGGGGACATGGATCAATGCAAAAAAAAGTTTTAAAAACGGCCGTTTTTTCAGGAGCAGTGATTTTAATAATGCTGAAAGTCAAACAATAAAAGTGTAATATCCCTTTAAATTTCGTACCTGGGGGGTGTCTATAGTATGCCTGTAAAGGGGCGCATGTTTCCTGTGTTTAGAACAGTCTGACAGCAAAATGACATTTTGAAGGAAAAAACACATTTAAAACTACCCGCGGCTATTGCATTGCCGACAATACACATAGAAGTTCATTGATAAAAACGGCATGGGAATTCCCCACAGGGCAACCCCGAACCAAAATTAAAAAAAAAAAATGATGTGGGAGTCCCCCTAAATTCCATACAAGGCCCTTCAGGTCTGGTATGGATATTAAGGGGAACCCCAGCCAAAATTTAAAAAAAAAATGACGTGGGGTTACCCCTAAATTCCATACCAGACCCTTCAGGTCTGATATGGATTTTAAGAGGAACCCCGCGCCAAAAAAAAAAAAAAAAAAAAACGGCGTGGGGTCCCCCCAAAAATCCATACCAGACCCTTATCCGAGCACGCAACCTGGCAGGCCGCAGGAAAAGAGGGGGGGACGAGAGTGCGGCCCCCTCCCCCTCCTGAACCGTACCAGGCCACATGCCCTCAACATTGGGAGGGTGCTTTGGGGTAGCCCCCCAAAACACCTTGTCCCCATGTTGATGAAGACAAGGGCCTCATCCCCACAACCCTGGCCGGTGGTTGTGGGGGTCTGTGGACGGGGGGCTTATCGGAATCTGGAAGCCCCCTTTAACAAGGGGACCCCCAGATCCCGGCCCCCCCCCTGTGTGAAATGGTAAGGGGGTACTTACCCCTACCATTTCACTAAAAAAGTGTCAAAAATGTTAAAAATGACAAGAGACAGTTTTTGACAATTCCTTTATTTAAATGCTTCTTCTTTCTTCCTTCATCTTCTTCTGGTTCTTCTGGCTCTTTTGGTTCTTCTTTCGGCGTTCTCGTCCAGCATCTCCTCCGCGGCGTCTTCTATCATCTTCTCCTCGGGCCGCTCCGCACCCATGGCATGGGGGGGGAGGCTCCCGCTCTTCTCTTCATCTGCTTCTCTTCTTCATCTTCTTCTTCATCTTCTTCTTCTTCTCTTCTTCCTTCTTCTCTTCTTCATTTCTTCTCCGGGCCGCTCCGCAGCCATGCTGGCATGGTGGGAGGCTCCCGCTGTGTGACGGCGTCTCTTCGTCTGACGGTTCTTAAATAACGGGGGGCGGGGCCACCCGGTGACCCCGCCCCCCTCTGACGCACGGGACATGATGGGACTTCCTTGTGGCATTCCCCGTGACGTCACAGGGAAGTCCCGTCAAGTCACCGTGCGTCAGAGGGGGCGGGGTCACCGGGTGGCCCCGCCCCCCGTTATTTAAGAACCGTCAGACGAAGAGACGCCATCACACAGCGGGAGCCTCCCTCCATGCCAGCATGGCTGCGGAGCGGCCCAGAGAAGAAATGAAGAAGAGAAGAAGGAAGAAGAGATGAAGAAGAAGAAGAAGATGAAGAGAAGAGCGGGAGCCTCCCCCCATGCCATGGGTGCGGAGTGGCCCGAGGAGAAGAAGATAGAAGACGCCGCGGAGGAGATGCTGGACGAGAACGCCGGAGGAAGAACCAGAAGAAGATGAAGGAAGAAAGAAGAAGCATTTAAATAAAGGAATTGTCAAAAACTGTCTCTTGTCATTTTTAACATTTTTGACAGTTTTTTAGTGAAATGGTAGGGGTAAGTACCCCCTTACCATTTCACACAGGGGGGGGCCGGGATCTGGGGGTCCCCTTGTTAAAGGGGGCTTCCAGATTTCGATAAGCCCCCCGCCCCCAGACCCCCACAACCACCGGCCAGGGTTGTGGGGATGAGGCCCTTGTCTTCATCAACATGGGGACAAGGTGTTTTGGGGGGCTACCCCAAAGCACCCTCCCAATGTTGAGGGCATGTGGCCTGGTACGGTTCAGGAGGGGGGGGCCGCACTCTTGTCCCCCCCTCTTTTCCTGCGGCCTGCCAGGTTGCGTGCTCGGATAAGGGTCTGGTATGGATTTTTGGGGGGACCCCACGCCGTTTTTTTTTTTTTTTGGCGCGGGGTTCCCCTTAAAATCCATACCAGACCTGAAGGGTCTGGTATGGAATTTAGGGGGAACCCCACGTCATTTTTTTTAAAAAATTTTGGATGGGGTTCCCCTTAATATCCATACCAGACCTGAAGGGCCTTGTATGGAATTAAGGGGGACTCCCACATCATTTTTTTTTAATTATTTTGGTTCGGGGTTGCCCTGTGGGGAATTCCCATGCCGTTTTTATCAATGAACTTCTATGTGTATTGTCGGCAATGCAATAGCCGCGGGTAGTTTTAAATGTGTTTTTTTCTTCAAAATGTCATTTTGCTGTCAGACTGTTCTAAACACAGGAAACATGCGCCCCTTTACAGGCATACTATAGACACCCCCCAGGTACGAAATTTAAAGGGATATTACACTTTTATTGTTTGACTTTAAGCATTATTAAAATCACTGCTCCTGAAAAAACGTCAGTTTTTAAAACTTTTTTTTGCATTGATCCATGTCCCCTGGGGCAGGACCCGGGTCCCCAAACACTTTTTATGACAATAACTTGCATATAAGCCTTTAAAATTTGCACTTTTGATTTCTCCCATAGACTTTTAAAGGGTGTTCCACAGCATTCGAATTTGCCGCGAACACCCCAAATTGTTCGCTGTTCGGCGAACTTGCGAACAGCCAATGTTCGAGTAGAACATGAGTTCGACTCGAACTCGAAGCTCATCCCTACTCAAAACTAACATTATTTTGTAAACATTTTTTAAAGAATAAAAAAAGTGCTAGCTTCTAGTTCAACGTCTTATGAAACTCGTGAAAACATTTTTTTCACAGACCAAAATGAGGGTCATTCCAGGATGGCAAGGCCAAGGAGCCAAGGACTAATGCCGCGTACACAGCGGACTTTACGGCAGACTTTGCCCGGCGGACGGGATTTCGTCGGACAATTCGATCGTGTGTGGGCTCCAGCGGACTTTGTTTTCTCAAAAGTTGGACGGACTTAGATTTGAAACATGTTTTAAATCAATTCGTAGAAATCGAGTCCGGTCGAAAAGTCCACCGTCTGTATGCTAGTTCGACGGACAAAAAGCCACGCTAGGGCAGCTATTGGCTACTGGCTATGAACTTCCTTGTTTTAGTCCAGTCGTACGTCATCTCGTACGAATTCGACGGACTTTGGTGGATTGTGTGTAGGCAAGTCAGTTCATTCAGAAAGTCCATCGTAAAGTCTGTCGTAAAGTCCACCTGTGTGTATGCGGCACTAGCAGCAGTAAGGCCACATGTACAATACAGCTCAAAGTATCTGCCTCTACAGGCGTTTGAGCCTTTCGTTTGCCTGTTGTGTTATCTCTATGCTGCTCCATATTAGGCTATGTGCCCCCCATGCATTGCACGTTGAATCACCTATAGTGTGCAATGTGCACACCATATAGGTCATTCACTTTTTCACTTAAGGAAAAAGTTGTGGCATGCAGTTAAAAAGGCATATTTTATTTTTTTTTAAAGGCCAACATGGAGGGGAGTTAACAGGCAGAGGAAACGCTAAAAAAAAAAGCTCAAATGTCAGATGGAAGAGTTGCTTTGAGCTGCAGCGTGCGACTGTGCATGATGACTTACAGTTGGACAGTAACAGTTGGTAGATTATTTTTCCAATTCAAACACAAGTAGAAAGTTTTTTTTGAGAAACAGAAGAATCTCTGCATGTTGAGTTAGAAGTCGGGTTTCTGGTGTCAGTCAGAATGTGTGACGCTGCACTGAACAATCTCTCACTTTCCACACTACTGCAAGGAGCTGAAAGATATTTTTGTGCCATTTGGGCTCGAGTGGGAAATCACAGTTTATTGACTGCCCAATACTCAAGAGGTTTGTCCGAACGAGGCTCAGTGACCTCTCCAATATATGCTTCTAGTTGTATGGTAGCAGCTGTGGGAGCGATGTTCTCAAATGTAGATGAATAAGCAATTTCTTGAAGAACACTGTCCACAGTCACACCGGTACCTGGCTGTTGCTCGGTGTGAGGCCTTTTGGTAGCTGGTTTCTCAGGCACCTCAGGTGTAGCTGCCTGTAGTACCTGTACAGAAGATATTTCTCTTTGGCCTGCCTGCCAGCATCTGCATTTGAGAAGAACCGATCTTTATACCTAGAAGAAGAAAAATACAAGACATTAGACAACGTCATGCAAGCAAAGCAACAACTGTGGAAGCTGTGGGGGCACTGCTGGAAGGAAAGGTGACGGAGGGGGACACGGCAAAAACAGTTGATTGGCCTGCTCTGTGCAAAACCAAACCATTGTTTGTCATTATCAATTTTGTTTTGTGTTTTTTAATTATGAAGGTGAGATTTACACTGTGTTATCACTTGCATTACAAAAAATGTTTTTAAAGAGGAGTTCCACCCAGGGGGGCCGTCAAAAAAAAAAAAATTAAAAGTCAGCAGCTACAAATACTGCAGCTGCTGACTTTTAATTGGACACTTACCTGTCCCTGGGTCCAGCGATGCGGGGGGATCGAAGCCCCGCTTGTCTCCCCCTCCGCTCATCGGCGCCAGCATTTCAACTGTGGGTGCCGGGCTGTGGCTTCACAGCCTGGCACCCACTGCGCATGCGCGAGCGGTGCCGCGTGCCGTGATTGGCCGCTCAGTCACCTGGGACCTGTAATGGGTCCCAGATGATTGACAGGAGGGAGGGAGCAGAGCTGAGCCCTTCCTGTGCCGAGGGGGAAGTGATGTCACCAGCCCAGGCAAAGGAACAGGCAGACTACGAGGGACCACCTAGCAACAGGCATTTAGAGGTAAGTGAAAAAAAAAATATCCAAATGTTTTTTTGTTTTTTTTTTACAATTTTTGAGGTATTTTTGTTTTTTTGGGTGGAACCCCACTTTAATGCAAGCAAGTGATGATAACACTGCAAAATATCACCTTTATCCAAAAAACAAAATCATATCATCAATATTTAAATAAAAACAATGCAAAATAGCAGCCACTGCCAGCAATAATTGATTACCTTGGATGGAGTAAGGTAGCGATGCAGTAAAGTGGATTTTGCTCCATGTCAGAGAACCGTTTCTGCAAAGCACCAAGCAATGTGTTCTTCATCGTTTTAACACCGTGGTCCTCATCCACTTCTTTAGATAATAATCGCTGTAGCAAAGTCACTGCAGGAATTACATCCGAGGCAAAAGAATCTGAACAACTCACATGCCGAGTCAACTCTTCAAAGGGAGCCAAGATGTTGATCATCTTCTCCATGAGATTCCACTGATTTGCAGTGATGGTTGCAGGCAGCTCATGTTCTGACACATATACTCCATCGGCCCGTTTTTGCTCTATCAGAGACTGCAGCATGTAAAAAGTGCTGTTCCAGCGAGTCTGAACATTTTGTTGAAGTCTTTTAATGGGTTGACCAAGCTGGATATGAATATTTTGCAGCCGAGAATATGCCAGGTTTGAATGTTTAAAGTGCCCAACTATTTTGCACCCAACTCCCTGAAGACCAGCATCTTCTACACCTTTTATCATATTTCTGCCATTATCACGGACTACCACATGGACAGAACATTTGGGAATCGCCCAAATGTCAAGCATTTCTTCTAGTATGCTTCTTATAGCTTGGCCAGTGTGAGAGCCTTGAGATTTCTTTGTGTGGATCATGACTTGGTGCAGAGTGAAAATGGTATCAATCCACTGTGCAGTTAAGCTAATTACAGACACAGGACTCACACTACTGCTCCAAATGTCCGTGGTGAAAATGATAGCCTTTATGTCCTCCTGTAGCATGTTGGTAATGTGTTTTTTCACTGTGATGTGTAATTGTGGCAACATGACATCTGTGACATGATGGCGGCTGGGAATTTCATACTTTGGCTCCAAAAGATTCATAAGTCGCCGAAAACCCACATTGTCAACTACTGATAGTGGCTGATCATCAAGAACGATGAATTGGGTAACTACTTCTGAAATTTTTTCAGCCCTTGGGTTATCCATGGAAAATTTTTCACGTCTGGCAAAGGTTTGCTGCAGTGTCAGCTGCTGAGTGCAAGAGCTAGTGACAGCTGTAAATTCTCCATGCTCAGTCTTGTGTTATATTTTGAGGTGTTTTATGAGATTACTGGGATTATAAGATCCAGCTTTTGAACCTCCTCTGGATATTTTGGCAAAACAGAGTTTGCAGTCTGCAATGCGTTTGTTGGTTTCATCAATTTTAAAAAAACTTCCAAACAGCTGACATTTTGCTGGTGGCAGTGGCATCCATTTGCATTGCACTTAAAGCCAGAAATAAGTAAGTCTCTCCACCTTAAGGGGGAAAAAAATTAGGAAAATGGGGAAAAAATTTTGAGCGCAAATGTTTTGTTTTCTGATTTTTTCACACATGATGACACCTACTATTTTTTAGAATAATGAAGCTGCTCTCACAGGTGCTTGTTGTTTGTTCCTTCTGCATCCAGCATCTTGGTATGGCCAAGTAAACCAGCGGGGATGATGACATCCATCTGTCGGGTACAACGGTCGGTATCTCTACAATACAAAAAGCAGAGGATGGTCTCAGAAAGGCACATGCAGGAAAATGTTAGGCAAGAGACAATGATGATTTATGTAACAGCAGCAGTCATTTACCGCCATGATGGACATGTTAGGCAACAGAGACAATGTGGGACACTAAGTTACGTAACACACACAAACACATTGATAATAAATCGATAATGACAAACACACTTACCTGCTCTGCCTCTGTGTAATGGTTTTGCACAGAGCAGGCCAGACAACTGTTTTTGCCGTGTCCCCTGCCGTCACCTTTCCTTCTAGCAGTGCCCCCACAGCTTCCACAGTTGTTGCTTTGCTTGCATGACGTTGTCTAATGTCTTGTATTTTTCTTCTTCTAGGTATAAAGATCGGTTCTTCTCAAATGCAGATGCTGGCAGGCAGGCCAAAGAGAAATATCTTCTGTACAGGTACTACAGGCAGCTACACCTGAGGTGCCTGAGAAACCAGCTACCAAAAGGCCTCACACCGAGCAACAGCCAGGTACCGGTGTGACTGTGGACAGTGTTCTTCAAGAAATTGCTTATTCATCTACATTTGAGAACATCGCTCCCACAGCTGCTACCATACAACTAGAAGCATATATTGGACAGGTCACTGTGCCTCGTTCGGACAAACCTCTTGAGTATTGGGCAGTCAATAAACTGTGATTTCCCACTCGAGCCCAAATGGCACAAAAATATCTTTCAGCTCCTTGCAGTAGTGTGGAAAGTGAGAGATTGTTTAGTGCAGCGTCACACATTCTGACTGACACCAGAAACCCAACTTCTAACTCAACATGCAGAGATTCTTCTGTTTCTCAAAAATAAACTTGCCACTTGTGTTTGAATTGGAAAAATAATCTACCAACTGTGACTGTCCGACTGTAAGGCGTCATGCACAGTCGCACGCTGCAGCTCAAAGCAACTCTTCCACCTGGCATTTGAGCGTTTTTTTTAAACGTTTCCTCTGCCTGTTAACTCCCCTCCATGTTGGCCTTTAAAAAAAAAAAATATGCCTTTTTAACTGCATGCCACAAACTTTTTCCTTAAGTGAAAAAGTGAATGACCTATATGGTGTGCACATTGCCTAATATGGAGCTGCATAGAGATAACACAACAGGCAAAGGAAAGGCTCAAACGCCTGTAGAGGCAGATACTTTGAGCTGTATTGTACATGTGGCCTTACTGCTGCTAAGTCCTTGGCTCCTTGGCCTTGCCATCCTGGAATGACCCTCATTTTGGTCTGTGAAAAATGTTTTTTCACAAGTTTCAAAAGACGTTGAACTAGAAGCTAGCACTTTTTTTATTCTTTAAAAAATGTTTTACAAAATATTGTTAGTTTTGAGGTACTGTTCAGTTGCTCCTCCTCAGGCCTAACATTATGTAACTGTATTGCACTTGGGTTGGTTGAAGTGATGAGGAGAACTTGTGATGTCTGTTTTATACGGGGCGTCATCAACAATGATGATATTTCATGATCTGTGTGACATTTCAGCTTTTCATTTTCAAGGCATATAATGCCTGTACAATGCAGATAAAACCATCGGCTCCTCAAGGAGTTTGAGCTTTTTTCCTGCCTGTTAACGCCTCCTCTTCATGTCAGCTCCTTGCACACTCCTTTCAGGAGTTTAGTGGCAGGAAAATTTACAGCCAGAAAAATAATCCAAAGATTTCCATTTCCAATTTCTTTGGATTTTTTTTTTGCCTGCTGCCTGTAAGCTGCCACTAAACTTCTGAAACCGCATAGTGTTCCTTGGCCAATGGCCATGAATGAACACATAGGCTAACATGGAGGGGAAGAGGTAACGGGTAGAGAAAAAAAAAGCTCAAAAGAGCTAAAAACACTTAATGAAGCAGCTGCTTTGAGCTGTGCATGAGGCCTTACTACAGCCTACATGTCAACCCAACACACATCCTTCCTTACCATCCCGGAATGTTCTGTCTGTGAAATGTGTTTCTCTTACACATGTGGAAGTTGTACTGGAAACAAACACATGTTATGAAACGTTATAAATAATGTCGTGTTGTGAGTTGACTGAGGTACTGTACTGTTCTTGTCTCCTCATTCCTAAACATTGTGAACTTGCAATGTACATGTCATTCATGATATTGACATTATTTTTTATATAACATGTTCTGTGCAATTTGCACTTTAACAGCTTTGTGACCAGCAAATAAACAAGTTTTCTTTCATAATCTTTTGACTGCATTTCAATTCCTCATATTATGGTGAAAATGTGTAATTTTTCATTATTTAAAAAAAAAAGATTACATGACCAAAATCAGGTATCTGTAATTGGTATCGGTGAGTACATGATGTCAAGTATTGGTACTCGCACTCGGTGTCAAAGAAGTGGTATTGGTGCATCCCTAATAGAAAGTGTCTCCTATAGAAAGTATCTCCTATAGACACTATCTCCTATGGAAAGTATCTCCTATAGACACTATCTCCTATGGAAAGTATCTCCTATGGAAAGTATCTCCTATAGAATATATCTCCAATAGAATGTATCTCCTATAGAATGTATCTCCAATAGAATGTATCTCCTATAGACAGTATCTCCTATGGAAAGTATCTCCTATAGAATGTATCTCCTATAGACACTATCTCCTATGGAAAGTATCTCCTATAGACAGTATCTCCTATGGAAAGTATCTCCTATGGAAAGTATCTCCTATGGAAAGTATCTCCTATAGACAGTATCTCCTATGGAAAGTATCTCCTATGGAAAGTATCTCCTATAGACAGTATCTCCTATGGAAAGTATCTCCTATGGAAAGTATCTCCTATAGACAGTATCTCCTATGGAAAGTATCTCCTATAGAATGTATCTCCTATAGACAGTATCTCCTATATGAAGTATCTCCTATAGAATGTATCTTCTATGGAAAGTCTCTCCTATGGAAAGTATCTCATATAGAATGTATCTCCTATAGAATGTATATCCAATAGAATGTATCTCCTATAGACAGTATCTCCAATAGAATGTATCTCCTATAGACAGTATCTCCAATAGAATGTATCTCCTATAGACAGTATCTCCAATAGAATGTATCTCCTATAGAATGTATCTCTAAGAAATGATAAGAGAAGTCAACACAAAAAAAGGCCTTTGGTGGTCCGATCGACAGAAGCGCCCAAAGTGGTTATTCTAGAGATAGGTGTCAGTCGTCTGCTTTATTGAAACACCCAATTACTTTATTTCACCCAATAAAATGTGTTTCATGGCTTTAAATGCCACTTTCTCAGTTCAAGGTGATAAAATTGGTGTCCAGTAGTGCAGTGGTCATCATCCCTGTCCTCAGGGCCCACTAACAGGCCAGGTTTTATGTATTACCTTGGGAGAGATGCAGACTAGAATACGGCAATCACTGAGCAGCAAATGATATCACCTGTGATGTAGGCCCTAAGGACGGAGTTGATGACCACTGCAGTAGTGTATTCCACTTGGGGAATATTCTTTATCGGCCACTAGGGGGGAGTGTAGAGTTTGTGGCTCTGATGTCATCTAGGGGGGGTCACATGTCACCCCCCAGAAATACTCTGCAAATAGAAGATTCTACATATTAAGTTGGCAAGAAACGTGTTGGATATTTTATTTTAACATCCCAACACCATTTGTTCTCATTGAAGATATTGAAGTGAATTCTATTTTATGACCCAGCAAGAGATTCAAGTTTTTTGGCAACTTATTTATAATGAAATGTGAGTTGTCCTATCACACATAGGATCTCATGTTACTTCTGATTAACATTAAATATCCTTTCTAATATCTACACATTTATAATATTTATACACCTTTTTATATGTTTGTTATTTTACATTTACTCATTATATACACACAAAATATATTATCCATTTATCATATAATATTACACAGCCTTTCATTTGTTATCATCAGGGTAACACTGATGAGTATACACAGGCAGAATTAGAGATGTGCATGACAACAAAAATTGGTTTTGTTTCATTTCAGATTTGTTTCTTAAGTTAATGATTTTGTTTCATCATATTGGTTTTGAGGAATTCATTTTGTATATTCGTTTATTTTCAAATTAAAACAGCTATATTTTTTCTTTTCTATTCTGTTCTATTATTTTATGTTCTATTCTATTATGTTATGTACTTTTCTGTTATTTTCTATTCTATTCTTTTCTGTTCTATTTTGTTCTATTCTATTTTCTATTATATTATATTCTGCTCTATTCTATCATGTTCTATTTTCTTCTATTATTTTCTATTCTGTTCTTAAATGCGCAGTTCTATTCTGGTCTATTCTTTTATGTTCTATTTCTTTTCTTTTCTATTCTGTTCTTTTATTGTCTATTCTATTCTTGTATGTTCTATTTTATGATGTCCTATTCTATTTTCTATTCTATTCTATTTTATACTTTTCTAATTTATTTTATTCATTTCTATTCTATTTTTCTATTTTATGTTCTATTATGTTCTGTTCTATTCTATGTATATTCTATTCTGTTCTATTCCTATTCTATTTTATTTTCTATTCTATTCTTTTAAAGTGCTATTCTATTATATTTCTGTTCTATTTCTCATTCAATTCCATTCTAATCTATTTTCTATTCTATTTTTTTATGCTATTGTATTCTGTTCTATTCTATTTTCATCCCATTCTATTCTATTCTATTCTATTCTATTCTATTCTATTCTATTCTTTTATATCTCTATTCTATTCTGTTCTGACCTGTAATAAGAGGACTCACCTGCTGGTGGCACTGTTGCATCCTTGGGCCGTAGTACCAGTGTCCACCAGCGGGTGTACTCCAGCAGTGTGGAGCAGACAGCACCCTCTGCACTCAGATGTAACATGAGGTCAATTACTGCAGCCTTACAAATACCCGGCAAGCCTCACATGCTTGCCTTGGTATTTTTCTCCCTGTGCCCTGACCTTGCTGCTTGTATCCTGACCTTGAGCCTGTTTCTGATCTGATCTGAACGGATCCCTATCCCGAACCCATCCTGAACCTGTCCCTCCTGTGCCCTGTTCTCCTTGTATCCCTGCCCTGCAGCCTATCCATCCATCCTCTCCCTGTCCTGTTGGTTTCCCATCCTTACCCATCTGCTGACCTCCCTGTGTATGACCTCGGCCTGGCTTGTTTACAATTCCGGTATCTCCAGTTATTTGTATATATTATTTGTAGCTTGTGGGTCTGTGGTTGGTTTTGCACTGTTTATATTTCACTTATTTGTCACCTATTTAATAAACACCCTTATTTTTCACTTACATGTGTTTCTGGTTTCCTCTGTGCAGTCCACACAGTCTGGTCTACTAAATTCCGTGACAGTATACCGAGGCCATCCCTGACCAGACGTGGCTGCATTGAGAAACCATCCTGGTTGTTAGTTTTGCTAATATGGATTTCAATGAAATCATTTATTATTCTCTGCTGGCAGAAGAGGATGGTGAATATTGTCGCCAGATTTTAAAAGAGTGGACTAGTGACCAGATGATGGAAACTATCCGATCAGCTCATTCCCTAGTGGATCAGGGGTATATGTCATTTGAAGATGTTCAGCCCCTGATCCAGTTATGTGCAAAACCAGCCCTGTCATACATTCCCGAAGGAAGCAATGATTTTTTTATCTCCCCGTCACCTATGGCAACCACAGCTACAGCCCAGTTTACTCAGCTCCCTACCAAATACCACTACTCAGTCTCTAAGTGTAGTACCTATCCTGCCTCTAATCCACCTGCCTCCTCTCCTCCACCTGTAACAACCCCACAGAACCCTCCTCCAGCCACTGTTCCTTGGTCTTCCTTTTGCCCAGCTACATACTTTTCTTATGACCCTGCACCTACAGACAAAGCTGCAGTGGCTAAACCAAAAAAGAAACGAAAGTTCTTCCTGACCCACACCATCCTGCCAGTAACCCAACCAGCCTCCACACCAACCAATTTGTTCCAGCCTGCGTTCATGCCAGTTGAACTTGATGACCCACCTAAACCTGCCAACCCAGTGCCTGCTATCCAGCCTGATGTGCCTGCTTTTCAGCCTGAGGTACCTACCTTCCAGTCTGATGTGCCCGCTTTCCAGTCTGATGTCTTGATGCCTGCCTTCCAGCCCAAAGTCTCGGTGCCTGCCTTCCAGTGTGATGTGCCTGCCTTCCAGCCTGAGCCTGATGTGCCTGCCTTCCAGCCTGATGTGCCTACCTCCCAGTCAGATGTGTCCGCTTTCCAGTCTGATGTCTTGATGCCTGCCTTCCAGCCCAAAGTCTTGGTGCCTGCCTTTCAGCCTGATGTGCCTGCCTTTCAGCCTGATGTGCCCGCTTTCCAGCCTGATGTGCCCACTTTCCAGCCTGATGTGCCCACTTTCCAGTCTGATGTTCCCGCACCCCAGTCTGATGTGCCCGCCTTCCAGCCTGATGTCTCGATGCTGGCTGTCCAGCCTGATGTCTCGATGCCTGCCTTCTCGCCCAAAGTCTTGGTGCCTGCTTTCCAGTCTGATGTGCCCGCTTTCCAGTCTGATGTCTTGATGCCTGCCTTCCAGCCCAAAGTCTTGGTGCCTGCCTTCCAGCCTGATGTGCCTACCTTCCAGTCAGATGTGTCCGCTTTCCAGTCTGATGTCTCTAGGCCTGCCTTCCAGCCCGAAGTTTCTGTGTCTGCCTTCCAGCCTGATGTGCCTGCCTTCCAGCCTGATGTTCCCGCTGTCCAGTCTGATGTGCCCGCCGTCCAGCCTGATGTCTCGATGCTTGCCTTTCAGCCTGATGTCTCGGTGCCTGCCTTCCAGCCTGATGTCTCGATGCCTGCCTTCCAGCCCGAGGTCTTGGTGCCCGCATTCCAGTCTGCTGTGCCCACTTTCCAGTCTGCTGTGCTCGCTCTCCAGTCTGATGTGCTTGCTTTCCAACCTGATGTCTCAGTGCCTGCCTTCCAGCCAGATGTCTCGGTGCCTGCCTTCCAGCTTGATGTCTCCACTTCCCAGTCTGATGTGCCCACTTTCCAGTCTGATGTGGCCGCTTTCCTGTCTGATGTGCCCACTTTCCAGTCGGATGTCCTGATGTCTGCCTTCCAGTCTGAAGTCTTGGTGCCTGCTTTCCAGTCTGATGTGCCCGCTTTCCAGTCTGATGTGCCCGCTTTCCAGTCTGATGTGCCCGCTTTCCAGTCTAATGTGCCCACCTTCGAGCCTAATGTCTATGTGCCTGCCTTTCAGCCTAATGTCTCGGTGCCTGCCTTCCAGCCTGATGTCTCATTGCCTGCTTTCCAGCCGGATGTCTTGATATTGGTGTCTCAGCCTGAATTTTCAGTGCTCGTGTGTCAGTCTGAAGTTTCGGTGCCCGTGTGTCAGCCTGAAGTTTCGGTGCCCGTGTGACAGCCTGAAGTTTTGTGCCCCTGTGTCAGCCTGAAGTTTTGGTGCCCGTGTCTCAGCCTGAAGTTTCGGTGCCCGTGTGTCAGCCTGAAGTTTCGGTGCTCGTGTGTCAGCCTGAAGTTTCGTGCCCATGTGTCAGCCTGAAGATTTGGTGCCCGTTACCCAGTCTGCTGAGCCGGTGCCGTTACCCAGTCTGTTAAACCAGTGCCCTTTACTCAGTCTACTAAATCAGAGTCCGTCACTCGGCCTGTTAAGCCAGGTCCCGTTATTCGGCTTGCCGGACCAGTGCCCGGTGTCCAGCTCGCTGGGCCGGGGCCCGTTACCCAGCCTGCCGAGCCGGTGCCTGTGATCCAGCCTGCCCTTACGGTGCTCGCTGTTCGGCCTAATGTTCCAGAGCTTGCTGCCAAGCTCGACGACCCGGAGCCTGCTGCCCAGCTCGACGACCCAGAACCTGCTGCCCAGCTCAACAACCCGGAGCCTGCTGCCCAGCTCGATGACCCAGAGCCTGCTGGCAAGCTCGACGACCTGGAGCCCCCTGTCTGCTCTGAGGTGCCCGCTGTCTGCTCTGAGGTGCCCGCTGTCTGCTCTGATGTGCCCGCTGTCTGCTCTGATGTGTCCGCTGTCTGCTCTGACATTCCCGCTGTCTGCTCTAATGTGCCCGCTGTCTGCTATGATGTACCCGCTGTCCGGTTTGATGTATCTGCTGCCCAGTCTAAAGTGCCTGATGCCCAGCCTGATGTGCCCTCATCTGTTGTTCCATTTGAGGCCATAAACTTTGGACAATTTCATCTAGTTGGAGCGTCCGGAGGCCGCTCCTTTGAGGGGGGTACTGTCATGAAAAGGTTTACCCATTGGTGGCGCTATCGGTCTCTTGGATCGCAGTACCAGTGTCCACCAGCGGGTGTCTTCCAACACCTAGGACCTGTAACTCACCTGCTGGTGGCACTGTTGCATCCTTGGGCCGTAGTACCAGTGTCCACCAGCGGGTGTACTCCAGCAGTGTGGAGCAGACAGCACCCTCTGCGCTCAGGTGTAACATGAGGTCAATTACTGCAGCCTTATAAATACCCGGCAAGCCTCACATGCTTGCCTTGGTATCTTTCTCCCTGTGCCCTGACTGCGCTGCTTGTATCCTGACCTTGAGCCTGTTCCTGATCTGATCCTATCCCGAACCCATTCTGGACCTGTCCCTCCTGTGCCCTGTTCTCCTTGTATCCCTGCCCTGCAGCCTATCCATCCATCCTCTCCCTGTCCTGTTGGTTTCCCATCCTTACCCATCTGCTGACCTCCCTGTGTATGACCTCGGCCTGGCTTGTTTACGATTCCGGTATCCCCAGTTATTTGTATATATTATTTGTTGTTTGTGGGTCTGTGGTTGGTTTTGCACTGTTTATATTTCACTTATTTGTCACCTATTTAATAAACACCCTTATTTCTTTATCATACATCATAGGACACAGAGCCTCAAGTAATTACTTGGTGGGTTATGGGCCTACCTTCAGGTGTTGACACAGAAGTCCTCAGTTTTTTCGCCATTGTCTAAGGTGTTGGTCATGAGTGAAGATGTGCTCTGAGGAGTTCCAGGGAGGGATCCATGCTGGATTTAATAAACCTCCACAACCGGATCCATCCTTGCCACTGAGGCCATAGGATGATACCTGGGCCTCACATTGAAGAACAATCTTTTGCCTGTAAGCTTCTCTTTGAGAGCTGGACCCTAGGAACCAGGACTCTTTTTGGTTTTTCATATTACCTAAAATTGTTCCTGAGGGGTGCTATACAGGTCCAAAGGAGTGGAACCCCTTTAAAAAGGGCCCCAGTCTTTGAAGGTTTAACTACGCTGCCCGCCGTGATGGGTGAAGGTTGGATCTGTCTGTTAAATCAGCAGTATCCTGCAGCGAGGATAAGGTAAGGGGAGAAGCCTAGGAACTGTAAAAAGTCCACCTATGCCTTTTTCTCCAAAAAATACATATATATATATATAAAATGTATAACTGTATGCCTATTACATAAATGTATAACTGTATGCCTATTTATACAGTTACATAATATACTGTATGTATATTACACTTACCTAGTACAATGCCTTTTTCAGCAGCTCTGTGTCTGGCTATAGCAGCGGGTGTGGTCCCTGCAGTCAGAGGGGAGTTCTTAATTGAACAGATGGTGTTGCTCTTCTGAGGGATCTAAAGGGTTTACAGCAGTAGTTTATGAACATACAAAACCAGCCATTTGCATTTTTTTGTATAAAGTGAAGTCTTCCTTTAAAACTAGGAGCTTAACAAACACTGCTGATAAAAATTCCCCTCCCCCTCCCCTCTCCTCCTGGAGAGGTGCGGTAACAGCTGACACTTAGTGTAATCAGGTTCTCACCTGAGGCTTAACACAGACGCTCTCAGTTCATATGCTGAAGACAGAAGTCTGTCACACTAAGAGACACAGGAGCTCTGGGCATGTAAAGGTGTGTAAACAGGCATTTCCAGCACAGGAAATATTATGGTACTCAGCATCAAAGGTTGATCCTTAGGGTGACATTGTTTTCTTTTGCTAAAACTATTGTTCAGCAAATACCATAGTTTGTTAAAGTGCCTCTACGTTTGTGCTTAGCACATTTGATTTCCAGTGTACCACAAAGGTACCAAAGATTCCACCCCCAGGCGCTGGGAACTCCAGTCATGCCTCCACACTGTCATCCTACATACGAGATACATGACATGGCAAGCCAGGGTGAGTCATTGGAAGCAATTGGTGGTGCAACTGCTTCTCACACTTCAGCCCCTGTGTATGTGACTGAAGATGCATTCTCCTCTGGCCTGTTGGGCTTAGAAGGAAGATTAGCGGCTTTAATCACATTCTCCATCCAAGAGGATAGGAAGCATGCTAGATCCCCCTCCCCCACCTCAAACCCCTTTTTTCCAAAGGAACAGTGGGCACAGGATGAGGTATTATGGCCGCGGTCCGTGCAGATTGCCACTTCTAAGATGGCCGCTATCACATAGAGAAAGGATAACCACAACAAAAATGGCCGCTACATTACTTCCGGTTACATTATACAAATAGCATCCCTCTCGGGCCAATCCGGTTCCCCAGTTGAAGTCACGAGCGGTGACGTAACGCGTAGGGCGTGGCAGAGAGCAGACTTTACCGAAAGTCAGGTAAGGAGGCGCCTCGGACACTTCATGTAAGAGACCATTCATTACATTATTTAATAAATATTATATTTTAAATACTACACCATTAGAGGCCTCCTCTCTCCTCCCCCTCCTCCCACCGGGCCGGCGCAGCCTAGGTGGAAAAATCCCTTTATATTTTAATAGGTGCCTGTCAGAAGCAGAGGGGAATACAGCCATCACCATATCTGTATGCTACAGATACAGGATTACGTCCCTTCCAGTCAGGGTTCCTGCAGCAGTGGAGAACAGGGGACAAGAATCAAGTCATCCATGTGCCATCATAAATGAGGAACAGTCTCTTTTGGTGGCTTCAGCGCAAGAATCTCCTGGCATGTCACTCCATTGCCCCCATCTCCTGGATCACGGTCACGACCGATGCCAGCGGGACCGGTTGGGGAGCCCTCTGTGGGTCGCACCTCGCCCAGGGCAAATGGGATTCCTGCCTCCCCATCCCAGGTTCGAACGTCCTGGAACTCAGAGCGGCTTTGTGTGCACTACAATCCTTCTCTCACCTATAAAAGAGTTGGTGCGGATGGTCAGGTCAAAAGGAGGTCCCTCCATTCACCTTTGCATGAGGTTGTTAGAAAGGATGATGGCTTCATTCGAAGCAGTTCCGTTTGCCCAGTTCCATTAGAGACTGTTACAAAACAGTATTCTATTTTCTTGGAACAAAACGATCCAAGCTTTGGACTTGCCAATGCGGCTGTCCCCAAGGGTGTCCCAAAGCCTCAATTGGTGGTTACTAAAGAATGTCCTAAAGGGTAAATCCTTCAGACCACTTATCTGGAAAGTGGTAATGACAGAGAAGACAACTGTCCAAGGACAGTGTTCAAGAACCGAAAGAGCCTTGCCCATCAACATGCTAGAGATTCGGGCAGTGCGTCTGGCTCTAAAAGCCTGGACTTCCAGGTTAAGGGATTGTCCTGACAGGATCCAATCCGTCAATGCCACGGCTGTGGCCTATATCAATCACCAAAAGGGGCACCAAGAATCTCTCAGTGCAGAGAGAAGTGAACCATATTCTAACTTGGGCAGAAAGAAATATTCCATGCTCATCAGCAGTCTTAATTCCGGGAATAGAGAATTGGTGTTAAAAAAATTTTTTTCCATGATAAAAGTTTTTTCTAATTTTTTTTTTTTTCATGAAAGTATTATTTTCCTAACAGACTCCATGGCAGCCTACGTGTGGGTTAACCCCGCCTCCTCTCCAATGCTATAGGACCCCATTCCCATAAATGAGTACTCACCACTAGCTACTGCGTTCCTTTTTTGTCCTCCTCCAACGGACCTACAAGAAGTTCGCGTCTGGTCGGACGGATCCAAGATCATGGCATACCTCTTGCGGTGCAGCTCTCCTCCAGACACTGCTCCCACCGCCACGACAGCCGCTCTGATCGGAGAGCCTGCTGGGGATGTGGAACACGAGTTCCGGAGGGCAAGTCACTGTGTGACCGTTGCTATGCCCGGGCGGCCAGGGAAAAAGAGTCGGAGGACCAGCGTTTGGAAACTCTTGTTAAACGCGTGGTACAACAATCCCTGAAAGAGCTGGATTCTCCCCACATGCTGAGTCAGTCTACTACACTGTCTGGCCCCCCGGCTGATGAGGCCTGTGAAGACCCGGGCACTTCTCAGCCTTACGTGGCCTCTCTTGACTCCTCGGATGATGATCCTCAGGAAGAAGAGGAAGTCGGAGGTTTTGACTTCAGTATGGTGTCACCTTTAATTAAAGCAATCAAGGAGGCTCTCAAGTGGGAGGATCCCTCTACTCCCCCAGCCAAACAGAAGAAATTCTTCAAACATTTGGGGAAAGAACGCTCAAGCTTTCCGCTCCTTTCTGAACTAAAAGAGATCATAGATGAGGAATGGAGTAAGATGGACAGGAAGTCCTCTATGGCAAATAAAACCTCCAGATTATATCCCTTCAAGTCGGAGGAGGTGAAGTATCTGGAGAATGCTCCCCTTGTAGACGCAGCCTTAATGCGTCTGGCTAAGCATATTACACTCCCCTTGGAAGATGCGGTGTCCTTCAAGGATGGTCTTGAGAGAAGGATCGACCAAGACTTGAAGAGGATTTACGGACTGGCCGGCACGGCCTGTAAACCGGCTTTGGCTCTGGCAGCCATGTCAAAAGCCATGGAGGCCTGGATGGAGAATGTGGATTCCTTCCTTAAGGGGGTTTCGGAGGAGCTAGCGGGAAGTTCAGCAGCTGCAGAATTAAAGCTAGCGGCAGTCTTCTTGGGGGAGGCGTCCATTGATTTGATACGCCTATTGGCACGAATTATGCTGTCGTCGGTCACGGCCAAACGGGCTTTATGGTTACGTCCTTGGCTTGCTGACCCGGTTTCCAAACAAGCCTGGTGTAAAATTCCCTTTGAGGGGTCTTCACTGTTTGGCAATAAACTAGACGATGCCATAACACGAGCCACGGGTGGCAAGTCGGATTTTCTCCCCCAGGACAGGCGCCTTCTTGGTCGGAAGAAACCTCAGTTCGGAAGACGTTCTCTGGAGCGCTCTAGGGAAGCTCGCTCATACAAGCCCAGCAGGGACTTCAGGAAAAACCGGAGCAGAGGTCAGACATCCTTCCGCAAGTCCACTAAAGGTCAAACATCCAGCGGCCCTGAGCAGGCAAAGTCTTTTTGAGATTGCGCCCGCCCAGGCGGGTCGGGTAGGGGCACGGCTGCGCCTCTTCCGGCACGTCTGGGTGGCCTCGATCTCGGACTTTTGGGTAATAAAAACAGTCTCGACAGGTCACAGATGGACCTTCTCCAGTACTCCTCCCCCCAGATTTGTCTCCACTCTTCTGCCCCGCTCGGAAGATCAAAAACAAGCTCTACTGTCCTACGTGGACCTTTTGAAATCTCAAGGAGCAGTGGTACACGTCCCGAGGGACGAATGGTTTCAGGGGGTATACTCCCCTCTCTTCTTAGTTCGAAAAAAGAGTGGCTCTTGGCGTCCGGTCATAGACCTGACCTTCCTCAACGAGTTTATAGAGCAAGGAAAATTCAAAATGGAAACTCTATCGACCATTCAGCAAGCTATTCAGCCAGGCGATTGGATGATTTCCATCGACTTGAAGGACGCTTATTTCCACGTCCCAGTAGAAGAGGGGCTTCACAAATATCTCCGTTTCCAAGTGGGACAGGATCATCTACAGTTTATCTGCCTCCCCTTTGGGTTGACAACGTCCCCCCGAGTCTTTTCAAAAATTCTCTTAGCCACGGTGGCTCTCATAAGGTTAAAGGGGGTGCGTCTTTACCACTACCTCGACGACCTCCTGGTATTATCGCAAAGCAGGGAACAGCTGCTGGCCCACCGGGAACAGGTGATCTCCACCCTGTCCAGCTTCGGGTGGCTCCTGAATTTAGCAAAAAGTCATCTAATTCCAGCTCAACGCCTAATATATCTAGGAGCTCAGTTCGACACCGTGAGAAGCACTATTTCCCTTCCACTACAGGAAATTCTGGTTGTTTGGGACAGAATTTCTCGGGCTTTACATACCACAAACCTGAAAGCCTCTCAGTGCCTGGAGATCATAGGCACGATGGTCTCTACGACTCCCATGGTCAAGTGGGCCTTGTGGGGATTACGTCCCTTCCAGTCAGGGTTCCTGCAGCAGTGGAGAACAGGGGACAAGAATCAAGTCATCCATGTGCCATCATAAATGAGGAACAGTCTCTTTTGGTGGCTTCAGCGCAAGAATCTCCTGGCATGTCACTCCATTGCCCCCATCTCCTGGATCACGGTCACGACCGATGCCAGCGGGACCAGTTGGGGAGCCCTCTGTGGGTCGCACCTCGCCCAGGGCAAATGGGATTCCTGCCTCCCCATCCCAGGTTCGAACGTCCTGGAACTCAGAGCGGCTTTGTGTGCACTACAATCCTTCTCTCACCTGCTGAAAGGGGAGTCAGTGTTGTTGAGGATGGACAACACGATGGCCGTTGCCTACGTGAAAAGGCAAGCGGGTACCCGGAGTCCCACTCTCCTTCGGGAAGTCGAGCCCATCCTTTTATGGGCACAGAAGAACCTTTCCAATATCTCGGCAGTGTTTGTCCCAGGAGTCCAGAATACTCAAGCGGACTTCCTTTCATGCACCGAGCTGGACAACAACGAGTGGTCCCTTCATATGGAGACGTTTAGATGGGTCTCGTCACTAGGGATCAACCCCGAGGTAGATCTGTTCGCCTCCCGCCACAACTTCAAGCTGGAGAAATTTTACGCCAGAGGCCGTTGCAGCCAGGCTTTCGGGTCAGCCGCACTGACGGATCTATGGAGGTTCAACAAGGCATATGCCTTCCCGCCGCTTCCAGTCATCCTGAGGTTCCTGCAGAGGCTCCGATCGGAAACAGCCAAAGTGTTGACAATAGCTCCATACTGGCCGAACAGGCCTTGGTTCCCTCTCCTCGTCCAACTCAGCTTCAGGGACCCGGTGCCTCTCCCTCTCAGGCCGGACCGTTTTTCTCAGGGGTCAGTCCTGCACCCGTGTCCGGCAGTTCTGAGACTGATGGTCTGGTTCTTGAGAGGGAGAGGCTAATCTCGCTTGGCTGCGCTCCTACAGTAATCTCAACCCTCATGAGTTAAAGAAGATCTAGCACAAATAGAGTCTATAGTAGAATCTGGTCCAAATTTGTGGATTTTTGCTCTTCCAGCGGCAGGTCTTTTAGACACCCGGGGGTGCAAGATGTACTCAGCTTCCTTCAAACAGGCTTAGATCTACCATTATCCATCAGCTCACTTAGGGTCCAAGTATCTGCACTGTCGGCCTTCTCTGGGTCCTCTTGGGCGACTAATCCGTTAATCCGGCAATTTTTTTCGTGGAGCTTCAAGACTCAAGCCCCAAAGGAAATCCAGATTCCCCAAATGGGACCTTCCACTTGTCCTCGACGCAATCTCTGGTCTCAGTACTACCGGGCCCTCTCCGCTCTCTATCAAGGACTTCTCAGCAAAAGTTGTCTTTCTAGTAGCCGTCACATCGGCGAAAAGGGTCTCTGAGATTGGTTCTCTGGGTTGTGAAGAACCCTTCCTGTAGTTCTCATCCCCATGCTGGGTTCTAACCCAAAAGTGTCCTCGGTGTTCCACGATAATCAGGAGATAGTCCTTCCTACGGTTAGGTCTCCGGGTCTTCCGAGATTCATCCTCTGGATGTAGGGGAAGCAATTAAAGAATATCTGAAAGTGACTTCTCCCTTCAGACGTTCTGACCATTTATTTGTTTTACACTCGGGCAGTAATAAAGGGAAGAAAGCCTCGATTAGGACACTCGCTACTTGGATTGTACAAACTATTCAACAAGCATACAGGGCGAAGGGCTTGGCTCCTCCACAGGCGGTGACAGCTCACTCCACCGGGGGAATGGCAGCTTCATGGGCGGCAGCTCGACACGTGGCCCCAGACACCATTTGCAAAGCGGCCTCATCAGGGCCGTTTTTAAGGCAGGGCAAAAGGGGCAGCTGCCCTGGGCCCTGTCATTGTTGTGGGGCCCAAAGCAGCTGCCTCATACTTGCCAACTATCTCAGTTTAAATTCCCTTGTCCCTTGAAGATTTAATCCTGTGCTGTATCCCGATATCTCAGTGTAAAGTGCTGGCACTAATGCTACCCAGCTCAGCCCTATTGTTGTGTACAGATAAATCACCTGCAGACCCTGTGTTTACATATAAATAACCGGCATTCATATGTAAAAAGTGGCGGTATTACTAAGTAAATAGCTGCGGCCGGCGGTTTTGATATGTAAATAAAGGCGGCATTCATATGTATATCATGCTTCCCTGCAGTGAGGAGATGTTGTGCCGTAACCTCTAGCAACCAATCAGTGAGCAGTATTACTGTACAGTAATCTCTAGCAACCAATTAACAAGCAGAAATAATTTGCTGTAACCTCTAGCAACTAATTAGTGAGCTGTAATGTGCGCTGTAACCTCTAGCAACCAGTCAGTAAGCAGTAATGATATGCTGTAACCGCTGGCAACCAATCACAATTGCTGCCTGATCTGATACAGTAAACTGATTTAAAGTCTAGCTGCTATTTATTGAATGTCTCAGAGCAGGTGGAGAGTGAAATTGCATGAAGGGGGGCCCCAAGAAAATTTTTGCCCAGGGTCCAATCAATATTAAAGACGGCCCTGGGCCTCGTGGGCTTCTATCAACACTTTCATGTCTCATTACTGTATAGAGCCTGCTTCATTGTCCTCTGTAAACTTTGGTTTGAGAATCCTATCGGTTGATAGGACAAAGTAAATTTATGTTTGATTCAGCATACCCACCCGTGTGGTCGGCTAGTTATTTCCCACACGTAGGCTGCCATGGAGTCTGTCAGGAAAAAGGAAAATTTAATATCAAATACTTACCGTAATTTTCCTTTCCTGATGGACTCCATGACAGACGGAGTTCCCACCCATTGGTCAAAGAGTAGGCTAGTTACGGAACTCAGTAGCTAGTGGTGAGTACTCATTTATGGGAATGGGGTCCTCTAGCATTGGAGAGGAGGCGGGGTTAACCCACACGTAGGCTGCCATGGAGTCCATCAGGAAAGGAAAATTAAGGTAAGTATTTGATAATAAATTTTCCTTTTTTTATAAGTAAAGGGTCATAGGCATCATGTTGATCTGACTCAATATTTTACACAATTTTATATTAGCAACACTGTCTCTATCTGTAACATGTGAGAGGTATAGTTTTGGGATTCTGATCTATTTATGTATTTATTTAAGTGGCAGCTTTTTTCACTGTACACTATGTATGTACACACATTTTGTATTCAAGCCTATACCTGACTGTAGGCCATTCCTGGAGTACATGTTCAAAGACACTTTCAGGCAGGTGACTCAGTGAGCTGCACTTCATTTAATATAAAAATGTACATGTATGTGTGTGCATATGTGTGCATATGTGTGTATATATATATATATATATATATATATATATATATATAAGTCTAGCCAAGCCTATACCTGAAAGTAGGCCATTCCTGGTGTACTGTTTTTAGTAAACTTCAGGCGTTGTTTTGCTAAGCTAATTGTCCAGTATGTCTAGAAGGCCACCAAGGAGAGGCAGACGCTCACAGGCCACTAAAAGAGGGCAAGCAGGCTCTGTGTCTACAGCCAACAGTGCTGTTCGTGGACACGGCGCATCCTCAGCACGTGGCCGTGGGGCACGCTTGTCCTTTTTTTTGGCAGCTAGCCGTGTTGAGCCACAACATGCAGAAGAGTTGGTAGAGTGGATGACCAAGTCGTCCTCATCCTCCTCATTCTCTGTCACCCAGGCTTAGGGTACTTTGTCTGCCAATGCAGCTGCCAAAGTGGCCTCTTCCATCGGCTCAACCATCAGTCACCTCTTTCCCTAGCCCCACCATCATGCCCTGAGGAGTCCCCCGAAATGTTCGACCACAGTGTAGGGTACATGCTGCAGGAGGATTTGCAGCATTTTGAAGGCTCTGATGATGGTACTCAGGTTGAGGATGAAGGCAGTAATGTAAGCCCCGAGAGAGGTGGTGCCCAAGAAGGACAAGAAACTGGAAATCATGTTCCCCCAGCTGCAGCATACTGCCAGGTTTGCTCCAGTGGCGAGGAGGTAGGGGATGATGAGGTCACTGACTCTACGTGGGTTCCAGATAGAAAGAGGAGAAGGAGGAGGAGGCACATCTCCAGTGAGGCAGGATGCCCTCCAGGGGCCAGCTTAAGGGCAGCCAACTGACTGCATCACACCACAGAGCTCCGCATGTGGCAGAGCGCTGCTGACTCCGTGCATTTTTCCAAAAGTTCTTTGGTGTGGGCCTTTTTTGAGATGTGTGCAGCAGATTGCACCGTTGCTGCAATAGCAATATATGTCTGAAGCGTATCAAGCGTGGCCAAAACAGCAGCCTCTTGGACACCACATGCTTGACCTGACATATGTCAAAAGCCCATGCAGTCTATTGGCAAGCATACTTAAAAGAACCACTCCAAAGAACAAGGCAGACCTTGCTCCTCATCAGCTGGGATCTCCAACCCCACTATACCTTCAGTCCTCTCAGAGACCTGCACTGAGAGGAATTAAGGTGTAGAATTAGGTGTCCCAAGCACTTTCGGGCAATCTGCTATCGCTACACCAACATCCAATTGTAGCAGGCAAATTTCCCTACCCCTGTTTTAAACGGTGAAAGAAATTCGGTCCCAGCCATCCACATGCTCAGCGGCTGAATGCTAGTTTGGCTAAATTGCTAGTACTCCAACTGCTGCCTTTTCAGCTGGTAGACTCTGCCCCCTTTCGAGAATTTGTGGAATGTGTGGTACTTCAGTGGCTGGTTCCCAAACGCCAATTTTTTTCTCAAAAGGCAATTCCGGCTTTCTACCGACATGTGGAAGGCAATGCCTTGGCTTCGTTGAACAGGGCGGGCAGTGGTAAGGTGCATATTACTGCTGACTCATGGTCCAGCAGGCATGGACAGGGACATTACCTTTCTTTCACAGTGCACTGGGTAACCCTGCTGGCATCTGGGAAGGATGCAGGACAGGGTGCAGTATTGTTGGAGCTTGTTCTGCCACCATGCCTCCAAAATGTTGGTGGTGGTAATTCAGCCACACCTCTCTCCTCCACCCACTCCTCTTCTTCTTCCTCTATGGCCTCTTCCTCTGCAGATTTGTCCTCGGAACCAGCGGTGCTCCGTAGGCATTCTAGGGGCTACGCAAACACTCAGGCAAAAAGATGCAATGCAGTGCTTGAGTTGGTCTACTTAGGGGACAGGAGCCACACTAGGGCACATGTTCCCTGTTTGGCTCACGTCCTTAATTTGGTGGTCCAGCGGTTCTTGTGCAGGTACCCGGGCTTACAGGATGTCCTGGTGCAGGCCAGGAAAGTCTGTGGGCATTTCCGCCGGTCATATGATGCCAGTGCTCGGATAGCTGAACTCCAAAAGGAATGCAACCTGCCCAAGAACCACCTCATCTGTGACATGCCCACTAGGTGGAACTCAACATTGTAAAATAAATAATAGATGCACAACCAAAAAAAGGCCAATGTGTATAAAAAACACACAAAAAAGTACCGACAGAAATGGGTACATCCCAACTGACAGTGGCCATCAACCCAATTGGCTTAAAGCTATACCCCGAAGGCAATTCCAATGCATTAGACGTAATTGTTCACGTATTGAGGACTTTGAGTCCCAGGCGAATGTTTTGAAAAATCATTTTCTGGAGAGGGGATACAAACCACTACAGTTGGACAAAGAAGTGCAAGAAGTTGCCCTTTTGGACTGACAAAACATACTGGTCCCTAAAGCCAAAAATACAGATGGCAATAAAAGGGATCTTGAATGGTCCTTTTTGACTACTATTTCTTCACATTTTTGGTGGGTAAACAGAACGATACAAAAATATTGGAAGATTTTGAAGAGTGATAAAATATTGGGACCTCAGCTCCCGGAACGACCTAAGGTCCTCTATTGTAAAAATCAGACCCTTAAAGACCTAGTGGCTCCTAGCGTTGTAGACCCTCCCCCAAGGGTTAGTATGTTTGGCAACCTCAAGGGTTTCTTCCCGTGTAGGAAGTGCTCGGTCTGTGCGTGTATGGCACCAGGACAGGGTCAGGGGAGCTTGGCGCCTGGCACTCAGCATCAGCAGGGTGGGAGGAGGTGGCTGCGGATAATGTCGTCCTTAGTGACCCAGAGGACTCCCGAACGAATGCCTCAGCAAACCTATGCTGCATGGTCTCCCTGATCCTCCAATGCCTGCGAAAGGACCCTCGGATTTATGGTATCAAGGAGAGGGATCGGTACTGGCTGGCAACCCTTCTTGATCCATGTACAAGGGTAAGGTGGTGGAAATTATCCAGCCATCGCAGAGGGAGCAGAGGATGAAAGATCTTCGGGAGGCCTTGCAGAAAGGTTTGTGCAATGCGTTTCCAGAGCCTGGGAGGTTACAATTTCCTGGTCCTCCTGGACAACGTGTTGTTGAGGCTTCAGTCAGTCACAGAAGGAGCGGTAGAGAAGGTGGCTGTCTGACTGATGCGTTCAGACAATTTTTTAGTCCGCAGCCCCAAGGTCTGATCAGTTCCAGCAACCATCGCCAGCGTCTGTTGTACATGGTGCAGGAATACCTAGGGGCAAGATCAGACTTGGAGACCTTTCCAACCGAAAATCCACTTGGTTACTGGGTCTTGAGGATGGATCACTGGGCAGAGCTTGCACAGTATGCAATTTAGCTACTGGCCTGTCCTGCATCCAGCATTCTTTCAGAACGCACAATCAGTGCTGCTGGAGGCTTTGTAACCGATCACAGGGTGCATCTGTCCACAGACTCGGTTGATCAGCTCACCTTCATAAAAATGAATCAGTCTTGGATCACCAGCTAACAAGCGCCTGATGCTGATGTAACTGATTAATTTTTTTATGAATCAAGATCCCTTGAAAACTGCCTATGCTGATGCTTAGTGACTATCCTGTTATGCTGAGTGACTATTCTATTCCTCCTCAATGTTCATGTTGATAGCTTTGTAGAATATTTTTGGTTCTGGGCACCACCACCACTGCCTAAGGCCCAATTTTTCTGCCCCTGTTTAACAGGGGCGTGTAATTACAATTTTTGCTGTAATATTTAACAGTAGGGCTTGTTCCTCCACTCAACAAGAGTATCCGTGAGGGGTTGCAGTGTTGTAGCACCACCACTGCCTAAGGCCCAATTTTTCTGCCCCTGTTTAAAAGGGGCATGTAATTACAATTTTTGATCTATTATTTCACAGCAGGGCCCGTTCCTGGGCCCACCAAGAGTAACTGTGAGGGCTTGCAGTGTTGTGGCGCCACCACCACACCACCACCAAAGGCCCAATTTTTCTGCCCCTGTTCAACAGAGGCATGTAATTACAAATCTGTATTGTGTACTGTGTCCACCACCAGAACAGTAGTAGCAACTGTACTATGGCTGCACTGTATTGTGTACGGTATACACCACCATAACAGTAGTAGCAACTGCAGTACGGCTGCACTGTATTGTATAATGTGTACACCACCAGAACAGTAGTAGCAACTGTACTACAGCTGCACTGTATTGTGTACTGTGTACACCACCAGAAAAGTAGTAGCAACTGCACTACGGCTGCACTGTATTGTGTACTGTGTACACCACCAGAACAGTAGTAGCAACTGCACTACAGCTGCACTGTATTGTGTACTGTGTACACCATCAGAAAAGCAGTAGCAACTGCACTATGGCTGCGCTGTATTGTGTAATGTGTACACCGCCAGAACAGTAGTAGGAACTGTACTACGGCTGCACTGTATTGTGTACTGTATAGACCACCAGAACAGTAGTAGCAACTTCACTATGGTTGCACAGTATTTAATACTGTGTACACCACCAGAAAAGTAGTAGCAACTGCACTACGGCTGCACTGTATTGTGTACTGTGTACACCACCAGAACAGTAGTAGCAACTGTACTATGGCTGCACTGTATTGTGTACAGTGTACACCACCAGAAAAGTAGTAGCAACTGTAGTACGGCTGCAGTGTATTGTGTACTGTGTACACCACCAGAGAAGTAGTAGCAACTGCACTACGGCTGCACTGTATTGTGTACTATGTACATCACCAGAAAGGTCATAGCAACTGTACTATGGTTGCACTGTATTGTGTACTATGTACATCATCAGAAAGGTCATAGCAACTGCACTACGGTTGCACTGTATTGTGTACTTAGTACACCACCAGAACAGTAGTAGCAACTGCAGGGTTTCTTTGGCCAATCATGGCTCAGGAGGACTAAGGCCTCGTACACACGGGCGGACTTTTGAAGCCCACACACGATCGGATTGTCCGCCAGATTTGGTCCGTCGGCGTCCGCTGGACCAGTCCGGTCGAAGAGTCCAACCGTGTGTACGCTGCATAAGACCATACCCCACACTATATAAGGCTGCTTACACAGCGCCCGTATAGTGTGTTATAGTGGACAGAGATAGAGATTTGCTAGATTAGGCAGGCAGGTTAGTTAGTGGCAGTGTATTTGAAATATATTCTGCATTCAGCGTAGCCTATATATGCAGTGTACAGTATATAATACAGTGCAGGCGGTGTACACAGTATATAATACAGTGTAGTGTGGTGTTAAAAAAAATCCCTATCAAGTCCGGAAGGCCACCAAGGAGAGGCAGACAGACGCTCACAGGCCACTAAAAGGGAGCAAGCAAGCTCTGAAATATTATTTAACAGCAGGGACTGTTCCTGCACCCAACAAGAGTAACTGTGAGGGGTTACCGAGTTCTGCCACCACCAACACCTAAGGCCCAATTTTTCAGCAGAGTATATAGTGCAGTCCGTATAGTATATATACTGCAGTTCAGAGTATATAGTGCAGTCTGTATGGTATATATACTGCAGTTCAGAGTATATAGTGCCCTCAGTGTAGTATATATAATGCAATGCAGGGTATATAATGCAGTGTACAATATATAATATAGTGTATTGAAGTGGTTAAGGGGAGCCCTATGACAGAATTAGGAAAAAAATGGCACGGATTCCCCCCGTCCATACCAGGCCCTTTGGTGTGGCGTTTCCCTTAATATCCAAACCAGACCCGAAGGGCCTGGTATGGACTGGGGGGGGAATCCATGCTGTTTTTAAAAATGATTTTTTATGTATATCGCCGGGATCTGGCAATATATTACAGCCGTGAGCAATTTTAAATGACATTTTTTCCTTTAGAAATGTAATTTTGCTGCAGTACTTTTCTAAACATAGGAAAAATTTGCTACTTTACAGGCAGACTAAGGGGGCCCCCAGGCATGATATTTAAAGGAATATTTCATTTTTATTGTTTCACTTTAAGCATTCTTAAAATCACTGCTCCTGAAAAAACTGCCTTTTTAAAAACTTTTTTTGCATTGATCCATGTCACCTGGGGCAGGACCGGGGTCCCCAAACACTTTTTATGGAAATAACTGGCATATAAACCTTTGAAATGAGCAAACAGTGTTCGCACAATTTTTTTTTGTCTGTTCGCAAGTTCTGGTGCGAACCAAAGTGGGGGGTGTTTATCTCATCCCTACTGCACATTTCAAAAAAGTGATCCAGTGGGCCATTAATGAGAAAGAATTTTCTACCTACTTACTTGACTGTTCTTGTCTGTGGTCATGTGGACCCCCTGCAGCTGACCACATGATCCAGAAACATGGAAAAATTATCTTCCACGTGATGGTGAAGAATAGCGATAGCCTTACGGGTTGGAAAACTGCCCCTGTGGTAAGAAAAAAGCCACAAATTGATGGAAAAGGGCAATATCCACCAGCTGAAATGGCAGAAGCTGTAAAGTTAAGTCAGCAATTTTACCAAGCTGGTATTGAGATGATGAGTATGAGCTTAGCTAGAGGTGTACTTTTCCTTTTGTTTTAGTAGATGGGACATAGAAACCTGCCTGCTCAAAGCTGGAGATGGCAGGGCATTGATGGCTGAACCTGAGCATGGTTGTAGCCTACACTTGCCCCCACCCTTCATATACTATTACTGAGCTCCCCCCCAAGAAGTGCTGAAGTAGCAGAAGAGTAGAGTGGTTCTTTTACTCTCTATTACTAGTCTTTGTAAGTTGCAATCAGAACAAAATTTGGATACTTTACTCATCTCTCTTATCCTATTATAAATTGTGGCCTCCTCAGGTCAGTCAAAGCTCTTCATGTTTCTTAATGATTGTCAGGAATGTGGGAGGATTATCAGGGTGGTATACCAATGAGTTCTAGTTGAAGGAAATGAGATGGAAAGGAAGAGGAAATGAAGCAGAAGTCGGTATTATTGGTATAAGAATATTTTATTGATAATACACAAAAAAACAATATGTATGTCAACTGTTGAATAATACGACTAAGCACAAATAAAAGCAGAAAACATTCAGATACAGCCACCAATGGTCACCAATCCTTCAAGTCACTTGTCTACTTTGAGCCAGAGACTTAAGCTGGCCCTAGATGGCTCAAATTACAACCAATGCCTGCTGAATCAGCTGAAATTGGAGAAGTTGGTGGCCCTAAAAGTTTCACCAGTTTGAGTTTCTTTACATACTGTGTGCTTTGTTCTCATACAATTTCCAGGCTGACAATCTGGGGAAATGTTTTAATTCCTGTCATTATATTAAGTTGGTTCCATTTCCATCTCCATCTGATCACTTCTCCTTGTCCTCCTCACACTCCGATTCTTCTCATTCTTCATCTTCCTCAGGTCATTGACTATAAAGATGAGGAGAACAGTGTAGAGGACAAAGACCGCAATGGGTGACAGGAGGTGACTCCAATCTGACCACAACCCAGACCGACTTTTTCCTAAATAAAGATAATGGGGTACAATGAGAGAGTTGTACAGAATAGTAAATATTATATATGAAATCCAGTCAGATCTTCAGTACAGCAGTGTCAGTATAACAGGACAGTACAAAATATTATAGAGCTGCACCATCTTTAATGCATCTTTTAGGGTGTGCCCCCCTAATCTCTGTTAGTATAACAGGACAGTCATGCTGGTAACAGGGCAGAGATTCTGGTTGTCTTGATAAGGACATAGCCGGCCTTTAATAACGCGTCCAGTTAACATGGAGGATAGAAGAAGGTCAGATTATCATCACACAATGACAGCGGGCCGAGTGAGGACATGACTATGTGAGAGAGTCTCCAGCCGTTGTTCTATGTTTAACCAGTTGGCTCAGAGCGGCCGCATATTTGCATGCAATAGTAACAGCAGTGCTGTGCTGAGAGCGTGTACCGTGCACGCTCCCGTTACAGTAACCGGCGGCCACGGAAAGTTCCCAATCGCTCCTTGCAATCGGGATTCTTGCGATCATGTGGCCGCCATGACAGCCAATCACAGTGGCCACATGGCCAAAAGCCCTGCCCTGCCTACCAGAATAGCAAACCCCTTGAAGGGCCGGCGGTAGCTGGCACCAAGGGGTTAAACCCTATAAGCTATAAAAGGGTCCCACATACGGCATGGTGGGTTTTGATTGGGTTTTTTGATACCATGATATATTATTTCCTTTAGTTTTCTATGTAAGGTGTTTTTGACTATATATGGCTGTGTGTTAATTGTATAGAATTATTTTTAGATAAGTGATATGTTTTTGTTCTAGGTTCTCAGTCGCAGTCTGTCCAGTTGTGTTTTCATATTTCTTTTGGATTACACCAGTGGCGGCCCGTCTATAGGGGGCGCAAGGGCATCACCCCCCCTTCCAGGCAGTCACAAAAAAAAGTAAAAAAAATCAAATTTTTTTTTTAAAACTGGCCCTTAACAAAAAAAAATACAAAAAAGGTCCTTAAGTGCACTGCGTTCGGACGCCGGACTCAGTGCACTTATGGGAAGCACCACATCTATGCAATCACAAGATTGCAGATGCAGCTCTTCATTTGCGGGCTTTTATCCCACCTTGCTTCGCTTTCCGAAGCGCCGAGTCGCTTCCGCCCGGCACTCGTAGTATCTATTACTACGGCCAGGTGGTTTGATTGACATCTGAGTTGGATGTCACTTCCTGTTTTCTCTCTCCCATTGTGCCCGGGAAAGAGAAAACCGGAAGTATGAGAGCAGACTCCTCCATCGCTGCTGCCAGTACCCGTGTGAAGGAGACACTGCAGGAGAGGACAACACAGCAAGGTAAGTACGAGAAGCGGGGTTAATGGGACACACGCTGCATTTTGACACAGGCTGCATTTAATGGGACACACTCTGCATTTGCACACAGGATGCATTTGGACACAGGCTGCATTTAGATACAGGATGCATTTAATGGGACACACTCTGAATTTGGCACAGGATGCATTTGGACACACTCTGAATTTGGACACACTCTGCATTTGAACACAGGCTGCATTTAATGGGACACACTCTGCATTTGGACACAGGATGCATTTGGTGGGACACAGGCTGCATTTGATCAGACACAGGCTACATTTGATCGGACACAGGCTGCATTTGATCGGACACAGGCTACATTTGATCGGACACAGGCTACATTTGATCGGACACGGGCTGCATTTGGTGGGACAGAGGCTGCATTTTATGTAACACAGGCTGCATTTGGTGGGACAGAGGCTGCATTTGATGTGACACAGGCTGCATTTGATGGGACAGAGGCTGCATCTAAGGAGGGACTCCGCTGGGGGCACCTGATGTAAGGATGGCCTACGCTGGGGACACCTGATGGCATCTGGTGGCAGGCGACGTGGATAGTGACACGCTCAGGACCCCCACTGATTCTGCATTATGGCAAGTTGAATGACTTCCTTTTATATTACAATGTAATAATAGAAATAATGTGCTTCAATCATCCTGACACCATAACAACCATGGTGCCGGGATGATTGAAGTGTTAACACCAGGTGTTTGGAGTATCTTTATCTGCTGATTGTTAAACTTTCTAGAATACACATTTCTATTGTTGTGTAGGATCTGGGCCTGCTGTCTCTCCATCCCTCTCTCCCTCTTCCTCCATCCCTTGTTCATCTCAGACGCTAACCACAACACCTTAGTGCCACGCCCACTATTTCGCTAAAACCACGCACATTTTCACTAAGTGGGAGGGGTCAAGAAGCAAGGACGGGGTCTGGTGCCCCCCCATCCTAAAACTTCACCAGCCGCCACTGGATTACACAATTTTGTAGATACCGGAGACTCCAGAGTGAAAAGCATAAGTGGTGGGCTACTTTTTTTCAGTTATATGAGCTAAAGATGAATATAATCCCCAACCATGTAAACACTGGAGGGGGGATAATTAAAAAAAACATTCTCACCATGGGAGGGTGCCTTGTCAGCAGGGACAACCCTAGGAAAGCACCTTGTCAACATGTTAATGAGGACAACAGTCTCTTCCCTGGCTTAGTGGTTGTGGAGGTCTGCAGGCAGGAGGCTAATTCACATTTAGAAGCCCCAATAAATTTGAGGGGGCACCCAGATACCACCCTTCCTCTTTGTGAATATGTAAGGAGTATGTGATACCCTACTCATTAACAAACACATTGTAGTGTGTACTGACCGCTCTGATGGATAGCAGCTGTTATATACAAAGGGGCGGGTGTTCTGGGTGATATCATTTACCATATATGGATATGACCATATTTGGTCAATGACATCATGGGATCTCAGTTATTCCTGACTAGCCTGGGGGATCTGACAGATTTCTAACCTATAATGGGTTAAATAAGAGTTAATAGGTGGGATTCAGCAGGGAAAGGACACAAGTCACTCACCTGGACAAGCGTCTTGTGTCTTATTGGTAGATCTCTCACTTATGTTGTTCTTTGCTGAACATCTTATATTCCAGGAATCGGGTGGTGACACAGGAGGCACAGTGACACAGACTGTCCGCTCTGAGCTGGTGACATTATATACCTCCAATTCTCCACTCACAGTCAGGTAGATGGAGGGGTCAGTCCCGTTCTCCACCCAGCAGGAGATCTCAGCGCTGCCATTCTGGAGACACCTCACATCCAGGACTGGATCTGATACCGGAACTAAAAGACACAGAGATGGGGAGATCTGTAACATGGCACTATAATGAAATATGATTTCCCCAATACCCTGTCCACCCCAATATATTACGGTCATAAAAAGTCACAGAAATCCTGAAATATCTTTGCTGCAGAAACTTTTATTGCAAGATCCTAAAGGGGCCAATTGTGCGATTGGAGTCCTAGGCTTTGGTTGATCACCAGCCAATAAAAATGTACTCCTTCCAGGGGGGCATGGCCGGCCATGGAGCAAGATGGCTGTTTAACCACCCAGCTCTGCTCAGTCCCGGGACAAACAGTGGCTCCCAGTACTTACCAGCAGCAGCTCCCTCTCCCTGATACACCGGAGGGAAGCTCTCATCCTCAGCAACTGGACGGTATGTCCAAGAAGAAATACCTCAGCCTCCACAAGCTGCGCCGCCTCACCGACTATTTCCCACAGCCGGCCATGCAATCATCCAAAGATGGTGCCGGTGTGGCGCCTCATGATTCCTCACAGGACACAGGCGCCATGCAGGGACCTGCAGACAATTTGGAGCCCATGAAAAGTCTAACATCAGAGCCTGCCTCTCCCCAGCAATCACCTTCAGATAGAGGTAAGCGGGCTGAACTGTCCCCAGCACTTTCCCCTGCTAAGGAACCTCTGCTTAAGAAGCAGCACTGGCATGTCCAGACATGCACAAACCCTGAGGAAAGTCACTCAGACTCTCTAGCAGCCCTCCCTGCCAGTGACCAGCCAGCATCTGAGCACAAACTAAAGCTCATTATGCTCTCTTTGCAAAGAGACTTTCGTAATGAACTGCGCTCCTCTATTTCTACCTTACACAAAAGAAATGATCGGGTAGAGGAACGCACGACTGACCTGGAAAAAGTGGTCACAGAACATACCTCAGTTTATAACGAAATGGTGGGCGCCTATGACCATCACACTGAAGAAATCCGATTCCTCCAAGTGAAAGTGGCTGATTTAGAGGATCGCTCCAGGAGGAATAATATCAAATTTAGGGGCATACCAGAAACCATTAAACCTCCAGAACTAATTACTTACCTACATCAGCTATTCCTCCTGCTCCTCCCTCAGCTAAGTCAAGCTGACATGACCATTGACCACGCACACAGAATCGCATCTGTCCCACGAGACGTACTGGAGCGCATTCACTTTTTTCCAATTAAGGAATGTATAATGGGGAAAGCCCGTTCCATCTCCTCATTACCTGAGCCCTACTCCTCAGTTTCCTTGTATACGGATATCTCTGCTGCTACAACTCAAAAGCACAGAGAATTCGCACAAGTCACCGCAGTCCTTCAAAACCATAATGTCCAATACAAATAGGGCTTTCCGGCTAATCTGATAGTGACTTTTAGACATGTGCATTTGTTTTCGGCCGAATGCATTTTCGTCCGAATTTCCGGTATTTTAATTATCATTTTAACAAACAATAACGTAGGTGCAGAATCCGAAAAACGAAAGATCCGACATAAACAAATGCTTTATTTTCGTTTTTGTTGCTACAACAGTTCGATATAGATAGGAGATTCGACATGATGATACCAATAACAATCTGTGTCCATCAAACCTGTGGTCGAATGTGCCTAACCTTAACTCTATTAGTCCAAGATTATTCTACATAGAGAGAAAAGATTCGACATAGAGAGAAAAGATTTGACGTAGGGGAGAAAAGATTTGACGTAGGGGAGAAAAGATAAATAAAAATAACGATGATGATGAATGTTATTGGCTGAAACCAAAGAGGAGGAGAAGTAAAATAGCTAGAACTAAGTACACACGTACTTTGGCTTATGGTGTCTGTTGAAAGTTCTAAGAAGATTCGACGGAGCAGGTAAACTATACGGCGTCGTACAGTTTAGCTGCTCTGTCGAATCTTCTTTGAAAATTCGACAGACACCATAAGCCTTCAATGACAGATTCGACCTTAATTTAGATTTTCGGACGAATGCAATTGTTAACGAAAAACAAAATAAATAAAAACGAATTTCGGGAATAACTAAATAAATGTATTTTTCGGAAGAAAACGAAATTCCAAAACGAAATATTTCAGTGTGCAACTGTCTAGTGACTTTACAGAATCAATCTATCGCTTACTTTTTTTATAATCTTTATTTTATAAATTTTTCCATTTTACACAAAACATTAGAAAAGAAAACAATTTTGGAAATCTGATAAAGACACCCATAAACCATTACCAAAACATATATTGATTCATAATTCTATATCCTTTATGTATTCTATATTTGTGTATCCATCCAAGATCCCAAAATTGTTTGTCCAGACTCATACAAACTAAAAAAAAAACATTAACCCACATAACCCTACCAAAAAAAGTAAAAAGTAAAACGCTACAGTATTGCTCTACATATAATTTGATAATCTTGCGTAGGTTCTGAACTCCTCCCATTGTTGCCATGTCTTTAAGGTTTGTTCTCTAAGGCCTGCTTCTGTCTTTTTCATCATCTCCAGAGACTGCAACTCGCTCATCTCACACATCCATTCCCCGATTGAGGGATCTACCTCCTTCCTCCAATTTCGAGCTATGACTGTACGCGCTGCTAAGTAGGGATGAGCTCGATGTTCGGGTGGAACATAAGTTCGACTTGAACATCGGGTGTTCACCTGTTCGTGGAAGAATGAACATTATGGGGCTTTCGCGGGAAATTTGAGCACCCGCGTAATGCCCCATAATGCACTGCGAGATCGCAGTGCATTGCTGTAAGATGATTGGCCAAAGCACGCACCTCACCTGCATGCTTTGGCCAACCCCAGTACCCTCTGCTAGGAGAATCATAATTGGGCAAAGGCAGAGTGCCTTTGGCCAATCATGGCTCAGGGGGACTAAGTCCAAGCCCCACACTATATAAGGCTGCCTTCACAGTGGCCCTCTGTAGTGTTGTTGGCGTGGACGGAGAGATAGTGTGATTTAGATTAACCACTTGCCACCGCCTCACGCAGATATACTGCATCAGAATGGTACGGGCAGGCAGAGTAACGTATGGGTATTTTACTCCCCTCCCGCAGGAAGGGGCGCGATCGTGCCCACCCAGTGCCCGTGGCGGTCGGCATGGTTCCAGGAGCGATCCGTGCTGAGGGGGAGGCCACCGATTCATGGCCACCCCCTCGCGATCGCTCCTGATGAATGAGAAACTTCCTCTGCTTCTGAAATGTAAACAGAAGCAGAGGAAGTGATGTTATCTCGCCTCGTGCAGCCTTTTCATTCCGGCGCCCGAGGAGAGAAGACATCAATGTGAGTTTGCACCAACACTACACTAACACTAGTACACATAGGCACATAAACTCCCCCCGATCACCCCCCGATCACCCCCCGATCACCCCCCTGCACCCCCTGTCACAGTGACACCAATAGCAGTTTTTATTTTTTTACTGATCGCTGCATTGGTGTCATTTGTGACTGTTATAAGTGTTAGGGCTGTTAGTGGTAGGCCCCTTTAGGTCTAGGATACCCCCCTAACCCCCCTAATAAAGGTTTAACCCCTTGATCACCCCCCAGTTAACCCTTTCATCCCCTGTTGCCAGTGTCACTAAGCAATATTTTTTCTGATCGCCGTATTAGTGTCACGGGTGACGCTAGTTAGCCAGGTAAGTATTTAGGTTCACCGTTAGCTTTTTATAGCATCAGGGACCCCCATATACTACCTAATAAAGGTTTTAACCCCCTGATTGCCCCCTAGTTAACCCTTTCACCAGTGATCACCGTATAACTGTTACGGGTGACGCTGGTTAATTAGTTTTTTATACCCGCTGTTTATTACCCAATAAAGGTTTAACACCCTGATCGCCCGGCGGGTGATATCAGTTAGGTTTTAGGGTCAGATAGGATCTGTGTCACCCCAGGCAGCGTCAGATTAGCGCCAGTACCGCTAACACCCATGCAGGCAGCATACACCTCCCTTAGTGGTATAGTATCTGAACGGATCGATATCTGATCTGATCAGATCTATACTATTATCCCCAGCAGTTTAGGGTTCCCAAAAACCCAGTGTTAGCGGGATCAGCCCAGAGTCAGGCCTGATCCCTGCGATCAGTAACAGTTTTTTTGGTAGCGTTTGATACAGTTGCTGACAGTCAGGAGCTTTTTTACCTGTGAGTCTCACTGGTGTACCAGTAAATTTAAAGCCCAAAATGGCAAATAGAAGGTACACTAGTGAAGAGGCCTACACGTTTCTGAGCATGACAGATAGTGAAGAGGAAGTCACTCATCTGTCAGATTCAGGCTGAGAATATGATCCTGTAGAGGACAGCGGCTCCATGACAGATAGCTCTGATGACAGAGTTGTGGTCCCTGCCAAGGTCAGGCGTACCAGACCCCAAACTTCTTCTTCTGTTGTTGAGGTGCAAGAACCGCAGGTCCCTTGTATGGAGCCTAGAAGTACTAGTGCCACTCATCCTTCTGGTGAACTGGCAAGCACCAGCGGCCTAGTACACCCTGGTACACCCTAGTACACCCCGGTCGTAGTCAAACCAGCACTGCAGTAACACGTGGTGACGTGGCGAGTCCAATAAGTGCAGTCCAAGCTGGTGAATTGGCAAGCACAAGTAGTGTCCCGCTGCCACAAAGAAGACAAAGACAGGCCCGTTGTGCCCATAGTGCCCTTCCTGCTGCATTTGCCAATCCTAATTGGGAACCTACCCCTTCTGCAGCACCCGTACTTCCCCCATTCACTGGCCAACTCGGCATTCAGGTAGAAACAGTTGATTTTTTGTCACTTGATTTTTATTTCGCTAATTTTCACCGAAGATCTCTATAGATCTATTGTGGACCAAAGCAATTTGTATGCTGGTCAATACATCGCCGCTAATCCCCAGTTCTCCCTTGCCAGAGATTGAAAACCAATTACGGTTTCCGAATTTAAGACCTTTCTGGGCCTATCCCTCCTCATGGGCATAAATAAAAAGAGTGAGTTGCGGTCATCTTGGTCCACTGACCCAATTTACCATATGACCATGTTCTCTGCCTCCATGGCCAGGGCACGATACGAGCAGATTTTGCGGTTCATGCATTTCAACAACAATGAACTCTGTCATCCTCGTGGAGACCCTGGATACGATTGGCTCTACAAAATTCGGCCCATCGTAAACCACTTCGACCAATGTTTTGCAGACTTGTTTTCTCCCCATCAAGTTGTCTGCGTTGATGTGTCCCTACGTTTTCTGGCCGCTTGTCTTTCAAACAGTACCTTCCCAGCAAGCGTGCCAGATACGGGGTCAAGATGTATAAGATCTGTCACAGGGCCACAGGCTATACATGTAGTTTTATGGTTTACGAGGGAAAAGATAGTCATGTAGAGCCGGAGAACTGTCCAGACTACATAGGAAGCGCTGGCAAGATAGTGTGGGACTTGGTGTCACCCTTATTAGGAAAGGGGTACCACTTATATGTGGACAATTATTACACGAGCGTGCCACTTTTTAGTCACCTTTTTGATCAACAGATTGGAGCATGTGGCACTGTGCGATCTAATCGCCGGGGCTTTCCCCAGTGGCTTGTAGATTCTCGTCTTAGGCTGGGGGAGAGAGCCTGCTTGTGGTGTAATAATTTGCTCGTTATGAAGTGGAGGGATAATAAGAATGTTTTCGTTCTTACCTCCCTTCATGCAGACACGACGGCCCAAATTACGGCGACTGGTGTTGTGGAGAAACCCCTCTGTGTCCACGAATATAACCTTAATATGGGAGGGGTGGACCTCAACGACCAGTTGTTGGCGCCGTACCTAGTTGGCCATAAAGCCAGACGCTGGTACAAGAAAGTGTCTGTTTATTTATTTCAATTGGCTTTGCTGAACGCTTATGTGCTATACAGAGCTTCAGGACGGACTGGATCCTTCCTTAAATTCCAGGAAGAGATCGTCAGAGCCCTTCTGTATCTAGATGGTGCTCCACCTCACCTTCCCAATCCAAATGCAGTAAGTCGGCTGCATGAGAGGCATTTTCCTTATGTCCTCCCGAGTACCCCTACCCAACAAGCCCCCCAAAGAAGATCTTGCATCTGCAGCAAGCTCGGATTTAGGCGTGACACCCGGTATTATTGTCCCTCCTGTCCTGACAATCCTGGTCTTTGCATTGGTGAATGTTTTGAAAGCTATCATACACTAGTTGAGTATTAGCGTAGGGTACAGCACTGCACAGACTAGGACACACTTTCACAGGGTCTCCCACGATGCCATCATATTTTGAGAGACTGGAACCGGGAACCGGTTACAGTTACAAAAAAAGTGTAAAAAAAAAAAAAACACAAAAAAATATATAAAATAAAAAAAACAAAAATAGTTTTATTGTTCTCTCTCTCTATTCTCTATTTTTTAATACTTTACTGTTAACTGTGTTTTATTGTTAACCATTTTTTTGTTTTCAGGTACGCCATTCAGTTGCAGCGCGGATTTATTTATCTTGACAGCAACAGCATTTGCTCCCACGATATATAAAGCCGTGACTCCAGCGCTGTCGGAGATGATTTCACCACCACAGTTAAAAAAAAGAGCATATTTGCCGAAGCGTGGGGGCAGCAGTGGGTGGAGGAGCGGTTTGCTCCTAACTTTTGGGCGGATGCCCCCATGCTTCGGCATATATAAATGGTGCATGTATGCCCATCATTAGAAGTGGGTGGATGAAGGGAGGAATTCTAATGATGGGAATACCCACCGATCAATCTCTTTTTTTCGTTCAGGACACAGGCTGCATGAAAAAAAAGTTTACAATATATGCCCAACAAGGACCAGCAACGTACTGGACTTTGAGTGGTTATACCAGAATGATGCCTGCAGGTTTAGGTATCATCTTGGTATCATTCTTTTCAGCCAGCAGTCGGCTTTCATGTAAAAGCAATCCTAGCAGCTAATTAGCCTCTAGACTGCTTTTACAAGCAGTGGGAGGGAATGCCCCCCCCCCCACCGTCTTTCATGTTTTTCTCTGGCTCTCCTGTCCCAACAGGGAACCTGAAAATGCAGCCGATGATTCAGCCAGCTGACCATAGAGCTGATCAGAGACCAGAATGGCTCCAAACATCTCTATGGCCTAAGAAACCGGAAGCTACGAGCATTTTATGACTTAGATTTTGCCGGATGTAAATAGCGCCATTGGGAAATTGGGGAAGCATTTTATCACACCGATTTTCGTGTGGTCAGATGCTTTGAGGGCAGAGGAGAGATCTAGGGTCTAATAGACCCCAATTTTTTCCAAAAAGAGTACCTGTCACTACCTATTGCTATCATAGGGGATATTTACATTCCCTGAGATAACAATAAAAATGATTAAAAAAAATGAAAGGAACAGTTTAAAAATAAGATAAAAAAAGCAAAAACATTATAAAGCAAAAAAAAGCACCCCTGCCCCCCCCTGCTCTCGCGCAAAGGCGAACACAAGCGTCGGTCTGGCGTCAAATGTAAACAGCAATTGCACCATGCATGTGAGGTATCACCGCGAAGGTCAAATCGAGGGCAGTAATTTTTCCAGTAGACCTCCTCCGTAAATCTAAAGTGGTAACCTGTAAAGGCTTTTAAAGGCTTTTAAAAATGTATTTATTTTGTCGCCGCTGCGCGTTTGTGCGCAATTTTAAAGCATGTCATGTTTGGTATCCATGTACTCAGCCTAAGACCATCTTTTTTATTACATCAAACATTTGGGCAATATAGTGTGTTTTAGTGCAATAAAATAAAAAAAGTGTGTTTTTTCCCAAAAAAATGCATTTGAAAAATCGCTGCGCAAATACTGTGTGAAAAAAAAAATGAAACACCCACCATTTTAATCTGTAGGGCCTTTGATTTAAAAAATATATATAATGTTTGGGGGTTCAAAGTAATTTTCTTGCAAAAAAAATATATATATTTTTTCATGTAAACAAAAAGTGTCAGAAAGGGCTTTGTCTTCAAGTGGTTAGAAGAGTGGGTGATGTGTGACATAAGCTTCTAAATGTTGTGCATAAAATGCCAGGACAGTTCAAAACCCCCCCAAATGACCCCATTTTGGAAAGTAGACACCCCAAGCTATTTGCTAAGAGGCATGTTGAGTCCATGGAATATTTTATATTGTGACACAAGTTGCGGGAAAGAGACAATTTTTTTTTGCATAAAGTTGTCACTAAATGATATATTGCTCAAACATGCCATGGGAATATGTGAAATTACACCCCAAAATACATTCTGCTGCTTCTCATGAGTACGGGGATACCACATGTGTGAGACTTTTTGGGAGCCTAGCTGCGTATGGGACCCCGAAAACCAATCACAGCCTTCAAGCTTTCTAAGGGCGTAAATTTTTGATTTCACTCTTCACTGCCTATCACAGTTTCGGAGGCCATGGAATGCCCAGGTGGCACAAACCCACCCCCCCAAATGACCCCATTTTGGAAAGTAGACACCCCAAGCTATTTGCTAAGAGGTATAGTGAGTATTTTGCAGATCTCACTTTTTGTCACAAAGTTTTGAAAATTGAAAAAAGAAAAAAAACACATTTTTCTTTTCTTTCTTCATTTTCAAAAACAAATGAGAGCTCCAAAATACTCACCATGCCTCTCAGCAAATAGCCTGGGGTGTCTACTTTCCAAAATGGGGTCATTTGGGGGGGGTTGTGCCATCTTGGCATCTTATGCTTTCGAAACTGTGATAGGTAGTGAGGAGTGAAATAAAAAATTTACGCCCTTAGAAACCCTGAAGGCGGTGATTGGTTTTCGGGGCCCCGTACGCATGTGGTATCCCCGTACTCAGGAGAAGCAACAGAATGTATTTTGGGGGGCTAATTCCACACATGCCCATGGCCTGTGTGAGCAATATATCATTTAGTGACAACTTTGTGCAAAAAAAAAAAGTTTGTCATTTTCCAGAAACTTATTGCAAAATATAAAATAAAAAATGGAACTTCCACTTTTCCGGTTCCTCCCCCCCTCCGGTGTCACCTTTGGCACCTTTCAGGGGGGAACAGATATCTGTCTAATACAGGTATTTTCTCCCACTTCTGGCTAAGGATTGCCACAGATTCTGCAGCGATCTACGCCATTTCTGGCCCCTCCACCGTCTCCCCCTCTGTCTTCTGGGAGACGCACAGGTCCCAGAAGACCGCAGAAACGAGTGAGGATGCGCAGCGTGACCCGCACATGCACAGTGTGGAACCAGGCTGTGAAGCCACAAGGCTTCACTTCCTGATTCCCTTACTGAAGATGTGATGTCTGCACCCGGGAGCTGAGGGATCAGATCCAGATCCCCTCACTCCCCATTGGAGGGCGGGGTGGGCGCTCGCTGCGGGTCGATGCCTATATGCCAAGGGGGTGACGTCATCTATGACGCCGCGCCGCTGACATGGTTGTCCATCTGCGTACTCCATGAGGGAATTTGGGCACCAAACGCCGGGCACGCTCTGAGGCTCGGGTGGTGGCGCTGCTCCTCCCTCTTTACGCTGCGTGACGTTGCCGGTTATCATTGGTCTATGGCTGATATATATTATCACACATGCACCCTGTTTACACTTTAGCTCGACCCACTAGCTAACACACTGCTCCACTTCTGGATCATACATGTTTGTCTCTCAAAGACCCTCGAAGGTAATTAGGTTTTTTCTTTCCCATTACTTATTTCACCTATCTACAATCTTACTTCATGCTATATTCTCGGTTTAAATCTCAAACTACTTCCTCTATCTTTTACATTCATGGACATTTCCCCTCTATACACACATTTGGGTGTATTCTCTCTAGTACATTAGCTGTGGTATTAGTTTACTGTTACTCTAATAATTTTTTACAGACACTTTTGGCAAATACTTACAATGTGAACCATGCATACTATCAAACACTAATACCCCAGTTGGAATCGGGTTACCTTTCCTATCTTGGTTGTTGGTTTCAAAGCCGTGGCTCCAGTGTTACCATCTCAGCTCCCAGGAACAACGTCTCTTGCAGTGCCTTCTACCATTAATATTACCATCAGTCGTATCCATATGCTATAGATAGGTGAGAGTGTTTGGGACATCAATGTTCCCCCTCTTTCTTCTATGTTTTACTTTTTACTATTATCTCTGATATATTTTCTTTTGGCATTTTTCATTATAGATACCCCTAAAACCATGCATCTGCTCCTGACGAGTGGTAATGTAACCACAAAACGCGTAGAGCTTTTTTATGATGCTACGTCACAGTTTTTAGGTTCAATATCTAACATTTTATAGTCTATGAGAACGAACCAATTCTTTATTGCTACTATGCCTATATGCTACCATTACAATTGCAGTTTACATACCATAAGTTTACTATCATGTACCAAGATGTCGATACAAGTGCTTTATATTATGAATTGTTCAGGTCTTCTATATTTAAATCGAATACCATATTATATTATAACTACTATGCACAATATGTTGAGACATTTGTTTTATCATGAATTATCTAGGAATGTTATTTATCCAATGAGATCCAATATTATATTATATTACTGCAATATTTTTATTATCTTACGTGTGTATGTACACCTTTTGTAATAAATAATTAAGTTATACATGAATTGGTTCATCTGACTTAGTTATGTGCTTCACTAAGTCCCAACATTCATTCTCCTTTTGCTCAATGCATCGGAGATGGAAGTATATGTTATTATTGCCTCATATAAAGTCCCATTTTAGCTTTAGGCTTTGTTTTTCTCATCATGAAAAGAAATCCTGGCTTGTCCTTAAAAAAACACATATGTATGACCTTGTTATCTTCTGTAATGCCAAAATTATTGCTGAACAAACAAGTTTATAGCAGAACTGACAGACCCTTATCCTAGGAGAGAATCTGGTAGAGGTGTTAATGAAGGAACAATCACATATAAGAAAAGTGTGAGGGTCCTCCTCAAAATACATGGATCTCATGGTATGGATGTCAAGCAGGAGCCTACACAAAATAATAACAAAAAAAGTGCATGAGGTCCAACCAGAGTTCATAGAAGACCCTTATCAGAGAAGGCAACCTGCCAGGTCAGGACAGGAAGAAGGAGTGTGCATCCTCCCTCTTGAACCATACCAGACATGCCCTCAGTATGGGGGGGTACCCTGCCATGGGGACTCTTACTCAAACACTTGTGCAGTGGCTGTGGGGTTTCTCAGGAGGGGGGCCTATTTAAATGTGGAAGTTCCCTTTATTAAAATAAAGTGGTCCCAAAAACTGCCCCCTCTATATGAAAAAGAATTATGGAAATAGTAAATAAAGACACTTTTGACATGTCCTTTATTTAAAAAAATCAGTAAGCTCAAAAAAAATCCCACAATGTAAATCCTTCATTAATAATGCCCTCCAGAAATGCAGATTGACAATAAATGTTGCTCGCTGACTCACTGAAAGCAGAAACCCCCCGACAGATGACACAATCCTCCTCTGACAACTGCTCGCCACAAATAACAGCTCCCTGCAGAGGCGTAACTAGAATCTTCAGGGCCCCGGTGGAAGAAACCATGAAGGGCCCCCACCAGGGGTGTTGCTAGATCTACAAAAGATTTCAGGCTAGGGCCCATAGCAGCAAAGTAAAGAAAGTCATACACTTGGGCGGGCATAGACATGTATATTTAATATACATGTGTGTGTATATTTATATATAAATTATTGTTATATAGTGCGAATTCCCCCTTACATCAGGGACCCCAGAGAGCCTCCCTACTTACATTAGTATCCCCAGAGAGTCCCCCTTACATGAGGGTCCTCAGAGTGCCCCTTCTTACATCAGGGTCCCCAGAGAATCCCCCTTACATCAGGGTCCCCAGAGAGTGTGTCATTGCATCAGGGTCCACAGAGAGCCCCCCTCTTACATCAGGGTCCCCAGAAAGCCCGTTCCTTACATCAGGGTCCCCAGAGAGCCCCCCCTTACATCAGGGTCCCCAGAGAGCCCCCACTTACAGCAGGGTCCCCAGAGAGCCCCTTCCTTACATCAGGGTGCCCAGAGAGCCCCTTCCCTACATCATGGTCTGCAGAGAGCCCCCCCTTACATCAGGGTCCCCAAAGATCCCCCTTACTTCAGGGTCCCCAGAGAGCCTTCCTTACATCAGGGTCCCCAGAGAGCCCCCTTACATCAGGGTCCCCAGAGAGCCTCCCCTTACATTATGGTCCCCAAAGAGCCTCCCCTTACATCAGGGTCCCCAGAGAGCCTCCCCTTACCTTAGGGTCCCCAGAGAGCCCCCCCTTACATCAGGGTCCCCAGAGAGCACCCCTTACATCAGGATCCCCAGAGAGCCCGCCTTACATCAGGGTCCCCAGACAGCCCCTTTCTTACATCAGGGTCCCCAGAGAGCCCCTTCCTTACATCAGGGTCCCCAGAGAGCCCCTTCCTTACATCAGGGTGCCCAGAGAGCCCCTTTCTTTACATCAGGGTCCCCAGAGAGCCCCCCTTACATCGGGGTCTCCAGAGAGCCCCCCTTACATCGGGGTCCTCAGAGAGCCTCCCCTTACATCAGGGTCCCCAGAGAGCCTCCCCTTACATCAGGGTCCCCAGAGAGCCCCCTTACATCAGGGTCCCCAGAGAGCCTCCCCTTACATCAGGGTCCCCAGAGAGCCTCCCCTTACATCAGGGTCCCCAGAGAGCCTCCCCTTACAACAGGGTCCCCAGAGAGCCTCCCCTTACATCAGGGTCCCCACAGAGCCCCCTTACATCAGGGTCCCCAGGGAGCCTCACATTACATCAGGGGCTCCAGAGAGCCCCTCCCACTTCAGGGTCCCCAGAGAGCCACCCCTTACATCAGGGTCCCCAGAGAGCAACCCCTTACATCAGAGCCCCCTGAGAGCCTTCCTTACATCAGGGTCCCCAGAGAGCCCCCCCCTTACATCAGGGTCCCCAAGGAGCCCCTCCTTACATCAGGGACCCCAGAGAGCCCCCCCTTACTTTAGGGTCCTCAGAGAGCCCCACCTTACATCAAGGTCCCCAGAGAGCCTCACCTTACATAATTGTCCCCAGAGAGCACCCCTTACAAAGGGGTCCCCAGAGAGCACCCCTTACATCGGGGTCCCCAGAGAGCACCCCTTACATCGGGGTCCCCAGAGAGCACCCCTTACATTGGGGTCCCCAGAGAGCACCCCTTACATCAGGGTGCCCAGAGAGCCCCTTCCTTACATCAGGGTCCCCAGAGAGCCCCCCTTACATCGGGGTCCCCAGAGAGCCCCCCTTACATCGGGGTCCTCAGAGAGCCCCCCCTTACATCAGGATCCGCAGAGAGCCTCCCCTTACATCAGGGTCCCCAGAGAGCCTCCCCTTACATCAGGGTCCCCAGAGCCTCCCCTTACATCAGGGTCCCCAGAGAGCCTCCCCTTACATCAGGATCCCCAGAGAGCCTCCCCTTACATCAGGGTCCCCAGAGAGCCTCCCCTTACATCAGGGTCCCCAGAGAGCCTCCCCTTACATCAGGGTCCCCAGAGAGCCTCCCCTCACATGAGGGTCCCCACAGAGCCCCCTTACATCAGGGTCCCCAGAGAGCCTCACATTACATCAGGGGCTCCAGAGAGCCCCCCACTTCAGGGTCCCCAGAGAGCCACCCCTTACATCAGGGTCCCCAGAGAGCAACCCCTTACATCAGAGCCCCCTGAGAGCCTTCCTTACATCAGGGTCCCCAGAGAGCCCCCCCTTACATCAGGGTCCCCAAGGAGCCCCTCCTTACATCAGGGACCCCAGAGAGCCCCCCCTTACTTTAGGGTCCTCAGAGAGCCCCACCTTACATCAAGGTCCCCAGAGAGCCTCACCTTACATAATTGTCCCCAGAGAGCACCCCTTACAAAGGGGTCCCCAGAGAGCACCCCTTACATCGGGGTCCCCAGAGAGCACCCCTTACATCGGGGTCCCCAGAGAGCACCCCTTACATCAGGGTGCCCAGAGAGCCCCTTCCTTACATCAGGGTCCCCAGAGAGCCCCCCTTACATCGGGGTCCCCAGAGAGCCCCCCTTACATCGGGGTCCTCAGAGAGCCCCCCCTTACATCAGGATCCGCAGAGAGCCTCCCCTTACATCAGGGTCCCCAGAGAGCCTCCCCTTACATCAGGGTCCCCAGAGCCTCCCCTTACATCAGGGTCCCCAGAGAGCCTCCCCTTACATCAGGGTCCCCAGAGAGCCTCCCCTTACATCAGGGTCCCCAGAGAGCCTCCCCTTACATCAGGGTCCCCAGAGAGCCTCCCCTTACATCAGGGTCCCCAGAGAGCCTCCCCTCACATGAGGGTCCCCACAGAGCCCCCTTACATCAGGGTCCCCAGAGAGCCTCACATTACATCAGGGGCTCCAGAGAGCCCCCCACTTCAGGGTCCCCAGAGAGCCCCCCTTATATCAGGGTCCCCAGAGAGCCCCCCTTACATCAGGGTCCCCAGAGAGCAACCTCTTACATCAGAGTCCCCAGAGAGCCTTCCTTACATCAGGGTCCCCAGAGAGCCCCCCCTTACATCAGGGTCCCCAAGGAGCCCCTCCTTACATCAGGGACCCCAGAGAGCCCCCCCCCTTAATTTAGGGTCCTCAGAGAGCCCCACCTTACATCAAGGTACCCAGAGAGCCTCACCTTACATAATTGTCCCCAGAGAGCACCCCTTACATCGGGGTCCCCAGAGAGCACCCCTTACATCGGGTTCCCCAGAGAGCACCCCTTACATCAGGGTCCCCGGAGAGCCCCCTTACATCAGGGTGCCCAGAGAGCCCCTTCCTTACATCAGGGTCCCCAGAGAGCCCCCTTACATCGGGGTCCCCAGAGAGCCCCCCTTACATCGGGGTCCTCAGAGAGCCCCCCCTTACATCAGGGTCCCCAGAGAGCCTCCCCTTACATCAGGGTCCCCAGAGAGCCCCCTTACATCAGGGTCCCCAGAGAGCCTCCCCTTACATCAGGGTCCCCAGAGAGCCTCCCCTTACATCAGGGTCCCCAGAGAGCCTCCCCTTACATCAGGGTCCCCAGAGAGCCTCCCCTTACATCAGGGTCCCCACAGAGCCCCCTTACATCAGGGTCCCCAGAGAGCCTCACATTACATCAGGGGCTCCAGAGAGCCCCCCCACTTCAGGGTCCCCAGAGAGCCCCCCCTTACATCAGGGTCACCAGAGAGCCCCCCCTACATCAGAGTCCCCAGAGAGCAACCCCTTGCATCAGAGTCCCCAGAGAGCCTTCCTTACATCAGGGTCCCCAGAGAGCCCCCCCTTACATCAGGGTCCCCAAGGAGCCCCTCCTTACATCAGGGACCCCAGAGAGCCCCCCCTTACTTTAGGGTCCTCAGAGAGCCCCACCTTACAACAAGGTCCCCAGAGAGCCTCACCTTACATAATTGTCCCCAGAGAGCACCCCTTACATCGGGGTCCCCAGAGAGCACCCCTTACATTGGGGTCCCCAGAGAGCCCCCCTTACTTCAGGGTCCCCAGAGAGCCCCCACTTACATAATTGTCCCCAGAGAGCCCCCCTTACATCAGGGTCCCCAGAGCAACTCACTGAAGAGTGAAGCCGATTCATGCCCGGGTCAGAGGCCCCTCCCCTCTCCAGTGTATACATTCGGAGAGAGAACTACAAGTCCCAGGGAGATCCCACGGCTCGCTGGCACCATAGAGCTGCAGATCGTCGCCTCCAACCTCCTCCCCGCATGTTAAACAGACAGCCAGGCGTGTAGGGGGAGATGCCGGGACTTGCCCCCCCCCACAGCGGCAGAATGACAGGGCCAAGTTGCAAGTGCGACTGCAGCGACCCCTATAGTTCTGCCACTGGCTCCCTGTCCCCACCACGGAACTTTCTAGGAGAGTATAGTATACTTGTAGTTTGTTTGTCTATGCCTTGATCAATATTGGTTTTTCCAATGCTGCAAAAAAATATCTTCATAATAAATTCTCCTCTGCTGATGTCTTCCTCATTACCCTTTGGGGAGATTTCCCCTCATTTTCTATCATGGTGACCACACAGGAAAGAAAGGAAATCCTCCCAATATGGAGCAAGACAGCAATAAAAAACTGCCAGAAGGTCTAATGCCTCGTACACACGGTCAGACTTTCTGGGAAGCTAGGTCCAACGTACTTGCCGCCAGACTTTGGGCGGACTACCGCCGGACTTTCTGAATGGACAGACCTGCTACACACGACCGGACTTTCCAGAATCCGGTCTTCCCGCCAGACTTCTGTCGGACTTTCAGAATGAATGGACTTGCCCACACACGGACAAGTCCGTTCATTTTGAACGTGACTCGGGTATGACGGGACTAGAAAAGGAAGTCAATCTCGCCGCTTTTATCGGCGAGATTGACACCTTGTGAGCCCCGGCGCGGGGCATCCCAGGCCCTTAGGTCTGGTATGGATTTTAAGGGGAACCCCCTACGGCAAAAAAACTGCGTGGGGTCCCCCCAAAATCCATACCAGACCCCGATTCGAGCACGCACCCCGGCTGGTTAGGAAAGGGGGTGGGGACGAGCGAGCGCCCCCCCTCCTGAACTGTACCAGGCCACATGCCCTCAACATGGGGTGTAGGTGCTTTGGGGGAGGGGGGCGCCCTGTGGGGCCCCCCACCACAAAGCACCTTGTCCCCATGTTGATGAGGACAAGGGCCTCTTCACAAAAACCCTGGCCATTGGTTGTCGGGGTCTGCGGGCAGGGGGCTTATCGGAATCCAGGAGCATTGGAATTTCATTACTCGACACCACGGTTTCTCGTCTGTGGTGATTGTATCGGGTAGTGTGATGTATCATTTCCCTATTCCTATTTGTATGAATGCACTTTCTTAATATCCTGCTATGTGCTATCTTTATTTATTCTATTTATATATTTTTTTGTTATTACACAACATATATTTTTTTATAGAAGTTTATAATAAACATTGATTTTTATAATCTTGAGTTTTCATTGCCTTAAAAATCCCTTTAGAGGTTTTTGCATCTTTTTCATCAATATTATGGGATGATGGCAATGACACATCCATACCACCAGGGTCAACTTTATACATTATTTCAATAGGGTGGACAATACACCCATACCTCAACCCGGTGGCTGGATGTGGACCCTTTGGTAGGCTTTTTTGCACAAATCAGTTTAGTGTTTTTTTAGTCCACTTATTTTTTCCTCCCATGGAATTGTCTTTTGGGGGGGATTAGTGTGCTACAAACCAGGAGAAGCTTTTTTCTTTCTTTTTTCCCCTGTTTTTTTTAATTGTTTATTTATTTCTCTGTCTGGTCCTTGGACCTCACTGAGGGAGAATCATGGGGGATCTGCAGGGAGGGTAATGGGAGGAGTTTATGGCCAATATCCAGAAACGTTATCAAGGGAAAGAGCAAGTTATTTCTGACCTATCTTCCCTTTTTCCAGTCTGACCAAAATTCTGGAAAAAAAATCTGCCCTACACTGGCATATTGAATCTCTGGGGAGATATATTAGAGAGGGAATAATTTCCATTGGGTTGAGAATCCAAATATCCCCCATCTTAGAAAATATCTCCAAAGAATTAAAAAATAAATGGGAAAGCAAACTGAATGATTGCTCTATGAACCTTATGTTACTACTACAGAATGAATATAGACAACAACTAGAGGGCGTGAATGCGGAAATTAGTACACTCTATGACAGACTCGCGCCACTCAAACAACATGAGGAATATACCGTCCATGAAAAGAAATTAAAAGATCACCTGGAAACTTTTGGTAAAGCTTTCCTCATCAAAAAAGAAAAGAAAAGTTGGAGGGATAAGAATGCTTTCAGAGAGGGTAGGGCCTACAGATGAAATACAGACAAAAAAACTAAAAAAAGAAATTCAAGAACCTCACACTATGAAAACACGAATAAATCGAACGACTATCTATCTGACACACCTTCTAATTCCTCCTCTTCAGCATCCTCACACACAGGCCAATTTCGGGGCAAAATAAAGGGTTCCTTCGCGAAACAACAGGAATTGGAGGGAGCGATAAAACAAAGCAACAAAAAACACACTACGGACGCACAATCAATGGATTCTTCAGGTGGTGGTGGACCCAGTACGGCTGAAAGCGTATCTCACGGCAATTCAAGAGGCCCACCCTCCAACCAAGGTAAAGGGAATAGGAGAGACCAGGGGGCTTATCCGAAGACCCAGCAAACACAACTGGACAGTTTTTTAGACAAAAACAACAGTCCATCACCCAATCCGCTGTCTCTCACACAACTGACAATGATCCCCACGATACCCCCAATCCGAAAGGAAAACTGAATGTCATTAATCTTTCTTCACATTCTTTAACAATGGCCGAACGAGAGGTACTATCCTTGGGTCTATCCTTCTGCCCCAATTGGGGCATGGATAATTTTGAGACCATCAAGGATATTCACCTATTTGCTAGGAAACTGTTGCTTAAGCCGCGTACACACGGTCGGACTTTTCGTCTACAAAAGTCCAACGGACGCTGACGGACTAAAGCTGGCTGGTAATCCGATCGTGTGTGGGCTTCTCCGGACTTTCAACTGACTTTTTTTGCCTCAAATCCGACGTACTTTAGATTTGAAACATGCTTCAAATCTTTCCGACGGACTCGAGTACGGTCGAAAAATCCGCTCGTCTGTATGCTAGTCCGACGGACAAAAACCCACGCTAGGGCAGCTATTGGCTACTGGCTATGAACTTCCTTATTTTAGTCCGGTGTACGTCATCACGTAAGAATTCGACGGACTTTTGTGTGATCGTGTGTAGGCAAGTCTGTTCGTTAGAAAGTCCGCCGCAAGTCCGTCGAAAGTCCGCCGCAAGTCCGTCGAAAGTCTGTCGGACAGGCTGTCGGACTTTTGTAGACGAAAAGTCCGACCGTGTGTACGCGGCATTAAAAGTCTCTACACAAAACAAACAAACACTGAACCAGAATTAGCACCTAATCTAAAAGCAGCTGACTTCAAAGCCCTAAGAGACCTAAATTTACTACTACAGGAGGACTTTTGGGAGGAAGAATTAGGAAATAAAGAGAGTGATGAGGAGGAGATAGAAGAAGAGGGCGATAAATCGATTAGATACCCGGACAAAAAATGTAAATAGAAATCACACAAGTTTCCACCTCTTAACCTCAACCCTACGATAGCCTTATTTGTGAAACAGACCACCAGAGAAATTGAGAAATTAGATAGATTAACGACCAGAAATAATCTTAGCCCGGAACTCCGACATTCATCGAAAACCCTTAAAAATGATACGGACATTGCGATTAATGCATCCGACAAAGGTAGAAACATTGTCCTGATGGACAATGTTAATTATGAGAAGATGTGCCTCAAGATACTCAACAATACCAAATATTACAAGAAAATCTCTCCATCAGTAGTGGAGAGATTTAATCAAGAATTCCTATACCTGGTTGGTGAATCCCTCAATGAGGGCACCATCAACAGGGACATATGGGAATTCATACGAACACGGCATCCCCTTTTACCCACATTTTATGCCTTGCCAAAGGTGCACAAAAAATTGGACGACCCACCAGGGAGGCTAATCATCTCTGGCAATGGCTCCATGACAGAAGGCATCAGTCAAATTATAGATCATTATCTCAGACCCCACGTAATGGATCTACCTTCTTATACTAGAGACACAATACACCTATTACAAATTCTAGACAACCTGGTCATCCCTGATTCTGCTCTACTTGTCACCATCGATGTAGAATCACTCTACAATAGCATTCCGCATGATGCAGGAATTGCTGCCGTTGAACGGGTCCTGAGGGACCACTACAACGGGCCACTACAGATTGGAAATTCAACACCTTTGTGTTTCGGATGTCTGAATTTATTTTGAAACACAACACCTTCCTATTTAGGGGCTCCCACTACCTCCAGGTACAGGGGGTGGCTATTGGGACCTGCTGTGCACCCTCATATGCTAACCTGTACCTGGGGGAGTGGGAGAAGGACTTTCTACTTGGAGAAAAATCATCTATGTACGCCTGCCACATTTGCACGTGGCAGAGATATATATTTTTTTTACATTAAGTGTTTATTCAATTTTTATCAATACAAATTATAATACAAAGAGAAGCAAGATAGACACTAACAAATAATAAGAAAGTAGAGGAAACAAAACAATTAGGGTCATATGGGTATGCACACATATTTGTCAGATGATGAGTACAATCTTAGAAATGCAAAGGTTGTTTATACAATATAAGCTATTCAGTAATAAGCGGTGTCATCAAATATCAAACGCTTTTATATTTGGATGTCCAAATTAACCAATTTTTGTCAAATGTTTTGCATTTAAGAGAGTTTACTGCCAACATTATTTCAAATAAATAGTGTTTTTCTACTATCCTTATTACATCAGAAATATTTGCAGTGGGTGAATTTTTCCAGGATCTAAGTACCAATGATCTAGCCACAAGGAGAATGTGGGTTATAACCAGTCTCATTGTGTATGGAAAATTATCTATTCCTAAATGTAGCCAACGCTGGATTTGAATGGGTATGTATGCCAGCGAGTGAGGATATTAATTGAAAATACTTGGTTCCAGAAGCTAGCTAGACTTGGGCATTCCCAGAACATATGCAGGAGGTGACCTTTATGCCCGCAATTGCGCCAGCAGAGAGGAGAAGTATTTGGGAACATTTTTGCTAGTCTGCATGGGGTGTACTGCCATCTATTGGATATTTTGAGCGTCATTTCCCAATGTCCTATACAGTGTGACGATTTGTGGACAATCTGGATTGCAGATTTCCATTGGTCATCTGTAAACGTGGTGCCTAGATCCATTTCCCATTTCTTAAGTGCCTCTGTTTTCCTGAAGGTATGTTTGTCTTGCAGAATGTTGTAGTAAAGTGATATAGCTTTACAGCTATTTTTTTGAAGGGTGAGGTGATTCCATACTTTGGGCAGTAATTGAAATGTGGGGACAGGGTAAGTGCAGAGAAATTGTGTAATTCTAAGACAGGTGAAGAGGATATGACTAAGTAAATCAAATTCATTCATTATACTCTTGACTGACTTGGGCACGTTTTGTAAGGTTAGATCCTGGACAGTTGTAATCCTGTGGCCCAGAAGGTGTTTCAGAGACAGTAGTGGAATTTTAGCTGCTAGTATGTTTAGAGGGAAGGTATAATTTATTGTATGGCTATGCTTGTGGTGTTGGGTGAGAAGGAATCTCCAAGCTTTAAGTGATACTTATATAGTTGGGGAAATTTGTTTATGTCCCATGGAACCCAGGCATCTCCCATGAGTAATGCCACAAGATCTTGTGTCGGGGCCAGATATTGTTCAATTTCTACCCAGCGTGGTATATCCGATGTGGCGAACCAATAGTGGAGTTGATCTAGTCTAGTTGCCCACATGTAGTCATATATGTCGACTAAGCCCACCCCTCCTGCATGTTTATGTGGGATTAGTTTGTTCCACGATTATCTAGCCTTCTTAGCCCCCCCAGAGGAATTTCCATAGGAGGTTCGATAGGGATTTGAGGAGATATGAGGGAAAGTTTATAGGAAGCACTCTCAGGATATATAAAATTTGTGGTAATATTGACATTTTAAATGCGGCAAGTCTCCCAAGCCAGGAAAATTCCTGCTTTGCTATGTATTTGGTTTGACTATCCAGTTTGGCCAGTAGGGGTTTGAAATTGGATTCCACTAACATTTTTATGGAGTCGGTCATGCCTAGATAAGGCATCCCGGTTTTACTCCAGCTTTATGGAAGGGGATGTTGCAATGAGGTACTAACTTTAGAGGGTAATCCAAGATTTAAGATCAAGGATTTAGTGAAGTTTACTTTGTAGTATGAGATCTCCCCAAATTTTTGCAGTAGCTCGTGTGCTATAGGTAGTGAGGTCTGTGGTTTTGTTAAAAGCAATATGACATCGTCAGCGAATAGGTTGATGACATGATAACTTTCCCCTAACGTGAAACCTGAGATTGAAGGATGCGTTCTAATGGCCTCTGCCAGAGGTTCAATCATCAAGTTGAAAATTGTTGGTGATAGTGGGCATCCCTGGCGAGTGCCATTAGTTATGTAGAAGGGGTGGACAACATGCTGGACGTCTATAATTGAGCCGAAGGACTGGAGTACAAGGCTAGAACTGCATTCAGAATTTGTCCACCAAGACCAAACTTAGAGAGTGTCATTGACATATAAGTCCAATGGACTCTATCAAACGCTTTCTCTGCGCCTATAGAGAGCAGCAGAGAAGGCGTTTTGGTTTTCTCGACATAGTGTAAAATATTGATAATTCTACGGGTGGCGTCTGAGGTCTGTCTCCCCCTCACAAAGCCCATCTGATCTCTTTTAATGAGGGACGGCATAAATTCTGCTAGGCGTTTGGCTAGCAATTTGGCATAGATTTTAATGTCAGTGTTTAACAGGGATATCGGACGAAAATTTGAAGGTGTGTTGGGTTCTTTGCCAGGTTTAGGTAATGTGACTATAAATGTCTTCAACATTTCCGGGGGTAGTGTGGCTGTGGTTGCAGCTTTGGTAAATACTGGTTTCATATTTGGTGCTAGTATGTTGCTAAATAATTTAAAGTATTCATTTGAGAATCCATCAGGACCTGGTGATTTACCATTGGGTAAGGTAGTAATAATCTTCTGGATTTCGAGCGTAGTAAAGGGAGAATTTAGGGAGTGTAGTTGCGCTTCTGATAGAGAGGGTAGATTCAAGGTGTTCAGCAATTGTTGTATATTGGCCTTTGTGGGTTGAATAGTGGATGTGTCCTCATGTAAGTTGTAAAGTGCACTGTAATAGTTGGCAAACTGATTTGCAATGTCTTGTGGGTTGGTGATCTTTAAGGTTTACGGGCAGGGTGGATCAGATGCGCTATCCTTGTTTTAGAAGAAATAGCTTTGATTCTGTTAGCTAGATATTTGCCTGCTCTATTTGCATTAGCGTATGAGTGTAAGTTTAGCCTCCTGAGATATGTATCATATTTCTGTGACAGTAGTTCTCTCAGTTTTCCTCTTAACTGTGAGAGTGACTGAGCATGGTTTGGGTTGGGGGAGGCTTTGTTGAGTGTCTCTATTTTGTGTATGTCAGTTAGAATGTCATTAAGTTTAGCGGTAAGACGTTTTCTTTCCCGTGCGCCTAATTGGATGAATATGCCTCTCATGTATGCCTTGTGGGTGTTCCATATACAGAATGGGTCTTCTACTGAAAGTGCATTGTCCTGAAAGAAGTTTTGGAGATGTGTGATTTCTGTTGATATTAGGGGATCTTGCATTATTCTAGATGGGTGGTGAGGAGGAGACAGCCTGATCATTAATAGACAACGTGCTAGCTGCATGATCTGACCACGTAATGTCATGGATCTGAGAAAGCACAGCTTTTTGTAACAACCATTTATAAAATAGAAATAAGTCAATACGTGAATATGAGCAGTGCCTGTAGGAGAAAAAGGTATAGTCCTGTTCGTTTGCATGGTGACATCTCCATACATCAAATAGGTCAGATTTTTGTAATACATTACTCAAACAGTTATGATGGTTCCCTTTATGAGCTGAGGATTCCAATTGTGGATCCACCGTAGGATTAAAGTCTCCACAGACAATGAAATTACCATACCTTTGAGATTGAACCTTCTTGAGCAGTCTGTTTAGGAAACATGTCTGATGGGAGTTGGGAGCATATAACATCACCAGTGTGTAGGGTTTAGATTTGATATCTCCTTTGACTATGATATAACGGCCATTGTCATCCACAATGGTTTCCTTCAATTGAAAGGTCAGGCTATTTCTGATCGCCAGTAACACTCCACCTTTTTTCTGGCCAGGTGTGCAGGCTAGGAATACATGGGGGGATTCTCCGTGTGTACATTTGGGCGTCTTTGAGATTTGGAAATGAGTTTCTTGTACATAAAATGTCCGCTCTGTGTTTTTTCGCCTCAGCCCACAAGCTGAGGCGAAGAAGTCACGTAATCGGTGATGTCACGCGTAGGGATGGAATAGGCTGTTTCACATTGCTAGACACAGAACGAGTTCGCTGCTCGTAGGAGAGAGGTTTGCTCTGCATTGTTTTTATGTGAGTACATCTACTTATAGATTTTTAATAAAGCATTACCTGGTTAATACATACTTCACTATCAAGTACCTTTGTCCTGCATATTCCTGTACATACATACCTGAGATGTGGAGGCTGAGCTAGGATCCGCGCTGGTCCAGGACCCGGCATTTTAGCTACAATTCATGCGGTTGACCTAGCACCGCTAGGTAAGGGGCCACTGCTTACATTAGTGTTTTATGCACGAAGAGGACACTGAGTGAATCGCATCCCAGACACCCCACTGTTGTTTTGTTGAATACACCAGAACTTGCTTTTGCACCTTCAATGACTTTTACACTGGCACTTTAAGTTTGCTGCACTTACTGGCATGTCATTGGTCAGCTACTCGGATAGCTCCGCTCGGGGCTACGAGTGAAACCGAAAGTAAACGAGAGCCGCCGGAAAGAGCCGAGGACCGGCTCTGTGTATTTCGGCGCCGGCGGCGCCATTTTCAAATCGCGGTCGGCGATTTTGTTATTTTGACAGGTCGGGATCGCAGGGGATCGGCGTATAACACGCACCTGCGACTTTCCCCTGATTTTAAGGGGAAAAAAGTGCGTGTTATACGCCGATAAATACGGGTATATTGCTTCTTCCAAACCAGGAATGTAATCCCTTATGCCATCTCTCCAATAAACCTTGCACCTTTTTTAAAGCTGGCGGGAAATTAGGCTCATATGTTTTAGAAGGGTCCACTGCTATACAAGTCCCTAGATACTTAAGGAATTAATCTGCCCATTTAAATTTATAATTTGCTTTTAATGACATCATCATTTCTTTCGGGACAGCTACCGCCAATGGCTCTGATTTAGAGAAATTTATCTTGAAAAAGGATAGTGTACTGTATGTCTCAAATTCTCTAAATAAGTTTGGGAGCGAGATTAGGGGATTGGTCATTGGGAAGAGCATATCATCTGCATATGCTGCAACTTTATGTTGAGTTCCTCCTACCGTTATTCCCCAAATATCCTTATTAAGCCGAATTCTACATAACAGAGGTTCCAGTATCAGTGCAAACAATAAAGGGGACAATGGGCATCCCTGCCTTGTCCCGTTCCTTATCGCAAATGGGGGGGAGACTACTCTGTTAACCTTCACTTGAGCTTTAGGTTCTTTATACATGCCTGCAATCCATCTAATCATTTTCCCTCCCAGTTTTATGTGAAGAAGGACTGCAAACATGAACCCCCATCCCACCCTATCAAATGCCTTCTCCGCGTCTGTTCCTAGGAACACACACGGAGTCTTAGTTGAGTTTGCCATATGCATCAAATTCAGGGTTTTGATGGTATTATCCCTTGCTTCTCTTGTTGGAACAAACCCTACCTGATCCTGATGGATCAGGGAGGGTAATTGCTGTTGTAGTCCTAAGGCTATAATCTTACTGAATATTTTTAGATCTGCATTCAATAAGGATATTGGCCTATAACTTCCACATTGCTTTGGATCCTTTCCTTCTTTTGGAATCACCGCTATCATAGCTCTTAATGTCTCTGGATGGAAAGAGGCTCCCTCCCCCAGCTCATTAAACATTTTAACCAGATAGGGTCTCAATATTGATGAGAATAACTTATAGTACTGGGCTGAGAGCCCATCTGGTCCTGGTGCCTTCCCCATTTTTGCTAATCTTATTTCTATCTGTACCTCTTCTAAAGCGTATTTATCGGCGTATAACACGCACCGGCGTATAACACGCACCCCAATTTAGGAGGGAATTTTAAGGAAAAAAAACTTACATTTAAATGCCCATCATTGCAGCCTTCTCAGTGCAGCCTTGCCCCAGTGCAGCCATGTCAGTGCAGCCATGTCAGTGCAGCCATGTTAGTGCAGCCTTGTCAGTGCAGCCTTCCCCAGTGCAGCCTTCTCAGTGCAGCCTTGCCCCAGTGCAGCCATGTCAGTGCAGCCATGTCAGTGCAGCCATGTTAGTGCAGCCTTGTCAGTGCAGCCTTCCCCAGTGCAGCCTTGTCAGTGCAGCCTTCCCCAGTGCAGCCTTGTCAGTGCAGCCTTCCCCAGTGCAGCCTTGTCAGTGCAGCCTTCCCCAGTGCAGCCTTGTCAGTGCAGCCTTCCCCAGTGCAGCCTTTCCCCAGTGCAGCCTTCCCCAGTGCAGCCTTCCTCAGTGCAGCCTTGTCAGTGCAGCCTTCCCCAGTGCAGCCTTGTCAGTGCAGCCTTCCCCAGTGCAGCCTTGTCAGTGCAGCCTTCCCCAGTGCAGCCTTTCCCCAGTGCAGCCTTCCCCAGTGCAGCCTTCCTCAGTGCAGCCTTGTCAGTGCAGCCTTCCCCAGTGCAGCCTTGTCAGTGCAGCCTTCCCCAGTGCAGCCTTTCCCCAGTGCAGCCTTGGATCCTGTGATCCCGGACCCCTGCCATCCTGGGCTTTAAAATCGCCGACCGCGATTTGAAAATGGCGCCGCCGACGCCGAAATACACAGAGCCGGTCCTCGGCTCTTCTCGGCGGCTCTCGTTCACTTTCGGTTTCACTCGTAGTCCCGCCCGGGATGGGTGTGACTATGAGCAGAGCTATCCAAACCTAGCCGAGTACACAGGATTCTCCAACCATCTGGACGTAGTCCAGATGGTTGGAGAATCCTCAGACGGCCCAAAAAGTGCCAGTATATCATCCAGCGGACCCCTTGAGAGGTGACCCTTGGAGCCATATTTCTGACAGAGACCCAGTGGCTGGGGGACACAGCCACCTGCACATACGATCTCCTTAAACAAGAGATCAAAAGATCTGGTAAGGGTCAGATCGTTTTGTTTGGTGGAGGAATTTCCCTATCATCACACTCTTCAGGGTGACAACAGTGCATGCTTCACATCAGCAGAAGAGTGGTGTTTTATTCATTACCATTATTATTGATATTTTTTTCATTCTCTACTGGTGAAAGACATTTCCAGCAAAGGAACGTTTATGTATGGACTTTTTAACATACTGGATGTTTGATTGCACATATATATAAGGAGTAATCAAATATGTCCCATATTTGTGGTAATTAAGTTTAATGTTTGTTCCAGGTATCATCATCCCTTTTCTAAATATCATTAATTGTTTTTTATCAAATATAGGTGTACATGTTATGGTCATATAAATGGTTCATGACCACACTCACTCATTTACAGCAGCGCAGCCTTTCTTTGTATAGTATTTTGAAGTGGAGGTTGTCTCACATTTAGGGTTGCAGCAGCAATAATATTTTTGGTCTTCACAGACACATGTTTTCTTTTTATTGAACATTTTATGGGATAGCGCAGTATATACCTTTTGGTTTTGCATCTATATTCAAATTGTAAAGTGAAGAGTAGAACTCGCCAAACACCTCGGCTATCTGTCCAGGCATCCCAACCTCCTCCCCATTTTTTTTTCTCACTGAGGGAATAAACCTTCTTGCATGCATTTCACGTAATGCGCCTGCAAGTTGCCTGCCACATTTATTGCCCGACTCGTAGCTACATTTACGTCCTATATGTAATGCCATTTTGGCTCTATATTGTAATAGGTCAGTTACTTGTCTACGGGCATTTAATAATTCTCGTTCCACTTCTGCAGTCTGAGCATGTTTATGTTGTGCCTCTAAGCCTTGGATTTTGGACAGTAGCGTAGTTAATTTGGCTTCCCTCTCCTTCTTTATTCTTGCTCCGTGTTTTATCAGTACTCCCTGTATTACTGCTTTATGTGTTTCCCAGATTACTCCCGCGGGGCTATCTGTATTATCGTTGATCTGGAAAAACCATTCCATTTCCCTCTGGATGTCCTCTCTTACTATGGGATCCTGAAGAAGGCTTTCATTAAGTTTCCATAGTCTCGGGGATGTATGGTGTCTGTCTGTCAAGTTGTATTTTAAAAAGATTGGTGCATGATCTGACCATGTGATTAAACCAATAGAGGCCTCACTTACTGAGTATATTTGTTTGTGTGGTACAAAAAAAAAAATCAATACGTGAATATACTCTATGTGGGTTGGAAAAGAAAGTATAATCTTTTTCCCTTGGATGGAATAATCGCCACACATCTACCATTCTTGCCTCTGCCATTGCTTGGGAAATCCCCTTCCTTACTTTAGGTGTCACTGAAGATACTCCTGATGGAGTATCTTCTTTGGGTATCAGGGGTACATTTAGATCTCCTCCCATGATCAACCGTCCTTCTTTGAACCCCATGAGTTTTTCTAATATATTTTTAACAAAAATATCTTGCTGGGAGTTTGGGGCATAGTATGGAGCCAGTGTCACTGCCTCCCTACCAATGGTTCCCTTTATGAACAAATATCTTCCTTTTACATCTATCATGGAATCTTTATAATTCCAGGCCACTGTATTCAATACCATAATAGATACTCCCTTGGTTTTGGATTCAGCGTTACAAGCGTGGTACACCATAGAATAATCTCTACTTCTTAACAGAGGTAGGTTATTTTCTCTGAAGTGTGTTTCTTGTATTAATGCAATATCTATATGCAGTCTCCTTAAGTCCTGAAGTAATGTACATCTTTTTTCCGGGATATTTAGTCCCTTAACGTTAAAGGACATTACAGAAAGGTTTTCCATTTTCTCCTACTCCACCACCAACTCCACAATACTTGTACCCAAGAAGTAGGTTCTTTCCTCACTAATGCCTTATGAGGGTCTGCGTTCCAAAGATGCAGACGATAGTAAGGGAGATGGAGGGAGGAGGGGAGATGGAGGGAGGAGGGGAGAGGAGGGGGGGGAGGAGAGGAAAAAAATGAAAAAAAAAAAAAAAACTATTTACAAAAAATTTTAAATAATTCCCTTCCCACTAAGGGGCCTCGAGACGGTCATTTACCTTTGACCCCCCCGAAGATCCCTAAAGCACTACTGCTTTTAACACTCAATTTCCGGATCTACGGCAATTTAAGTGCTGGCCTATTAGGGGGTTATGGTTGAGCAAAGCTGCTCCAGTCCGAGCCTTCCGAGCCTACTCCACCAATATTAAAATAGCGCACTTTGCTTATTCTCTGTACCATTTCCACTATAACTTCCTAGTGAGTAAAAAAAAAAAGGGGGGGGGGCGGTGGGGCTGGAGCGAAGGAAAAGTAACAATTCACCTATTCAATAATTCATTACATCTTCTGTATTCCTCCATCCCTCTCTCTTGTACATCAGCCCACGTCTTATTTTACCCCCTTATCTTATATCTCCATTATACAATGTGGGCACATGGACTCTTTATTATCTGTTCATTCCTTCCCTTATATTCAACATTCACCTAATTACCTTACAGTGGGGTGCTCAATAAAAAAGATGAGAGGACCATTTAACAATAGTCTCACCACTCTCTTAAATAAGTAGGGGTGGTGGGAGTAGGGCACAGGTACCCCCCCCCCCCTGTACATTTGTGTATTATTATATATTCTTTTAAAAATTCTATTCATTGTGTACCACTAACACAAAAAAAAAAACCACCAGTTACCTAAATGAAATATTAAATGAGTTCCTTGTGACCCCCCTCACTTACCCTACCCCCCAATACTCCCAGTCTCTACTACCATTCCCTACCCTCCCTTCCCTTCATATTAGTGTCTACCCCTGTGTTTCATTCCTCTTGTGCATTGATCCCATCTCCTCCTACCTCCTATCCTTTCTATCGTTTTAATTCCCCTAAGTACGATCACTGTACATACTGTACATAGAGTGAATACAGTGAGAAAGAAAAAAAAAACAGTGACATAATAGTGATATAACAGTAATATAACAGTGATAAAACTGTGATATAAAACATTCCAAACCAGCTTAATCAAATCACACCTTGCTAATTATCCCTTACCCCTTATGTGTTAGGAGAGGGGAAAAAAAAGGAAAAAAGGGGTATGTTCCCTAAATCCCCCACCCTCACCACTCCCCCAATTCCCCCCCATTAATTGTTCTATCTCTTCACCAATTCATTTTTTACCCTCTCTTCCATATTTCATATCTCCTTCCTTGTTCCCTCCCTCTCCCATCCGCCTATTTTATCTACCCCCCCCTCTTTTATTCAATCTACTCCCTCCTACCCAATCTCCCTTTCCCAAACTAACCTCCATTCACTTACATCCATTTATCTACTTCCTTCCTTTAGTTATTCCCAATGATTCTACCTATTTCTTTCATTCCTCACTCAATCTTCCAATCACCTTCTTTCACCTTTCATACTACTTATATTCACTGTATTATTAATTATTTTTATATTATTTCCATGTCCATGTGTCCATATATCTTCCCCATTCTCTTCATGGGTAGCCTTGGCTTAATCTCTGATTGATTTGTAAATTCAATCAGCCTACTAACCCAAATATATGGAAAAAAAAGAAAAGAAAAGAAAAGAAAAGAAAAGAAAAAAAAGTGTATACATGCCCGGGGATAAAAGGAAGAAAACAAAGACGTGGTTGGTTCCTGCAGTTTCTTCTGGAGTTCCTGGAGTACCTAAAGCTGCTACCTTCTCATACTAATGCCAGAAAAAGCAAACATACTATTGTCTCTCCCCACCAGTCTTCCTGTATGGCATCAGTATGGCATTAGTTTTATGTCTGCGGCAATGGTAATCGCCAATTCGGTACCTCGAACGGTTCCACATTTAAGGAACACCCTTTAAAAGTCTATGGGAAAAATCAAAAGTGCTAATTTTAAAGGCTTATATGCAAGTTATTGTCATAAAAAGTGTTTGGGGACCTGGGTCCTGCCCCAGGGGACATGGATCAATGCAAAAAAAAGCTTTAAAAAGGGCCATTTTTTTGGGAGCAGTGATTTTAATAATGCTTAAAGTCAAACAATAAAAGTGTAATATTCCTTTAAATTTCGTACCTGGGGGGTGTCTATAGTATGCCTGTAAAGGGGCGCATGTTTCCCGTGTTTAGAACAGTCTGACAGCAAAATTACATTTCAAAGGAAAAAAGTCATTTAAAACTACTCGCGGCTATTAATGAATTGCCGGTCCGACAATACACATAAAAGTTCATTGATAAAAACAGCATGGGATTTCCCCACAGGGGAACCCCGAACCAAAATTGAAAAAAAATGACGTGGGGGGTCCCCCTAAATTCAATACCAGGCCCTTCAGGTCTGGTATGAATATTAAGGGGAACCCCACGCCAACATTTTAAAAAAAATGACGTTGGGGTCCCCCTCAAAATTCATACCAGACCCTTCAGGTCTGGTATGGATTTTAAGGGGAACCCTGTGCCAAAATTTAAAAAAAAATTGGTGTGGGGTCACGCCAAAAATCCATACCAGACCTTTATCCGAGCATGCAACCTGGCAGGCTGCAGGAAAAGAGGGGGGACGAGAGAGCGCCCCCCCTCCTGAACCGTACCAGGCCACATGCCCTCAACATTGGGAGGGTGCTTTGGGGTAGCCCCCCAAAACACCTTGTCCCCATATTGATGGGGACAAGGGCCTCATCCCCACAACCCTTGCCCGGTGGTTGTGGGGACCTGCGGGCAGGGGGCTTATTGGAATCTGGAAGCCCCCTTTAACAAGGGGACCCCCAGATCCCGGCCCTCCCCCCTGTGTGAAATGGTAAGGGGGTAGTACCCCTACCATTTCACAAAAAAAGTGTCAAAAATGTTAAAAATGACAAGAGACAGTTTTTGACAATTCCTTTATTTAAATGCTTCTTCTTTCTTCTATCTTCTTCTATCTTCCTTTGGTTTCTTCCTCCATCTTCTTCTTCCTCTGGTTCTTCTGGTTCTTCCTCTGGTGTTCTCGTCCGGCACCTTCCTCAGCGGCGCCTTCTTCTCTTCATCTTCTTTTCTTGGGCCGCTCCACATCCACGATTGGATGGGAGGCTCCCACTGTGTGATGCTTCTCCTCTTCTGACGGTTCCTAAATAACGGAGGGCGGGTGACCCCGCCCCCTCTGACATCACGGGGAATGCCACAGGGAAGTCCCTGTGAAGTCCCCATGCATCAGAGGGGGGCGGGGTCACCGGATGGCCCCGCCCTCCGTTATTTAAGAACCGTCAGAAGAGGAGAAGCGTCACACAGCGGGAGCCTCCCATCCAATCATGGATGCGGAGCAGCCCGAGAAGAAGATGAAGAAAAGAAGATAAAGAGAAGGAGACGCCGCGGAGGAAGATGCTGGATGAGAACACTGGAGGAAGAACCAGAAGAAGAAGAGGATGGAGGAAGAAACCAAAGGATGAAGGAAGAAAGAAGTTAGAAGAAAGACGATGGAAAGAAGAAGCATTTAAATAAAGGAATTGTCAAAAACTGTCTCTTGTCATTTTTAACATTTTTGACAGTTTTTTTGTGAAATGGTAGGGGTACTTTTGTACCCCCTTACCATTTCACACAGGGGGGAGGGCCGGGATCTGGGGGTCCCCTCGTTAAAGGGGGCTTCCAGATTCCGATAAGCCCCCCCGCCCGCAGACCCCCACAACCACCGGCCAAGGGTTGTGGGGATGAGGCCCTTGTCCTCATCAACATGGGGACAAGGTGCTTTAGGGGGGACCCCAAAGCACCCTCCTAATGTTGAGGGCATGTGGCCTGGTAAGGTTCAGGAGGGGGGCGGGGCCCTCTCTTGTCCCCCCTCTTTTCCTGCGGCCTGCCAGGTTGCGTGCTCGGATAAGGGACTGGTATGGATATTTGGGGGACCCCACACCAATTTTTTTTATTTTGGCGCGGGGTTCCCCTTAAAATCCATATCAGACCTGAAGACTCTGGTATGAATTTTGAGGGGGACCCCTACGTCATTTTTTTTTAAATTTTGGCGCGGGGTTCCCCTTAATATCCATACAAGACCTGAAGGGCCTGGTTTGAAATTTAGGGGGACCCCCACGTCATTTTTTAAAATTTTGGTTCGGGGTTCCTCTGTGGGGAAATCCCATGCCGTTTTTATCAATGAACTTTTATGTGTATTGTCGGACCGGCAATTCATTAATAGCCGCGAGTAGTTTTAAATGACTTTTTTTCCTTTGAAATTGATCCATGTCCCCTGGGGCAGAACCCGGGTCCCCAAACACTTTTTAGGACAATACCATGCATATAAGCCTTTAAAATGAGCACTTTTGATTTCGAATGTTCGAGTCCCATAGACCTCAATGGGGTTCTAACGTTCTTGCAAAGTTTTGGTCTGTTCGCAAGTTTTGGTGCAAACCAAACCGGGGGGTGATCGGCTCATCCTTATTAGGGACCTTAAATCCTCTTCCATAACCTGCTGCTCCTGCCGGGGAAGTACCATTTCAGGGGCTCCTCCGACCCTCCGTGCTTGTGGTGTACTCGCCATTTCACTGCCTCCTTCTGCCGGGACGGCTTTGTCCGCTCTTACTTGCTCTGCTCTTACTGGCCCCACTCCCTTCAGGCTTGCTAATCTGGTATCTGGTTTCTGTTCCTGTAAGGCTGAGAAATGTTGTTTGATTCCCGGCTGTATATCACTATTTCTCACTGCCTTGTGGAAAGTCTTGGTGTCCCACTGTTTAGCTGAGCTCATGCCGGAGAATCCGACTTCGGTGACTCTGTCTCAGTTCACTATCTCACTCAGCTCACTATCTCACTCTGCCTTGCTGTGTCTGGTGGGGTGCTTGGAACTTGTATGATGTACGTCCTCACTCAGCCCTACTCAGGCCACCCCCTCAAAGATTATCTCTTAAACAATATGATTTCTTAGTGTGTTTTCCTGGACCCTATAATCTGCATCCACTCAGACTGTTTTTGAACAAATTTGGACAAGCATCTGCCAGCAGCCTGTTGACGTATTATTCATAAGACAACTGTATTATAGTCACCGAGTCAGTCACACAGTCCAGCAAACCTACAAGCGGTTATGATGGTTATTATAACAAATCTCTGGAAGCAAGTTTCATATACTTAGCATAACTCCTTAATTTGCTGATAGTATAATTGTATAATATAGTACCACAGAGCTGTGCTTTTGAGAACCTGGATATAACTGGATTCTTCTATGGTCAAGTTGTTGCTAGAGCAATATAACATACAAAACACCATGTAGTGCTTTATAATACTGTTGAAATAAATGTCAGAGTTTTCAGAGTGATCTCCAGGGTAACACTAGATGGCGCTAGATAGCACTGAATAACGAATCCTATATGTTGTGAGTTCACTGACACAGCTTATATAACAGCATGTATGATAACATTGCCAGTCTATAGAGTGTTATGTAAATTAAATTATACAAATTTTATATGAGTCACTAACTTTTCACAGCCTGGAACCAGTCCTCCAAGCACTGCTTTTAGCACAGGCAATCACATGCTGGAACCTTGTCCTCAGATCCAGCTAATCAAGCAGGCAGACAGGCGGCTTCTCTCCTCACTTCCCCCATCCTCCTGATCTCAGAGATCAGTGTTCTGCCGAGAAAGTTCCCCTCGGCTGATAAGGACCCCCCTCTACTGCACAGGCACTGCGCCTGCGCAGTAGGAGCCGGTGGAAATAGGCGAACAGTTGGAAATCAGCTGTACACGGCGGCTGTAAGAGGGCCCCTCGCTTCGCTCGCCACGCTTTGGGCACGGCCTCGCTTCACTCGGCTCTTTTTTATTCTCCCTCTAGGTCCACTTGGATGGTGGGGCTTGAACCTGGACCCAGGGCGCCGTGTACAGCTGATTGAAGATTTTCATCTTCAGCGGCTCCTAGTAGTTTGTACTGTGCAAGCGCTGTGCCTGCATAGTACGGGGGGGTCCTTATCCAACGGGGGAACTTTCTTGGCAGGACACCGGCTTCAGATTCCAGGGGAAAGCATAAAATTAAAGCAAAGCCCGATGTTGTAGAGATAAGGAGGGTGCAGGGAGACAGATAGAGAGGCACACTGCACAAAATGCGGGGTTCAGAGCTTACAGCCAGTGTTAGTATCCCCTCCGCTTCGCTCTGCTAGGAATGCTAAGAATGCAATCCACTCCACTGCACTTCTTCTCTGTTGGACTTATTCCGGACGTAATCTGGATATTTTACCAGTCCACTGTGTTGCCGTTCCTCTCTAACCCCCAGATAGCTCCAAGCTGATCCACAGGCAATGTTCCAGGCAAGATCTACAAACAATCCCGCAGACAGTTCCCTCAGCGTCTGTTCAGGCTGTGCAGCCGGCTGATCAGTCAGGAAGATTTTTAGATCGGCTGCATCAAGTTAAGAGTCAGTAGTCAGGCTGGTGTAATGCTCTGATGATGTTCATCTCTCCAGTTTCCGGCTGTTTAGCTGTACTCATGCCAGGATCTCCAACCGTACTAGTTCTGGTGGAGTGCTCGGAGCTCGTGTGCTGTGCGTCCTAACTCAGTCATGCTCAGACCACACCCCTCCATACAGTATATTCATATTGGCTGGCGTGGCAGCCCATCCCCGCCCACACCAGATAAAAGGACGCCAAGGACCCCACGCGGCGTCACTCCTTCCCTCGGCATCACCAAGGGCTCTCAGGGTTTACGGACTGTTCCGGACATTATAGACCTATATATTTCTTGTTGCAAGTAAGTCATTCTCTTATACTTCAATACTAGCCCAGACGAAAAGGGGGCCTTTCCCAGTAAGGACGCCCCTCTCTTGCTTCCTAACCAGGTCTTTATCCACCCTTTTACCCTGTTATATACAGACATCCATTCTTTGATGCTGGCACGCCTGCATTTGGATTGTAATTGATATATCCAGCAGTCCTGTAGTGGACCTTGGACACTGTTTACTCCTAGAGAACCGGGACCTCTCACCCTAACACGGGAGTTTTCATTAACCCTTGAAGTGCATTAGAAGGATGTGAGTAGACTGAGCCGCATTATGCGAGATACCTACATAATTTATACAGCTTATAATATTGCTATTTTTTTATTTCATTTAGATTGTGATACATTTCCCTGAAGAAGACTTTTTTCTTTGAACTGAGCATGTTGAAACGCGTTGGAATTTCACTACTCGACACCACGGTTTCTCGTCTGTGGTGATTGTATCGGGTAGTGTGATGTATCATTTCCCTATTCCTATTTGTATGAATGCACTTTTTTAATATCCTACTATGTGCTATCTTTAATTATTCTATTTATATATTTTTTATAGAAGTTTATAATAAACATTGATTTTTATAATCTTTAGTTTTCATTGTCTTAAAAATCCCTTTAGAGGTTTTTGCAGCTTTTTCAAGGTAAGTCACTTTGCCTGGATCCTGCGATGTGATCTCGAGTGTGGCTCGGGGGTTACCGCTTTTGGTACTGAAAATTCACCCCAAGCCACACTCAGGAATACCGCCAGGGAGGTTCAACCAACACTGCTCAGACAAGAGATAGTCTCTTATGTTCAGTTTTGTTGCATTTTATTGTCGAAGGATTGAAAAAAAAATATTGTTGCAATACAATATCATGAAAAGAAAGCCTGGCTTGTCCTTAAACATATATGTATGACCTTGTTATCTTCCGTAATGCCAAAATTATTGCTGAACAAACAAGTTTATAGCAGAACTGTAAAAATTGCTCCGCTCCATAGATGAATAGGTGTGAGGGGGGAGGGATTACATTGCTGGTAAATGACAGCTCCTGGCTGTATACTTCAGTCTGTAAACAGATGACCCGGGATTCCCTTCACCTATACCAGACCCTTATCCTAGGAGAGAATCTGGTAGAGGTGTTAATGAAGGAACAATCACATATAAGAAAAGTGTGAGGGTCCTCCTCAAAATACATGGATCTCATGGTATGGATGTCAAGCAGGAGCCTACACAAAATAATAACAAAAAAACTGCATGAGGTCCTACCAGAGTTCATACAAGACTCTTATCAGAGAAGGCAGCCTGCCAGGTCAGGACAGGAAGAAGGAGTGTGCGTCCCCCCTCTTGTACTATACCAGACATGCCCTCAGTATGGGGGGGGAGGGTACCCTGCCATGGGGTTCCCCTTGATGAGGACAAGGGACTCAAAACTCACAACACTTGCGCAGTGGTTGTGGGGGTCCATTTAAATCTGAAAGACCCCTTTACTAAAAAAAAAGTGGTCCCCCTCTATATGAATGAGAACCTCTGGGTATTTTTTCAAAAAAATATGAAAAATAGTAAATAAAGACACTTTTGGCATGTCATTTATTTCAAAAAATCAGTAAGCTAAAAAAAAATTAAAAATCCCACAATGTAAATCCTTCATTAATAATGCCCTCCAGAAATGTAGATCCACAATGTTGCCCGCTGACTCTCTGAAAGCAGAAACCCCCCGACAGATGACACAATCCTCCTCTGACAACTGCTCACCACAAATGACAGCTTCCTGTCCCCACCACGGAACTTGCCAGGAGAGTATAGTATACTTGTAGTTTGTCTATACCTCGATCAATATTGGTTTTGCCAAAGCTGTAAAAATATATCTTCATAATAAATTCTCCTCTGCTGGTATCTTCCTTATTATCCATTGGGGAGATTTCCCCTCATTTCCTATCATGGTGACCACACAGGAAGTAAAAGGAAATCTTCCCAATATGGAGCAAGACAGCAATAAAAAACTGCCAGAAGTTCTAACTTTTCTTATCTCTGTTATAATATTTTATAAAAAGTCTTAGCTGGAATTGGGCTTCATCTACAAATGTCCTGGTAGATTTTTTGGGGAAAAATAGAACGTCTCACAATTATAAAGAGATTATGAAGCAGCTCATTCTGGTGTCCTCCTCACATTATGTACTTGTATGACGTCTTCTACTGAATGTTGGGTCTCTGTTCTAGTTTTTTATCTCTGTCCCTCTGCATAAAAACTGTATTTTATATTAGGACTTGTTCTGTGGTGTGGTCAGTGGTGAAGGGTTGGTTGCCAGTGTCCAGGGTTCCCTCCTAGGTAGGGGTGACACAAGTCCAAATCCACCCAAGATATCCTGCCTGAAAGATATCAAAGCTGACAGCAAATCATAGATGTTGGAGGCATTGCCCACCCCGCAACTGTATGTGTGCAATGGGCATGCTGTGGGGCGGGGGATACCTCCACTGCCCATTATTGGCTGTCAGCTTGGACAGCTTCTCTGTGCCCTCTAAGAATTCTTCACTCAGGGAAACCAACCCTGTGGCCCCATCCATGATACACCTCTGGGTGGGATCTATATGGGAAGGGAAAAGGCTCTGATGGAAGCTGATCATTCTGTTATGTTATGTATTTCCTGGATTGTAATCTTTGTATCTGGAATATTTTATCTCTCAGTAAAATCTTTAGTAGCAAATTCAGCCTGGAGACATTTCTCTCATTAACCTGCACAGGAGATGTTGATGGATCTACTTAGATTATTGATCTGATTGGTGACATCACAGCGGAGGGTTCCGGAGACCGGAGGAGGAGGAAGAAGAGTTACCCGGCTGTGTGAGGAGAAGCTCCCAACTTTCCCTGATTTGGAACAAAGTCCCTCTGTCCCCCTCATTTATCCCTCATTTTGGTCTGATCTATAGAATCTAAACCTTTCATCCAAATTCTAAATTGCTGCATTTGTAAATATCAAAAGCCAAAATAAAGGAATAGTAGTGGTAAAAAAAGCACTTGTGGGTTTAACTAATAATTTTTTTGTAGAATTCTCCTTTAAGGGGGTGTGGCAGGGGGTGTGTTCTATGGCCACATACTTTTGCTAATAGGTGTTCCTCATTCCCATCTCAAAAAGTTTATGTCTCCTCCACCATGTCTCCTCCAACATTGCTCCTCAACTGTGTCTCTTCCACTGTGTCCTTTCATGTCAGATGTTATGAACATGTTACCAGCCATCAGGCTAAGACCTGCTGTTATTTGCTGACAGAGAGCATCCATAGACAAGGCCCTCCTTTCAGGCTCCATTTGGCTGAATGGTACTGTCACCTACCTGTATGCAGACCCTGAGATGATGAGGAAGGTCTCTTATACAGTTCCCATCTGAGAACCCCTGGATGTTGAGACAGAGTCTACAGGGGTGAAGGAAAGGCACAAGTGTCAAGGTGTAGACACTGAGCAGGAACTTTTGGGCGCTGATATCTGATGAATCAGACGTATAGCTGACAATGCACTGTGGAGATGCCGAGGTCAGTTGAAGGTGGAGCCAGGTGAAAAGCCTGGTTTGGTAATAGCTGTGTAGAAAGACAGCAGGATGTGAGAAGAATCAGAGTCAGGAAGAGGCAGAAGTTGGTAACAATACTGAACAAAAACATAGTCAGTCTCAGTACCGGGATTTGGGCTCTCAGTTTAAGACTAGGAAAATCTCACCTGAGACAGCCCTGGCCTGGGAAGCGATGGTGATTGGCCAGCTAATCACTGTTCACCTTTAAAACACCTGTGTCAAAACACCACCAGCGCTTGTGGTAGCATACCTACCTTTGTGTGTTTGTGCTTGACCCAGCTGACATCTTCTCTGATCTACTTATGTATGACCCGGCTTGTTCTGACCCTGCTCTTCCTTGCCGCTGATTCTGTACCATTTGAATTTGGATTGTCACACTGACCAACTTAAAAGGCAGTTATATTTTTAACGCCAAGTAAGTCTGGGGTTGCAGGAACTCCCCCTCAAAGAAGGGGGGTAATGTCAGCACCAGGGCTGTCCCTTTAAGACTGAGCTAATCTCACCTAAGACACCCCTGTCTGGTAAGTGATAGTGATTGGCTTAGCTGTTCCTGATATAAAAGGACACTGTGGGGGAGACACGGTGGAGGAAATAAGGTGGAGGTGACATGGTGATGGAGAACTGATAAAGGAACATGGTGGATGAGACAAAGGCAGAGAGACAAAGGCAGAGAGACACATTTCTGGAACATGGTGGAAGCAGACATGATGGAGGAGACACAGTGGAGAAGACATGGTGGTAAAGGATATGCGGTGGAGGGGACATGATGGAGGAGACACATTGGACATGGTGGGGGAGACACAGTGGAGGGAATATGATGGAGGAGAAGCATTGCAGGGGCACAGTGAAGGAGACAAGGTGGAGGAGACACTGTAGAGGAGACATGATAGAGAGAACATTGTAGAGAAGACATGATAGAGTAAACACGGTAGAGAAGACATAATGGAGAAGACACGATGGAGGAACATGGTTGAAGAGATGAACTGAAGGAGACATGAAGGAGCAGACACAGTGGAGAAGATGTGATAGAGGAGATATGTTGGAGGGGACAAGGTTGAGGTGATAAGGTGGAGGGGACATGGTGGACGAGACCTGATGGAGGAAACACAGTGGAGAGGACATTGTGGAGGAGATATGGTGAGGGAAACAGGTGGAGGGGACATGAAAAAAGGGGACATGGTGGGGGAGGCATGGTGGAGCTGATTTATTAAGGGAGTAGAGCATAATCACTATACAAGGTGAATTTTAAGTTAGCTTAGTGAATGAAGTAAAAATAAGTGAAAATTTATTTTACAAAGATTATCCAATCATCAGCAAGGAAAAAAAAAGACTGGATATTTCCTTACACCCATTCACTAAGATAAGTGGAATTAACTGTACAAAGTGAAGATGCTCAACTTCTTTAGTAAATCCACCTAATGAGACACTTTATTGGATATGATGAACCCAAAGGATTGATATATCGATAGAGATCTCTACTGCTTTATTTCAGACAATTAAATACAATTTCCTTTATGAATGGAGATGGAGAATTAGACGATTATTTAAAAATTTACTTTCCTAGTGCCTACATGGCGGCATACCAATGGTCGGTTGCTCCGCCCCCGACCAACCCACAGGACCACTTTAACTCTATAAATAAAAGAGTTGTTCCTCCCCGCCGGCATTCTTTTCTCTGTCCTCGTTCCTACAGGATCAAGCGCTCAGCCCTACCTCACCGCTTTATGGTGTGACCATTGCAGGTTCATGCTCTCCTGCAGTATGGAGTCCCATTGCTTGGGCTGCTAAAGGCGCCAGATAAGTATGGGAGCCCGTTTTTTTGTGGATCTGTTTGGGGCTTTATGGGTTAACAGGAGCCAGATTTTCTCCTCTATGTTCCCTTGTTCGGCATACTGGCCTAAATGCTTAAATGCTTGTGCCTTTTTTTTACAAACGCCATGAGGCTTTCCTGCTTACCTCCACAGCATACCTCATGTGCCTGTGTATCTCTCCTCTCAGCCAGGAGTGTGCAGCACTTCGCGTGTGCCGTTCGGCTCTGCTTTCCCGGCGGGGGGGCAGGGCCTCGGTATGACATCACGGCGCATGCGCAGTAACGCTGTGAAGCGACGGTGGCCATCTTGGGACTCCCAGACCGCTCTCTGGTATATAAGAGAGCTTACTTTCAGTAGAAGAGCAGCTGAAAATATCTATGAGGTGTTCTCTCCAACTCTTCCATCTTTTTGTCCCTGTGCTATGGAGCCCAGCCAAGCTGTCCCTAGTACTATAATGCCGCATCAAAAAGATCCTCAACATACCACTAGGTAAGGGCTGCAACATTCAGGTAAGTTATTTCTTAAGGACAAAGAGCACCCCGGGCTGATTAAAGCATCCTTTCCTTGTTTTATTTTTTATTTTAGCCCGCATCATGGATCATCCTGCAGATCATCCCACAGAGATTCTACGGATAGAAGATCAAAGGGTCATAGGAGCTCAGGTCATTCGCACTCATCCTCGGCCCATACTTTTCGCAGTGGTCACAGATCACCCCGACATACCTCTAGTAAACAGGACTCCCAGGACAGATCTGTGTATCCAGGAGAGAAAGCATGCTGGGTGTGTGGCAAGCAAGCCCTCCCTGATAAATTAGTATGTGGAAGCTACAGGAGACAAAGAGAGAGATAAACTAGAGTCCATGGAATCAATCAAAAAAATGATCAAAGACTCTATCCGGGAGTTGGCCTTATCCCAAGATCAAGTAACCCCACCCTCAGATGAGGCAGCAGTAAATACATCCAATCCACACCTGGATACAGAGGTTATTTCTGAAGACGAGTCGGAAGTGGGAGAGGAAAATGCTTCAGCCTTTGATTTCGCTCTAGTGCAACCTTTTATCAGTGCGGTAAAGGACGCAATCCAATGGGAGGAAGATCAAGAGCCTCCATCTAAAGCAAAGAAATATTTTCCACACCTAAAAAAAAATTATCAACCTTCCCCTTAATGGAAGAAATAAAGGAAGTCGTAACAGATGAATGGCAGAAGGTGGACAAAAGACCCTTAGCTTACAATCGTTTTCTCAAATTATACCCACTTGCTGAAGCAGATGCCCAGCTTTTTGATTCGCTTCCGACGGTAGATGCTTCAATTATGAGATTAGCCAGGAATACAACACTGCCTCTAGAGGATGCGGTCTCTTTCTTATCAAGCAGCAGGAGGGGCATGCAAGCCAGCAGTAGCCCTGACTTCGATCTCACGAGCTACCAGAGTATGGTCAGACAATATTGAGACAGCCCTCAGACAGGGGGTGGGCTCTAATGAAATCATCAAGGCGCTAGATGAGCTGAAGCTGGCCTCAGATTTAATGGCAGAGGCCGCCATTGATGTCCTAAAGTGTTCCTCCAGAGCTATGCTGTATTCCATCACTGCCAGGAGAGCATTGTGGCTAAAAATATGGTCAGCCGACCCAACTTCAAAGCAATCATGGTGTTGCATACCATACAATGGTAAGGCTCTGTTCGGTGACAAATTGGATGCAGCAATTACCAGAGTCACAGGAGGGAAAAGTGGTCTAATTCCCCGGGACAGAAGCAGGAGGAAAAGGTTTGCGTCACGTCCAACTGGTCAGCAGAGAGCAAGAGATTTCAGAATGTACCGCCCAGGCAGGGAGTACAGAAGAGGCTGGAAAGGCTCGCAGGCCACTTTCTTGAAGGCAGGGAAGCCTAAAGCCTCAACATCCACGGTTGAGGGCCAGAAGTCTTTTTGACTCCCTATCCACCCAAACCGCTCCAGTAGGAGCTCGGCTCAGGGCGTTCGGCCAGGTTTGGGTGGAGAATTGTACAGATCAATGGGCAGTCTCCACTGTCATCCATGGGCATTTCTGGAAATTCAGAAAACGGCCCCCACTATTTTCATTCCAGCCAACGAAAATTCCAACCTCCAAAGAAAAGAGAGAGGTCCTTCTTCAGTATGTGCAAATTCTTATCCGGCAGCAAGCAGTAGTTCTGGTTCCGGACTTGGAAAAATGCTCAGGGTTTTATTCCCCAGTCTTTTTGGTCCCCCAAAAAAATCGGGCGGCTGGAGGCCCATGTTGGGCCTGAAGACTTTGAACAGATACATCCGTATAGAGCATTTCAAAATGGAATCCTTAAATACAGTGATCCTATCAGTACAACCAAGGGATTGGATGGTCTCTATAGACCTCCAGGATGCCAATCTCCATATACCTATCCTGCAGCAGTTTCAGCCTTTCCTATGATTCAAAGTAAGCGACTTACATCTACAGTTTCAATGCCTTCCGTTCGGGATCTCAACAGCTCCCAGAACCTTTACCAAGGTACTAGTGGCAATCCTGGCTCCTCTTCGAGAAAAAGGGATTCGAGTGCTTCACTACTTAGACGACATCCTTATTCTATCCGAGCACAAAGAGAGCCTAGAAATACATGTACAGCTGGTCCTAGACACGCTGAGCAGGTTCGGGTGGTTAATCAATTACTTAAAAAGCCAGCTCACACCTACACAAAAGACGACATATCTAGGAGCACTTTTCAACACTCCAGAGAGAGCAGTTTTACTTCCTCTGGAAAAGATTCCTGCCCTGATAAGGAAAGTAAAGAAAGTATTGGCGAGCCATTCCATGTTGGCATCAAACTGTCTGAGTCTCCTGGGGTCCCTTTCCTCTTGTATACCCATGGTGAAGTGGGCCAGGTGGCATCTACGGGGATTCCAACAGGGTTTTCTGTCACAGTGGATGAGGAATCGCCTGGATCAGAGGGTATTAGTCACATCCATAATGAAATCCAGTCTCTGGTGGTGGACGAGCCCATCCAACCTGCAGGTTCACTGTTCCCTAGGGCCCATCTCGTGGACCATTCTTACGTCAGACGCGAGTCAGTTGGGCTGGGGTGCACACTTCCAAGGTCAACTAGTCCAAGGGAGATTGCAGTTCAATTCGGAGGCGGTAGTATCAAACATACTGGAACTAAGGGCGGCATGGATGGCAATCCTACATTTAGCCACCTACCTCAGAGGAAAATCCATACTTCTACAGATGGACAACAAAGCGGCAGTGGCCTATGTCCAGAACCAGGGGGGAACACACAGCAGGTCTCTACTCAGCGAAGTGACCCCATTCTGACCTGGGCCGAGAGGAACTTAATCAACCTGCGGGCCTCATATATCCCAGGGTCCGAGAACCAATTAGCCGACCATCTGTCAAGATCATTCATCAACAACAACGAGTGGTCCCTGAATTCCAGGGTTTTCGGTTGGATATGCCAGCAGTGGGGCACCCCCCAAATAGACCTATTTGCCTCTCCACTCAACGCAAAGACGCCTCTATTCTTCTCAAGATTCCTGTCCCCAGGGTCAGCGGGAGTAGATGCTCTAGCCCAGCCTTGGAAATTTCAGAAAGGATACGTGTTTCCTCTGACTCCTCTGATATTGAGGTTTCTCCAGCGCCTGACGACGGAGAAAGTCACAGTCTTGGCAGTAATCCCATACTGGCCCAAGAGACCGTGGTTCACACTCCTAGTCAACTGGGCCCTGTGCAAACCTCTTCCTCTTCCACACCTGAACGACCTTCTGTCTCAAAACAGTTTCTCTCACCCGCATCCAGAAATCCTACACTTGAGGGCCTTGAAATTGAGCGGAAGAGGTTGGATGATTGAGGATGCTCATATAACGTTATTCAAACACTTCTACAGGCAAGAAAGTCTTCCACTAATTCCACCTATTACAGAATATGGAGAAAATTTACAGAACTGGCAGAGGTTAATCATTTCGATCCCCTGGATCCCGAGGTCCAGAATGTGCTTCTCTTCCTACAGAATGGCTTAGATCTAGGTTTAGGCCTAAACACACTTAAGGTCCAGGTCTCGGCCCTTTCAGCCCTGACAGATACACGATGGGCTTTGAACCCTCTGGTCGAATGCTTTTTGAAGGCAGTCCTGAGATTGCGACCTCCCAGGAAAACACTATACCCTAAATGGGACATGACGATTGTTCTTGATGTCCTATCAAAACCTCCCTTTGTTCCCACAGAAGATTGCACCCTAGAGGACATTTCCTTGAAAGCAGTGTTCTTGATTGCCATCACCTCGGCTCAGAATCAGTATCAGAAATCCAAGCTCTTGGATCACGGGAACCTTACATCACCTTCTTCCCGGACAGGGTGGTTTTGCAACCCATCCATCAATTCATTCCTAAAGTGCCTTCTCTCTACCATCTTAACCAGGAATGGGTTCTCCCAGCATTTGGAGAAGATCCAGAGTCCTCAAGATTACATGAGTTAGATGTAGCCAGATCCCTGAGACACTATCTAAATTCAACACAACAATTTCGCAAAGATCAAAGACTGTTTGTCATCCCAAAAGGCGCACAAAAGGGAATAGCAGCATCCAAGACGACCTTGGCAAGCTGGATCATAAAATTAATCCAAAGGGCCTATCAGGCTAGTGGTCTAACAGTTCCAGATGCGGTCAACGCGCATTCCACTCGGGGAATGGCCTCCTCTTGGGCAGCATTGGCACGGGTCTCCCCTGAGACAATTTGCCAAGCAGCTAGTTGGTCGTCATTCAACACTTTCATGTCACACCTCAGTCTTCACGAGTGAATCGGGGGGCTTCAGTAACCAAAACTGCAGTGTTTATCCTCATGACACAACACAGGAAGCACCTCCATGGTTAACAGAGGACAGAATTAAAATTAGACTTGAGAAACTTAACATTAATAAATCACCGGGACCAGATGGCTTGCATCCGAGGGTACTTAGGGAACTCAGTCAGGTGATTGCCAGACCGTTGTTCCTAATTTTTACTGACAGTCTACTGACTGGAATGGTACCAGCTGATTGAAGAAAAGCCAATGTAGCACCAATATTTAAAAAGGGCCCAAAATACATCCCTGGGAATTACAGACCAGTTAGCCTAACATCAATAGTATGTAAACTCTTGGAGGGGATGATAAGGGACTATATACAAGATTTTAGTAATGAGAATGGTATCATTAGCAGTAATCAGCATGGATTCATGAAGAATCGTTCTTGCCAAACCAATCTATTAACCTTCTATGAGGAGGTGAGTTGCCATCTAGATAAAGGAAGGCCCGTAGATGTGGTGTATCTGGATTTTGCAAAAGCATTTGACACAGTTCCCCATAAACGTTTACTGTACAAAATAAGGTCCGTTGGTATGGACCATAGGGTGAGTACATGGATTGAAAACTGGCTACAAGGGCGTGTTCAGAGGGTGGTGATAAATGGGGAGTACTCGGAATGGTCAGGGGTGGGTAGTGGGATCCCCCAGGGTTCTGTGCTGGGACCAATCCTATTTAATTTGTTTATAAACGACCTGGAGGATGGGATAAACAGTTCAATCTCTGTATTTGCAGACGATACTAAGCTAAGCAGGGCAATAACTTCTCCGCAGGATGTGGAAACCTTGCAAAAAGATCTGAACAAATTAATGGGGTGGGCGACTACATGGCAAATGAGGTTCAATGTAGAAAAATGTAATATAATGCATTTGGGTGGAAAAAATATGAATGCAATCTATAGCCTGGGGGGAGAACCTCTCGGGGGATCTAGGATGGAAAAGGACCTGGGGGTCCTAGTAGATGATAGGCTCAGCAATGCCAAGCTGCTGCTAACAAAGCAAACAGAATATTGGCATTAAAAAGGGATCAACTCCAGAGATAAAACGATAATTCTCCCGCTCTACAAGACTCTGGTCCGGCCGCACCTGGAGTATGCTGTCCAGTTCTGGGCACCAGTCCTCAGGAAGGATGTACTGGAAATGGAGCGAGTACAAAGAAGGGCAACAAAGCAAATAAAGGGTCTGGAGGATCTTAGTTATGAGGAAAGGTTGTGAGCTCTGAACTTATTCTCTCTGGAGAAGAGACGCTTGAGAGAGGATATGATTTCAATTTACAAATACTGTACTGGTGACCCCACAATAGGGATAAAACTTTTTCGCAGAAGAGAGTTTAATAAGACTCGTGGCCACTCATTACAATTAGAAGAAAAGAGGTTTAACCTTAAACTACGTAGAGGGTTCTTTACTGTAAGAGCGGCAAGGATGTGGAATTCCCTTCCACAGGCGGTGGTCTCAGCGGGGAGCATTGATAGCTTCAAGAAACTATTAGATAATCACCTGAATGACCGCAACATACAGGGATATGTAATGTAATACTGACATATAATCACACACATAGGTTGGACTTGATGGACTTGTGTCTTTTTTTCAACCTCACCTACAGTAGGTGACCGCGATATTGTGTCAATCTCGCCGCATTTCTTGGCGAGATTTGACACCTGCGAGCCCTGTCGCAGGAGCCAGCGCCGAGATGGCTCACTCATCGGGAAAGGAAAACTTTGTTTTCCTTCCGCGATGAGTGACAGGCAGTGCTGACAGCTGTCTGGTATGAATCCTGAGGCGGGAACACCGCACCAAATTTTAAATGAAAAAAACGGCGTGGGTTCCCCCCCCAGGGGTATACCAGGCTCTTAGGTCTGGCATGGATTGTAAGGGGAACCCCCTACACTGAAAAATTGGCATGGGGGTCCCCCCCAATCCATACCAGACCCTTATCCGAGCACGCAGCCTGGCCAGCCAGGAAAGGGGGTGGGGACGAGCGAGCGCCCCCCCCTGAGCCGTACCAGGCCGCATGCCCTCAACATGGGTGGGGTGGGTGCCTTGGGGGAGGGGGGAGCCCTGCGGGGTCCCCCACCCCAAAGCACCTTGTCCCCATGTTGATGAGGACAAGGGCCTTTTCCCGACAACCCTGGCTGTTGGTTGTCGGGGTCTGCGGGCGGGGGGCTTATCGGAATCAAGGGAGCCCCCTTTAATAAGGGGGCCCCCAGATCCCGGCCCCCCACCCTGTGTGAATGAGTTTGGGGTACATGGTACCCCTACCCATTCACCTAGGGAAAAGTGTCAATATAAAAAAAACACAGTACACAGGTTTTAATCGTAATTTATTAGTCAGCTCCGGGGTCTTCTTCCGACTTCGGGGGGTCTCCTTCCGACTTCTCCCGGTGTTCGGCCTCTTCTCCCGGTGTTCGGCCTCTTCTCCCAGGCCCCGCCGCTATCTTCTTCCAGCTCTATTGCCAGCGAGGGGCCCGGTCTGCTGCTGCTGTCTTGTCGCCGCCGTCTCGCCGCCGTTGTCTTGTCGCCGCAGTCTCGCCGCTTCTTCTCTTCTTACCCGATGTTGACACGACGCTCTCTCCGGCTCGAATGCTGTGTGCGAGCTGCGGAGCCATTTATATAGGCGGTGACCCCGCCCCCTTACGACGTCATGGTCCCAGCATGCGCAGGGACTCTGGGGCCACGCCCCCTTATGGCGCCTTATGGGAGAGGATCCTCTGTGGAATCATGGATGATTGCTCGGTAACACACCTGTGTGTAACCCAGGGGAACCGTGCATCTAAAAGACTTTAAAGGGATTAGTATGTGGTCCAGGAAAAGATTTGGAAGTGGGCCTTAGGGAACTAACACCCTGGAGGAATCCAAAGAAAGTCATCTCTTCGGACTTTATTCAGAGTATCGTCCTCAGAGTTAAACTAGAAGTGCTGTGCAGTCAGGAAATAGTAACTAAGAGGAGGAAGGAAAGACTACACTATTGGAACCAGTGCAAGATGGAAGTTATTCACAAAGGCTTCATATATTCTGGATTGAATGTTATATTCTCATTGCCTAAATCATTGGAAGTTATTCAGAGTGGCTTTTCAATGCAGCATTAAACACCAGAAGCAAAAATAAAGTTGTTTAAAGTTTAACTGTTTATGGACTGTCTGCGTGTCAATCTGTGAGGGAAAGGGGGTAACAGGAATACACTTCAGGAAAGAACGAACTACCCAGCAGCTCCTACGGGGGTAGTGCACTTCAAATGTATGTATATAAAGACACGGAGCGGGGAGGACACTGCTAGGACTGGGGGTGGGGGTTGGATGGACTTACCTTCTACATGGACGGTGTATATAAAGACACGGAGCGGGGAGGACACTGCTAGGACTGGGGGTGGGGGTTGGATGGACTTACCTTCTACATGGACGGTGTATATAAAGACACGGAGCGGGGAGGACACTGCTAGGACTGGGGGTGGGGGTTGGGTGGACTTACCTTCTACATGGAAGGTGTATATAAAGACACAGAGCGGGGAGGACACTGCTAGGACTGGGGGTGGGGGTTGGGTGGACTTACCTTCTACATGGACGGTGTATATAAAGACACGGAGCGGGGAAGACACTGCTAGGACTGGAGGTGGGGGTTGGATGGACTTACCTTCTACATGGACGGTATATATAAAGACAAGGAGCGGGGAGGACACTGCTAGGACTGGGGTGGGGGTTGGATGGACTTACCTTCTACATGGACGGTATATATAAAGACAAGGAGCGGGGAGGACACTGCTAGGACTGGGGGTGGGGGTTGGATGGACTTACCTTCTACATGGACGGTATATATAAAGACACGGAGTGGGGAGGACACTGCTAGGACTGGGGTGGGGGTTGGATGGACTTACCTTCTACATGGACGGTATATATAAAGACACAGAGTGGGGAGGACACTGCTAGGACTGGGGGTGGGGGTTGGATGGACTTACCTTCTACATGGATGGTGTATATAAAGACACGGAGTGGGGAGGACACTGCTAGGACTGGGGGTGGGGGTTGGGTGGACTTACCTTCTACATGGACGGTGTATATAAAGACACAGAGCGGGGAGGACACTGCTAGGACTGGGGGTTGGATGGAGTTACCTTCTACATGGACGGTGTATATAAATACACGGAGCGGGGAGGACACTGCTAGGACTGGGGGTGGGGGTTGGATGGACTTACCTTCTACATGGACGGTGTATATAAATACACGGAGCGGGGAGGACACTGCTAGGACTGGGGGTGGGGGTTGGATGGACTTACCTTCTACATGGACGGTGTATATAAAGACACGGAGCGGGGAGGACACTGCTAGGACTGGGGGTTGGATGGAGTTACCTTCTACATGGACGGTGTATATAAAGACACGGAGCGGGGAGGACACTGCTAGGACTGGGGGTTGGATGGAGTTACCTTCTACATGGACGGTGTATATAAAGACACGGAGCGGGGAGGACACTGCTAGGACTGGGGGTGGGGGTTGGATGGACTTACCTTCTACATGGATGGTGCATATAAAGACACGGAGCATGGAGGACACTGCTAGGACTGGGGGTGGGGGTTGGATGGACTTACCTTCTACATGGACGGTGTATATAAAGACACGGAGCGGGGAGGACACTGCTAGGACTGGGGGTGGGGGTTAGATGGACTTACCTTCTACATGGACGGTGTATATAAAGACACGGAGCGGGGAGGACCCTGCTAGGACTGGGGGTGGGGGTTGGGTGCACTTACCTTCTACATGGACGGTGTATATAAAGACATGGAGCGGGGAGGACACTGCTAGGACTGGGGGTGGGGGTTGGATGGACTTACCTTCTACATGCACAATGTATATAAAGACACGGAGCGGGGAGGACACTGCTAGGACTGGAGGTGGGGGTTGGGTGGACTTACCTTCTACATGGACGGTGTATATAAAGACACGGAGCGGGGAGGACACTGCTAGGACTGGAGGTGGGGGTTGGGTGGACTTACCTTCTACATGGACGGTGTATATAAAGACACGGAGCGGGGAGGACACTGCTAGGACTGGGGGTGGGGGTTGGGTGCACTTACCTTCTACATGAAAGGTGTATATAAAGACAGGGAGCGGGGAGGACACTGCTAAGACTGGGGGTGGGGGTTGGATGGACTTATCTTCTATATGGACGATGTATATAAAGACACGGTGTGGGGAGGACACGGCTAGGACTGGGGGTGGGGGTTGGGTGCACTTACCTTCTATATGGACGATGTATATAAAGACACGGAGCGGGGAGGACACTGCTAGGACTGGGGGTGGGGGTTGGATGGACTTACCTTCTACATGGACGGTGTATATAAAGACACGGAGCGGGGAGGACACTGCTAGGACTGGGGGTGGGGGTTGGATGGACTTACCTTCTACATGGACGGTGTATATAAAGACACGGAGCGGGGAGGACACTGCTAGGACTGGGGGTGGGGGTTGGGTGGACTTACCTTCTACATGGACGATGTATATAAAGACACGGAGCGGGGAGGACACTGCTAGGACTGGGGGTGGGGGTTGGATGGACTTACCTTCTACATGGACGATGTATATAAAGACACGGAGCGGGGAGGACACTGCTAGGACTGGGGGTGGGGGTTGGATGGACTTACCTTCTACATGGACGATGTACTCATCTGTCTGTATAAGGTCTCCTCTAGAGTTGTATATATAGAAACGGTATCTCCCGTCATCCTCTGGAGTCACATTGGATATGATCAGACTTCCATTCTCTGATATCCTCATATTGGAGAAGAGTTTGTTCTCAGGATTCCTCGTTGTACATTCCCTATGTATAAATATTGTGGTGACAATGTATGTGGTTGGGCTTATATAATTCCAATAAATCCAGTCACATCTCTCTGTATCTGGATGGTTGAGGGTGAGATGACGTCTGATGGGGAAGAGAAGGTCAGATCCCGGCCGGGTGAATATTTCCTCCGGGACACCATTTCCTGTACAGACAGAATACAGATCCCAGTCAGGTCACAGTGTACGCTCCCCTCCCCCTCATATAACACACATTGATGTAGAACCATCTGGAATCTCATGAGACTAATGAATAAAAAATCCAACATCTGGATCAGTGGGAGGGGCTTGTTGTCTAGTATCCGGGAGCTGCGATGGGCACCAGGCCCCACCCCCTATCCCTCCTTGTCCGCCCTCTGAGGGTGGGGGATGGGACGGGCTGGCATCCTCATGCACATCGGCGCTACACATGATGGCCACACGTGTGACGTCATTCTTCTGCTGGCGTGCTTTCCGCCATCTTGGCTGATTCATGTGTGGGGGGCGGTTCTTGGCTCCAATTCCTTGGCGGTGGACTCCTCCCACTATTTATCATTCCAGCGTGATGCTGGGAGAGGCCCGGGGGGGAGACATGTGAAGAGCGAAAACATTTGTTTTGTTTCCATTCGTTATTTACATAAATTAGTTTAGTGATTTGTTTATTCCGTTTAATTCGCTTTTAGAATTCACTTTGTTCATATTCAAACCGATTCAAATTTTCAAATTCGGATCGATTCAAAACATTTTTTGAATCAATTTCAATTAGTTTTCAAATTCAAATTGTTTTCCAATTTCCAAAGAAGAAAAAATAGAATAGAAAATAAAGGAATACAATAGAAAATAAAATAGAATATAATAGAGTAAAACAGAACAAAATAGGATAGAAAATAAAGAACAGAATATAATAGAATAGAATGGAATAGAATTAAATATAAAGATTATAACAATCTTCTGAAATTCAAATAGAATAGAAAAGAATAGGATTAAAAAAAAACAATAGACTATAAATAATAAAATAATTTTCCAAAATTCAAATAAAATCAATTTGAATAGAATAGAAAAGAATAGAATAGAATAGAAAATAACACAATAGTATAGAAAAAAAGAACATAATAGAATAGAATAGAATGAAAATGAACCATTTTCCTATTCTAATCTATTATTTTCTATTCTGTTCAAATCCGAATTGATTCTATTTAAATTTAGCAAAATGGGTATATTCTTTCAATTCTAATGTTTTTTTAATTGTATTTTTCTGTTTGTTTTTTCTATTCTGTTATTTTCTCTTCTCTTCTCTTCTCTTCTCTTCTTTTCTATTCAAATTCAATTTGAAATTCAAAATTTTGGTAGATAGTTATATTCTTTCTATTCTGTTCTATTCTGTTGTTTTTTTCTATACTATTCTGTTATTTTCCATTCTATTCCAATCTATTCTTTTCTATTCAAAATTGATTCTATTTGAATTTTGGGAAATGGTTATATTCGTTCTATTCTATTCTATTGTTTCTTTTATTCTTTTTTTTTTTCTATTATAGTCTATCCTATTCTTTTTTTTCTATTCTATTCCTTTTTTTTCTATTCTATTCTTCTCTTATGTATTCAAATGTACAGTTATTCTATTTAAAATTCAAATTTTATTTATTATTTATTTTATAAATTCAAGATGGTTATATTCTATGTTATTCTTTTCTATTTGTTTATATTTTATTCTGGTCTATGCTGTTCTTTTATTTTCTATTCTATGTTGTTGTGTTTTATGCTATTATATTCTATTCTTTTATTTTCTGTTATATTCTTTACTATTCTATTTTTTTCTATTGTATTTTATTCTCTTTGGAAATGTGAAAACTATTTAAATTTGAAAACGATTTGAATTCAAATTCCATCCGAACGGAAATCTGTCAATGTAAACAGAGAGATCTCCGTTCTGTCAGGAGAGAGGAGAGAGATCTGCTGTTTATACTAAGTATGAACAACGATCGGTCTCCTCCCCCAGTCAGTCCCCTCCCCCCACAGTTAGAATCACTCCCTAGGACACACTTAACCCCTTGATCGCCCCCCTGGTATTAACCCCTTCCCTGCCAGTGTCATTTATACAGTAATCAGTGGCTATTTTTAGAAAATTACCAAGGCCCAGATCCCGAAAACTCCAACTATGGCTCTCCTAAATGACAATTTGCCCAGGGTCCCGAAGCTTGCCCGCAAACTAATCCACTTTATTTTTTTGGGCGCTAAGCTCACCATCGCCAAGGCCTGGAAGAAACCCAAAGTGTCCCTTAAGGCGACGATGCGGAAAATCTCCTGGATTATGGCCCAGGAGAAGCTCGCTAGCATTCTCGACAACACAAAAGACAAATTTGAGGCTATTTGGGAGCCCTGGGCAAACTTCATTGGTGTTTCCCTGATTCCGGGCATACAACTATAACTCAGCTGTACGTGGCGGGGTTGCGGGGTATCTCCCCGCGGGTTGGCTCCTATATCTCTCCTCTCTCTCCTTCCCACTCTTCTCTCCATTTCACACTCTTTTCTCTCTCTTAACTTGCCTTACATATTGATTCGCGGACAGTCCGATGGTTTAAGTGACACTTATGACCCCAGATGGTTTCTGTTCTAAGGGGTTAAAATATTCGGATGATGCCTCCCTAGCTGGATATCTACATTTCAGCAATGTTTGATGGGGGGTTGGGGGGAGCTGGGGGAGGTTTCGCCGGTCACAGTGAGTTCCCTTTTGGGGTGCCGACGGAATCTCTCAGGTTTCCTACAACTACTCCATGGATAGTCTGAGGAGGTCTCCTCTCTTTAGTTCTTTCTTTAGGTAAGCGAGGTTGTCCTTTTGGATTATCTGTTATAACCACAGGCCGGGTCATAACCCCTATCATTTATTGTTGATTTTCGTTTATTTTCTTTGTTTTTTCTGTTTCTTGTGCCTGAAACACCTACCCCATTGGGGTCTAACTGTATGTGATATGACTACTCTGCATACATGTTGAATTGACTGTATAACTTGCTTGTTGAAAAAAACAATAAATATTTTGAAAAGAAAAATGGCATAAATCTATCCCCTATTTTGTAGACGCGATCATTTTTGTGCAAACCAATAAATATACGCTTATTGCGATTTTTTTTTTTTTTTTTTACCAAAAATATGTAGAAGAATACATATCGGATTAAACTGAGGAAGAAAATAGTTTTTTTTATATAATCATGGGGGATATTTATTAGAGCAAAAAGTAAAAAATATTGTTTTTTTTAAAAAAATGTCGCTCTTTTTTTGTTTATAGTGCAAAAAATAAAAACCGCAGAGGTGATCAAATACCACCAAAAGAAAGTTCTGTTTATGGGGAAAAAAAGGACGTAAATTTTGTTTGGGTACAACGTCGCACGACCACGCAATTATCAGTTAAAGCGACGCAGTGCCGAATCGCAAAAAAATGGCCTGGTCATGAAGGGGGCAAATCCTTCTGGTCCTTAAGTTGTTAAATTCGGTACTATTGTAATTCGGATACATCTGAATTTCCGAGAAATGAAAATTTGTCTGAATTTCAATCCGGAATGAAACAAACGGCACACGTCTACCCGGGGGACATGTCTGTGTCATATATACATGCCCACATGGCCTTTAAAATGAGCACTTTTGATTTTGAACGTTCGAGTCCCATAGACGTCAATGGGGTTCTAACGTTCGTGTGAATTTTTGGTCCGTTCGCAGGTTCTGGTGCCAACCGAACCGGGGGGGGGGGGGGGGGGTTCGGCTCATCCCTAGTCCTTAAGTGGTTAAATTTGGTACTATTGTAATTTGGAAATAAGAAAAATAAAAATTCATCCAAATTTCAATCCGGAATGAAACAAACGTCAGACGTCTACCCGGGGGACATGTCGGTGTCATATATACATCCCCACATGGAGCAGATTTGATGGTATTGTACTCCATACTTGGATCATGGGATCACGTAGTACCAGAAGGGAATTCACTTGGGTGTTGGATTCCCTTTTCATTCATTCACATCTCTCATTCTATTTTCTGCTTCTTTTGGAGAGAGGTAATTCTCCATGAAACTCTCAGTGCTCTATCTTCACCTTCTGGTGACACGAGGTGACATTCTCCAACTCACATCTTCTGGTTTTTCTCCATTCCTGACGGATATGAGCTCTATCTATCACTCTGAGGTAGCAGCATCTGATTGGTCACACTCATATACATTTATTTCTCTTATAGATCGCTTTGGAGCCGCTATTTGGCTCTATTACTTAGCACTACGGATGAGCCGAACACCCCCCTGTTTGGTTCGCGGCACAACATGTGAACAGGCAAAAAACTTGTGCAAACCCCGTTAAAGTCTATGGGACACGAATGTGAAAAATCTAAAGAACTAATTTTAAAGGCTAATATGCAAGTCATAAAAAGTGTTTGGGGACCCGGGTCCTTCCCCAGGGGACATGTATCAAAAAAGTTTTAAAAACTGATGTTTTTTCTGGAGCAGTGATTTTAATAATGCATAAAGTGAAATATTTCTTTAAATATCGTACCTGGGGGATGTCTATAGTATTCCTGTAATGTGGCACATTTTTCCTGTATTTAGAACAGTCTGACAGCAAAATGACATTTCTAAAGGAAAAAAAATCATTTAAAACTGCTTGCGGCTGTAATGTAATGTTGCCCCCCCCCAGCCCATTGCCAGGTCCTTTGGGTCTGGTATGGATATTAAGGGGAACCCAGCACCCAAATTAAAAAAAAAAAGGCGTGGGGCCCCCAGGCCCTATATACTCTGAATTGCAGTATACAGGCGGTCCCCGGGTTACAAACAAGACAGGGACTGTAGGTTTGTTGTTAAGTAGAATCTGTTTGTAATTTTGAACAGGTACATTTTGTAAGTGTAGCTCCAGCCCAAAAATCTATTTTTAAGCTTTTTGGAAAACATAGGGAAGGGTTATCACCCCTGTGACATTTGTTTTGCTGTCTGTGCTCCTCTTCAGAAGATTTCACCTCACTTTCTGTCGCAATGACAATTGGATTTTGAAAATTTTGGGTTATTAGGGAAACAAGGATTGGTGATAAACATCAGTGGAGACACCTTTTTCCCATATGAACTCTTACAGGAGAAAATTTCCCTTCCTAGGGGTAGATTTCCTCTCACTTCCTGTTGTCTCCCTCCATTTGTAAGTAGGAGTCATTTGTAAGTCGGATGTTTGAAAATAGGGGACCGACTGTATATACTATACGGCCTGCCCTATACACTCTGTGGAAAATTGGACCTTAGGTGTTGGTGGTATCAGAACACTGTAAGCCCTCACAGTAACTCTTGGTGGGTGCAGGAACGAGCCCTGCTGTTAAATATTAGATCAAAAATTGTAATTACATGCACCTGTTAAACAGGGGCAGAAAAATTGGGCCTTAGGCAGTGGTGGTGCCCTGAACAGAAAATATTCTTAGAAGCTATCATCATGAAAATTAAGGAGGATAGTCACTCAGCATAATAGGATAGTCACTCAGCATATGCAGTCTTCAGGGGATCCCACATCCATAGAAAAATCAATTGGTTACATCAGCATCAGGTGCTTGGTAGCTGGTGATCCAAGACTGATTTATTTTTTATGAATGTGAGCCGATCAACAGAGTCTGTGGAAAGGCGCACTCTGTGATTGGTTACAAAGCCTCCAGCAGCACTGAATGTGCGTTCAGAAAGAACTGGTGCTGGTGCCACAACACTGCAACCCCTCACAGATACTTTAGTTGGAGCGCAGGAACGAGCCCTGCTGCAAATTATTGCATCAAAAATTGTAATTACACGCCCCTGTTAAACAGGGGCTGAAAAATTGAGCCTTAGTCACTGGTGGCGGCGCCCAGAACAAAAAATGTTCTTACAAGCTATCAGCATGATCATTGAGGAACAGGAAAATTACTCAGCATAACAGGATAGTCACTCAGCATCAGCATAGGCAGTCTTGAAGGGATCTGACATTTCAAAAAAAATTATTCGTTTACATCAGCATCAGGTGCTTGGTAGCTGGTGATCCAAGACTGATTCATTTTTATGAATGTGGGCCGATCAACAGAGTCTGTGGAAAGGCGCACTCTGTGATCAGTTACAGAGCCTCCAGCAGCACTGAATGTGCGTTCAGAAAGAACGCTGGATGCAGGACAAGCCAGTAGCTCAATTGCATATTGAGCAAGCTCTGGCCAGTGGTCCATCCTCAAGACCCAGTAACCCAGTGGATGTTCTGGTGAAAAGGTCTCCAAGTCTGATCTTGCCCCTAGATATTCCTGCACCATGTAATTCAGACACTGGTGATGGTTGCTGGAACCGATCAGACCTGGGCACTGAGGACTGAAGAATTGCCTGAAGGCATCGGTCAGCCGGACACCTTGTCCAGCGTTGTCCAGCACCAGGAAATTGTAACCTCCCAGGCTCTGGAAACTCATTGCACAAACCTTTCTGCAAGGCCTCCCAAAGATATTTCATCCTCTGCTCCCTCTGCGAAGGCTGGATAAGTTCTCCAACCTTACCCTTGTAATGTGGATCAAGAAGGGTTGCCAGCTAGTAATGATCCCTCTCCTTGATACCACAAGTCTCTCCCTTGATCCCTCTCCTTGATGCCACAAATCCTAGGGTCCTTTCGCAGGCTTTACAGGATCAGGGAGGCCATGCAGTCCTCTGGGTCACTAAGGATCACATGATCCTCAACCACCTACTCCCAGCCACGTACAACTCCACGGGTTTCTGGGGACTGCAAACGATCCCTTGAAGACTGCTGCTGATGCTGATTGTTAGCCTCCACCCCCATTCTGACATAATCCTCCTCCTCTTCCTCCTCCTCCTCCTCCTCTTCTTCTTCTTCCTGTGTGATCGGCGGGCCTGCAGGAATACTAGTATCTGGATAAAGGGGCCTTGAGAGGTAAGGAAGTCCTCCTCTTCCTCCCTCTGTTCTACCTCTAATGCCCTGTCCATTATTCCACGAAGCATGTGCTCCAACAGGAAGACAAGAGGGACAGTATCACTGATGCATGCACTGTTACTGTTCACCATTAGGGATGAGCCAAACACCCCCCGGTTCGGTTTGCACCAGAACCTGCGAACGGACTGAAAATTTGCGTGAACGTTAGAACCCCATTGACGTCTATGGGATTCGAACGTTCGAAATCAAAAGTGTTAATTTTAAAGGCTAATTTGCATTGTGTTGTCCTAAAAAGGGTTTGGGGACCCGGGTCCTATCCCAGGGGACATGTATCAATGCAAAAAAAAAGTTTTAAAAATGGCCTTTTTTTCAGGAGCAGTGATTTTAATGATGCTTAAAGTAAAAAAAAAAAAAAGTAAAATATTCCTATAAATATCGTACCTGGGGGTGTCTATAGTATGCCTGTAAAGTGGCGCATGTTTCCCATGTTTAGAAGAGTCCCTGCACAAAATGTCATTTTTAAAGGAATAAAAGTCATTTAAAACTGCTTGCGGCTTTTATGTAATGTCGGGTCCTGGCAATATGGATGAAAATCAGTGAGACAAACGGCATGGGTATCCCCCAGTCCATTACCAGGCCCTTTGGGTCTTGTATGGATATTAAGAGGAACCCCGCACCCAAATTAAAAATAAGGAAAGGTGTGGGGCCCCCAGGCCCTATATACTCTGAACAGCAGTATACAGGCGATGCAAACAAGACAGGGACTGTAGGTTTGTTGTTAAATAGAATCTGTTTGTAATTTTGAACTGGTATATTTTTAACGAGTTTAGCTCCAGCCAAAAAATCTATTTTAATCTTTTTGGAAAACATAGGGAAGGGTTATTACCCCTGTGACATTTGTTTTGCTGTCTGTGCTCCTCTTCAGAATATTTCACCTCACTTTCTGTCCCAATGACAAATGTTTTTAGATAATTTGGGTTTTTTAGTGAAACAAGGATTGGTGATAAAGCATCAGTGGAGAGGAGAAACGTTTTTCCCATATTAACTCTTACAGGAGAGAATTTCCCTTCCTAGGGGTAGATTTCATCTCACTTCCTGTTGTCTCCTTCCGTTTGCAAGTAGGAGTCATTTGTAAGTTGGATGTTTGAAAGTAGGGGTCTGCCCTATATACTCAGCAGAAATTTGGGCCTTAGGTGTTGCTGTGGCCACAACACTGTAAGCCCTCACAGGGCCCTGCTGTGAAATATTACATCAAGCATTGTAATTACTTGCCCCTGTTGAACAGGGTCAGAAAAATTGGGCCTTTGATGGGGGTGGTGGTGGTGCTGGTGCCACAACACTGTAAGTCCTCACAGTTACTCTTGGTGGGCGCAGAAACTGGCCCTGCTGTGAAATATTAGATCAAGAATTCTAATTACGTGTCCCTGTGGAACAGGGGCAGAAAAATTCACCGCTTCTTCTTTGACTGACTGAAGCCTCAGAAAGACGTTGTCCAGGAACAGGAGTTTGTAACCTCCCAGTCTCTGGGAACGCGTTGCACAGACCTTTCTGCAAGGCCTGTTTCATCCTCTGCTCTCTCTGCGACGGCAAGATAAGGTCCGCAACCTTACCCTTGTAATGTGGATCAAGGAGGGTTGCCAGCCAGTATTGATCCCTCTCCTTGATACCACGAATACGAGGATCCTTCCGCAGGCTTTGCAGGATCAGGGAGGCCATGCAGCGTAGGTTTGCTGAGGCATTCGGTCCGGAGTCCTCTGGGTCACTAAGGACGACATGATCCGCAGCCACCTCCTCCCAGTCACGTACAAGTCCATGGGTTTCTTGGGACTGTAAATGATCCCTTAAAGATTGATACTGAGTGCCAGGCTCCACCTCCATGCTGACACAATCCTCCTCCTCCTCGTCCTCTTCCTGTGTGATGGGCGGGCACGCAGGAACACTGTCTGGATAAAGGGGGCCTTGAGAGCTAAGGAAGAGGCCATGGAGGAAGAAGAAGAAGAGGGGATGGAGGAGAGAGGTGTGTCAGAATCACCAGTAGTGGCATTTTGGAGGCGTGGAGGCGGAACAACCTCCAACACTACTGCACCTTGTCCTGCATCCTTCCCAGCTGCCAGCAGAGTCACCCAATGCGCCGTGAAACTTAGGTAACTTCCCTGTACATGCCTGCTGGACCATGAGTCAGCGGTAATATGCACCTTACCGCTGACCGCCCTGTCCAGCGAGGCCAAGACATTGCCTTCCACATGTCGGTAGAGAGCCGGAATCGCCTTCCATGAGAAAAAGTGGCATGAGAGTCTAGCAGACAGGGGGGCAGAGTCTACCAAAGGTAACAGTTGAAGTGCCAGCAATTTTGCCAAGCTAGCATTCAACCGCTGGGCATGTGGATGGCTGGGAGCGAACTTCTTTCTACGGTGCAGCAGCTGGGGCAGGGAAATTTGCCTGGTACAATCTGACGTCGGTGTACCGATAGCAGATTGCCCGCAAGTACTTGGCTGTGACACACCTAATTCTACACCTTTATTCCTCTCAGTGCATGTCTCAGAGAGGACTGAAGGTATAGTGGGGTTGGAGATCCCAGCTGATGAGGAGCAAGGAGAGGTCCTCTTTGTTGTTTGGTGTGGGTCTTTTAGGTACGCTTGCCAACGAACTGCATGGCAGGTCGACATATGTCTGGTCAAGCATGTGGTACCCAAGCGGGAGATGTTTTGGCCACGCGAGATACGCTTGAGACATATGTTGCAAATAGCAGCGGTGCGATCTGATGCACTTGTCTCAAAAAATGCCCACACCAAAGCTATACGGTAGGTCAGACTGTGCAGGGTACACAGTACAGTAGCTGGAAATACTTCAATGCGCCTACACAAGCACCTGGCTGCAGGTAGCTATACTGTAGGTCAGACTCCGCAGATCGCCCTAGACGCAGCCACCGCACCACCCACCATCCTACAGGTAAGCACCGAGCTCACTAGCAGTTGATCCAGGGGCCGAGCCCGATCGCCTCTCGGGGGGTCAGGAAGGAATTTTTTCCTCTGCTGCGCTATTGGCTTCGCAGCAGAGGTTTTTTGCCTTCCTCTGGATCAACAGGAGGGTGGTAGGCACACCACCTCCGCCAGGTCCTCCGCACCACACTAACCCGTCACCCAAACCACTCCAGAAGCAGTGGTGACCATCCGATCCCGACATCCTCCTGCAAGCTCGTCATCGCTACATCAGTATCATCATCATCATTAGATCAACCTTCCTTCAACAACTCTGCCTTCTCATCATGTGCAACTTCAAATACACAGCAGACGCCCTTCACAGGCTAAGAAACGCTGCCTCAATTTTGCCAACCGCCACTCAAAAAAGACTGAAAAAAGAACAATTACTAAGGACCAAGCCACAATCAACCATCAGAAACAGGGAGACATCGATCCAACCACAACAACTAGCATGCGCCATGATCAACACCAGATCTGCAGTCAAGCACAGGCTGGAAATCTACGACTTTATCAACAAAAACAAAAATGACTGCCTCTTCATTACAGAAAGCTGGCTAACACCTGACTGCAAAACCATCCTAGCTGAATTGGTGCCCGAAAACTACAGTATCCTAACCGAGCATAGAATAGGAAAAAAAGGAGGAGGCCTAGCAGTGATTTTCAAATCGCACCTTGCCTTCACCAAACCAACGTTACAGAACTCAGTGCCCTTCATGGAAACTCTCTCACTGCATCTTCAAACAACACCACAAGACACCGTTCACATACTACTATGCTACAGACCACCAGGACCAAAGACCAATCTCCTTACTCCACTCACCGAATTCTTCTCAATACACACCCTGAAAACCAAAAACCTGCTGGTACTTGGGGATTTTAACCTTTGGGCAAACTCTGCCCAAGACTGTATTGCAACCGCCTGCGTCAACCAAATGGAAGAACTGGGCCTGCAACAACTGATAAACGCTCCCACCCATGGGTCAGGACACACTCTAGACCTCATCTTCAAACAGAATATGGACATCAACATACTGGACAACACTCCACTACCATGGACGGACCACCACGCTATCAAATTCAAAATCACCATCAACACCACCTACCAAAAACAGAAACGGACAACAACAACAAACTGGAATAGATCCCAGAAGAAACTACACTCCGAACTCTTCAAAACCACTTTATCAAAAAATATACTTCTGCTAAACTCAAACCTATCAACGGAACAAACACTCAACTGCCTAAACAAGGTATTACAGCAGACTCAGTGGCGCCAAAACGCAGAACACCGATCCGCAATAAAAACTCAAGATGGTTTAATGCCACCCTCACCCTACTCAAGCAGGAACGTAGAAGAGCTGAAAGAGCATGGAGAAGAAATCCCACTAAGGAAAACCGTACCAACTACAAAGAACTTACTGTGAAATACCACAAGGCAATCTTCAAAGCCAAAAAAGAACATTTCTCAGACACCATCTCAACTGCCCTAAATCGTCCGCGGGAACTTTTCAAACTAGTCACTCAGTCAATGAACCCGACTTGCTTAGAGCCACCCGAAAACAATACTCAAGAATTCTGCAATGAATTATCGGATCACTTCATCGACAAAATCAACAACATTCGGAAATCGATTCATCAGAAAAGAACAACCAACCTCATTCAACCAAAGCAAAAAGAAGATATTAACACAAACATCACACAACCACCGAAATTCTCTTTGTCCCCTATCACCGCTGACACGACTATAAACATCATCAGAAGCCTTCGAGACAGCACATCCCCAAACGACATCATTCCCACAAAACTCCTTAAAGAATGTTCCGACATCCTGGCCCCTACTCTGACACACCTCATAAATCAATCATTCAAAGAAGGGACTGTACCAACCTCCCTCAAGCAAGGCATCGTCAAACCTCTGCTGAAGAAACCCAATCTTGACCCTAAGGACCCTAACTGCCGCAGACCGATAACAAGCCTCAACACCATCTCCAAGATTATGGAGAAAGCAGTAGTACTGCAACTACAACGCCACCTGGACACACATCAACTCCTGGACCCACTGCAATCAGGCTTCCGCCCGGGCCATGGCACAGAAACAGCACTCCTCAAAATATGGGACGACGCCCTTGAAGCAGCAGATGACGGAGAATCATGTCTCCTGGTACTGTTGGACCTCAGCGCAGCATTTCATACAGTGAACCACAATACTTTACTTGTCCGCCTCTCAGAAGTGGCAGCAGCCACAGGTCTGGCGCTAAAATGGCTTGCATCCTTCCTAGAGAATCGCTCTCAAACAGTGAAACTGGGAACATTCACCTCAGAGACCCGGGCAGTCTCCTGCGGAGTTCCCCAGGGCTCACCCCTGTCACGAGTACTATTCAACATCTACATCCGCCCACTTCTCAATATCATCAGGAAAATGGGCCTCTGTTTCCACTCATATGCCGATGACACCCAACTCTACTTTCGCATCACCGATCAAAAAAACCATCATCAACAGTTAGAAGAATGCCTCCGTTCAATTGATGATTGGATGACCATCAGCTCCCTCAAACTTAACGGTTCAAAAACAGAACTTCTTCTCCTACATGCCAACAAAAATTCCAAAATAAAGACCCCGTGGACACCCCCCACCATCCTCGGACAGACCATCACTCCAAGCCTCAAAGCCAAGAGTCTCGGAGTCATCTTTGACTCAGGAATGACAATGGATGCTCAAATAGGATCAGTGGTGAGCGGATCCCACCATCTCCTCCACCTCCTACGCTGACTCATCCCCTTCATCCCAGAAGAAGACAAAGCGGCAGTTGTGGGAACAATCATCAACTCTCGACTCGACTATGCAAACTCGCTCTACGTAGGACTACCCCAATATCAGCTTGCGCGCTTACAGCTCATTCAAAACACGGCGGCAAGACTGTTAACAGGAAAAAAACCCTGGGAATCCATTTCACCATCCCTAAAGAGCCTACACTGGCTAACCGTAAAGAATCAGATCAAATTCAAGACCCTCTGCCTCACCCACAAATGCATACAAGGAAACGCTCCGCTATATCTGCAGGAGAAAATAAAACACTACACACCCAATCGCAGCCTTCGATCAGCTAACCAAAACCTCCTCATCATTCCAAAATATCGCTACAAAGCAAAGGGAGAACGAAGATTCGCAGTCCAAGGACCTCGACTATGGAACGTTCTTCTGACCCACATCCGCATGGAAGAAAACCATCAGGCCTTCAGGAAAAAACTAAAGACCTTCCTTTTCTAAGAAGCTGGCAACAGAGAACGCATTCTAGCGCCTTGAGGCGATTTAGTTCGCATTTGCAGCGCTCTACAAATCCTTCATTCATTCATTCATTCATTCACTGTGCAGGGTACACATTACAGTAGCTGGAAATACTTCAATGAACCCACACAAGCAACTGGCTGCAGGTAGCCATACTGTAGGTCAGACTGTGCAGGGTACACAGTACAGTAGCTGGAAATACTTCAATGGGCCTACACAAGCACCTGGCTGCAGGTAGCTATACTGTAGGTCAGACTGTGCAGGGTACACAGTACAGTAGCTGGAAATACTTCAATGAGCCCACACAAGCACCTGACTGCAGGTAGCTATACTGTAGGTCAAACTGTGCAGGCTACACAGTACAGTAACTAGAAATACTGTAAAAACACCTGCCTGCCTGTCAGTATTTTAGGAAGAGAAGAACAGGATCTAGCTAAACTGAATACAGTGTGTATATATAATAAATATATATATATATATATATATATATATATATATATATATATATACACACAACACCTGGGATGCATATATACACAATACACTGTAACTGCAGCTAACTAACTCGACCTGCCTACTCTATCTAACTTAAATCAAATGACACTGTCTCTCTCTCTCTGAACACTGGAACACACTACACAGGGCGGCCATGCAGGCGGCCTTATATAGTGTGGGGCGTGTACTAAACCGCCTGAGCCATAATTGGCCAAAGCCTCGTTGGCTTTGGCCAATTACGGCTCTCTGTTCAGATGGCGCTGTGATTGGCCAAGCATGCGGGTCATAGTGCATGCTTGGCCAATCATCAGCCAGCAATGCACTGCGATGCCGCAGTGAATTGTGGGCCGCGACGCACCACTCGAATTTGGCGCGAGCGGCCCATATCGTTTGTAGTTCGAACATGCGTTCGACTCGAACATGAAGCTCAACCTACTAACCATCCTCGTGGCCTCCTCAAATGGTGACAGGACAGTGTATGCATCCTTGCCACTGGCGTGGCAAAAAAAAAGCCAAGCTTCCCTGACCCTGTCCTGGTGGCAAACTCATACAGGTACTCATTGATGGCCCTATGCTGCATGTGCAGCCGCTGCAGCATTACCAACGTTGAGTTCCACCTGGTGGGCATGTCACAAATGAGGCGGTTCTTGGGCAGGTTGCATTCTCTTTGAATGTCAGCCAGCCAAGAACTGGCATTATTTGACCGGTGGAAATGACCACAGACTTTTCTGGCCTGCCGCAGGAGATCCTGTAAGCCCGGGTACCTGCTCAAGAACCGCTGCACTACCAAATTCAGGACGTGAGCCAAATGGGGAACATGGGTCCCTGTCGGAGGGCGGAGAGGAGGTTGGTGCCATTGTCGCATACAACCAATCCTGGCTGAAGCTGGCATGGCGTCAACCACCTCTGGGCCTGCCCCTGCAGAGCTGACAGAATCTCTACCCCAGTGTGGCTCCTGTCCCCTAAGCAGACCAACTCAAGCACCGCATGGCATTTTTTTGACTGAGTGCTTACGTAGCCCCTTGAATGCCTATGGAGCACCGCTGGTTCAGAGGAGAAATCTGCAGAGGAAGAGGTCTTAGCATTTTGGAGGCGTGGTGGCAGAACAAGCTCCAACAATACTGAACCCTGTCCTGCATCCTTCCCAGCTGCCAGCAGAGTTACCCAGTGTGCTGTGAAAGAAAGGTAACGCCCCTGTCCATGCCTGCTGGACCATGAGTCTGCAATAATATGCACCTTACTGCTGACCAACAAGGCCAAGACATTGCCTTCCACATGCTGGTAGAGAGCCGGAATGGGCTTCTGAGAAAAGAAATGGCATTTGGGAACCTGCCACTAAGGTGCCGCACATTCCACAAATTCATGGAAGGGCGAAGAGTCTATCAGCTGAAAAGGCAGCAGTTGCAGTGCTAGCAATTTGGCCAAGCTAGCATTCAGACACTGAGCATGTGGATGGCTGGGACCGAATTTCTTTTGACGGTTTAGCAACTGGGGTAGGGAAATTTGCCTGCATGGGAGGTCGTCATATGTCTGGTGAAGCATGTGGCGGGAGCCGCTCAGTGAGCGGGCGAGATCCGAGGAAAACGGATCAGAGAATGATGACACCGGGTCGCAGTATGCAAACCACAGAGCAAAGATCTCCCGGGCTGGGAAGGGGAAGGACGGCTTACAGAGATGGCAGCACAGTAAAAAGCAGGCCTCCCCAGGGATAGAGACAGCTCTACAATTCCCCAGCCGGAGCGGTCGGGGATATGGAGAAACTCCAATGAAAGTGGACTCTGGAACAGAGAGAAGGAGAGGTGGCCCATCTAAAGTGCAGCAGGACTCCCAGGTACAAGAGCAAATTGCATTAAAGACCCAAGTGGTTAGTAGGAACGGGGGAGACAGGACAATATTGAACCTCAGTGAGGAAGTATCCACAAAGGATAGGACTCCCCCAGGGTCAGAGGAAGAAAGTGTGGGGGCTGGTATGGGAAAGAATGTGGATGGACCAGGCTCCCCTGGATATGGATCAGTAGCACAGACCAAAACTCCTAGCTTTGTCCCAATACAATATGGAGATAAACTGTCTGTAGGGACAGGTGGGGGTCTAGAGGGTCTGGAGCTGGACATTAGAGAGCTTTTAAGGTCCCTTCCCACTAAATCAGATATCCAGGAACTGATATCAGCGGTGGAACAGTCATGTCAACAAGCGGTGGAAAACCTCAGAGAGGATACACGTGCAATTGGTCACAGGGTAGAGTCACTAGAAAATAGTCATGAAGCAGTGGTACAAGCAGTAGCAGACATTCAAGACACTGTAAAACAACATGAGGAAGCCCTGAATTTCTACAGGGACCAGTTGGACGTTTATGAAATTAGGGATCGTAGACAAAATATTCGAATAAAAGGATTACCTGAAATGATTTGGTCACCTGAATTGCTCACAACTAGGGATGAGCCGAACATGCGAACAGGAAAAAAGTTCGCGCGAACACCGTTAAAGTCTATGGGACACGAACATGAATAATCAAAAGTGCTAATTTTAAAGGCTTATATGCAAGTTATTGTCATAAAAAGTGTTTGGGGACCCGGGTCCTGCCCCAGGGGACATGAATCAATGCAAAAAAAAGTTTTAAAAACGGCCGTTTTTTCAGGAGCAGTGATTTTAATAATGCTTAAAGTCAAACAATAAAAGTGTAATATCCCTTTAAATTTCGTAGCTGGGGTGTGTCTATAGTATGACTGTAAAGGGGCGCATGTTTCCCGTGTTTAGAACAGTCTGCCAGCAAAATGACATTTCGAAGGAAAAATTCCATTTAAAACTACCGGCAGCTACTGCATTGCCGACAATACACAAAGAAGTTCATTGATAAAAACGGCATGGGAATTCAACACAGGGAAACCCCGAACCAAAATTAAAAAAAAAAAATGATGTGGGAGTCCCCCTAAATTCAATACCAGGCCCTTCAGGTCTGGTATGGATTTTAAGGGGAACCCCGCGCAAAAAAAAAAAAAATTGGCGTGGGGTCCCCCCAAAAATCCATACCAGACCCTTATCTGAGCACGCAACCTGGCAGGCCGCAGGAAAAGAGGGGGGGACCAGAGTGCGCCCCCCCACCTCCTGAACCGTACCAGGCCACATGCCCTCAACATTGGGAGGGTGCTTTGGGGTAGCCCCCAAAACACCTTGTCCCCATGTTGATGAGGACAAGGGCCTCATCCCCACAACCCTGGCCGGTGGTTGTGGGGGTCTGCGGGCGGGGGGCTTATCGGAATCTGGAAGCCCCCTTTAACAAGGGAACCCCCAGATCCCGCCCCCCCCCATGTGAAATGGTAAGGGGGTACTTACCCCTACCATTTCACTAAAAAACTGTCAAAAATGTTAAAAATTCACCATGTCCCCCTAATGTAACCCCAAATTCTGAGAAGCCAAGAGATACCATATGCAAATGACATAAATATACTGTTAAGGAATCAATTATGAAAATAACTCGAAGCAATTCTGAAATTATTTTGGATGGAGTACATGTTTCTCTGTACCCTGACTTATCACTTAGGACCTTAATGCAACGATGGACTGTTAAACCTCTGTTAGAGGCCCTATGCGCAGTAGAAACTAACTATCTATGGGGGGTTCCGTTTAGCCTCACGGCCTCTCGAAATGGCAAGACAGCAACCCTGCGCACTAAGGATGATTTGCAAGTGTTTGTAGAGACTTTAGATTTGCCCCCAATTGACTTTGTGGACTGGAGGAGGAATAATTTTTGAACCCCCTACAAAGCCCTGCCCAATGGCAACAAATGCCCAATAGATCCCAATGTAGAAATCAATCAAAGGAACATAAGGAAATATGATAGACGTGATGGGGTTCATTTTGTGAGGAAATTGAGATAGAAGGGGGAGAGGGATAGGAAAGGGAATGGTTTGAGGATTCATTTCTTTATTTTTTTTTTTTTTATATTTAACTGTTTACTTGTATTTGGGTCTATGTTCACAGTTAAGTGCGCAAACGGGGATTGTGTTTGTGTGTGTGTGTATATGTGTGTACATGGGCTCACGTATACACCCTTTGGAGTGTATGTGATTTCATGATATACCTATTGCATATACAACAACAGAGATCTGGTGGATCTCATATAAAAATATGCACACGAGATATGTATATGTATGTGAGCACACGTACACACGGTTGGTGATAGACAGCACTTATTCATTTATTTATATGTACCTCTGTGATTGGGTGCGTTGTGGCACACCTATGTGTGTATGCATGTATGTTTCTCACAGTCAGTTGTGCAAACAGGGACTGTGTTTATATGGGTGGGTACATGGACTCATGGATACATCCTTTGGAACATGTGTGACCTCATGATATACCTATTGCATATACAACAACAGAGATCTGGTGGACCCCATATAGAAATATGTAGGAAGGCCAGTATGGTGGCCTGAATTTATGGGAGGAGCCCGGGGGGGTATTTAAGCAGCCCGCTCACCTGTGGTGCTTGTCGGTTTCCTGTGCGCGATATACGTCACTAGGCCGACTATTCGATATACCAGCGTCCGCAAGTTCTTGCCTCGCAAGTTCCCGTATTCGATATTCCGTACTCAAAACTTTTGAAGTCCGCGTTTTTCGTTCTTAGTTTGTACCACGCGTCTGGCTTTGCTGTCGCAGGTAAGGTCCCGTCGGACTTTTCGTTTTCATATCATGTCACTAAACCGTGATTTCAAATTTTCGTTTCACTCGCATTTCACAACATAAACTGCAATGTATATCGCTCGTACTTTCGATATGTTACCATTTCGACAGCACCGCGACGCAGACGTCGCTTCATTTCTAGCATGTCGGTATTTTAAAATATGCGTCAGTAGACAGCCATAGCGAGTAGCAATTTGCAATTTATCGGATCAAGTCAGTTCAATACCAATCATTTCTCATTTCTGAAACATTTCTAAACTCATTTCTGACATTTCAAATCATTTCAAAACATTTCTCATTTCAGTCACCTACCGCGCTCCGATTCGAATCCAGTCGCACCAAAAGATGCACCGATTCGTTCCGGTGTGCCCCAGTTATTACGGCCTCATTTCTATACATGCTCCAGAGTTACGTTATTGTCTGTCATTAGTACCTCTGTCATGGTTATCATTTCATTTCCACGTATCACGTTCCGACATGAATCCAGTCGCATGGAAATGCATCGATTCGTCTCGGCGTGCCCCAGGATTGGCCACATTTCAGTACATGCTCCGGAGTCCGATTCGTAGTCAGTCGCTACAACAGCACGACCGATTCGAGCCTCCGTCATGGTAAACGATATGTTACATCCTCACTTACCGCGCTCCGCTTCGAATCCAGTCGCATCTTCAATGCATCGATTCGTTACGGCGTGCCCCAGGGCTCGGCCTCATTTCTGATACATGCTCCAGAGTCCGGATCATAGTTAGTCGCAGATATCGGGCGATTGATCCATATCTCTGTCATGCAATTACTACCATTTCACTCCCACAACGCATCACCGTTTCGAAACCAGTCACATCTGAGATGCACCGATTCGTCACGGAATGCCTCGCTTGTTTCGATCGCATTCATACCTTTACCAGAGCTCGGTTAGTTGCCAGTCGCAAATACGGCACAACCAATTCGAGCCTCGGTCAAAATAATCATTTCTCTCATTTCATTTCATACTGCGCTCCGATTCGAATCCAGATGCATCAAACAGGCACCGATTCGTCCCGGGAGCACCAATGTTTTCAGTTGCCTCATTTCAATACATGCTCCAGAGCCCGGTTCATGGTCGAATAAATCATGACACGACCAGGCCGGACCTCTGTCATGGAGTTCATTCATAATCAAGGCAAACATTTCGAATCATTTCATTGTCACAAGATTGCAAGCACCATACAAATCGTTGCTTCAAGTTAGTTAGCAATCCCTTCACGAATTATCACCTTTTCATTTTCCTCAGGTCAGTCAAAGTTCAGTAGGTCCACCCTGCACCAGGTTGGACGATATCCCCCCAGGTAAATAAAAAAAAAAAAAAAAGGGGAATGGGAGAATAAGTCGGGTAAGTATGACTCAGCGGATCAAAGAAAAAACTTGAAATTCATGTCACCCCCAATAGGTTACAGTCAACCAGGAAATAAAGCTCAAGAGATCCTCACCAGAGCAACTATGTCCCAGGCCGGCAGCGAAGACTTCACGGCCCCTCTGTCACCTTCTCCGGTCTCAGAGAGCAGCAGCGTGCAGTCCCTCAGGGGATGGACTATCCCCAAACTGACGGCAGAGCTCAGACGCAGAGGTGTCCCCTTCCCCGCCACAGCGAGGAAAGGCGAGCTCTTCAAACTCCTCTTTCCCCCACCAGCAGCAGGACCCAGTACCCAACAGGCATCCCTCCAGTCCATAGCATTGGCCATCTCGCAATTACACACGATGGTGTCATCTCTATCCACCTCAGTTGCAGACATCCAAACCAGGGTTGCACTTCTGGAGGCCCGACCGGCCACGGCTGTCCCCGACCCAACTGCAACTCAAACCTTGACACCTCTTCCTGCAGGTACCTCAGGCTCGAGCCCCATTGTCTACCCCTCCCATCTGGTCCCAACCAGTATCAGGAAGGACATTTTGGACGGCAAGGACGTCAACCTGGCCTCTCTCCTTATTTCCGTGCATGATTTGGCAGAAAATAAGGCCTACTCCTGGGGCGACATATCGGTGGTCCTTAAAGCCAAAGACCCCAGATTGAACCGCAAGCTATCAGTCCCAGAATTTACCCTGGCCTTTGGCATGCTCAGAGATGTCCTGTGCTCAGCCACCCCTAGCAGGCGGGAAGAGCTGGACTTGTATCTCCATACTGTGGTAGACTTGGGCCACAAGTATGGAGGTTTTGCCTTTTACGATTATCATCGTTCCTTTTCAGCTAAGGCCGCCGCCAGACTCATACAATTCCAGACTACGACAGATTGGAGTCTCATGGACACAGAGCTCTTCTGCCGCCACTTTGCCGGCTTACGCTCACCTCTGTGTGCGATTTGCCAGTCTTCCACCCACACTGCCACCTGGTGCGCCAATGCGGCGATCAGACGGCCCTTCGAGTTTCCCTCTACCTCAGGTACAGTACAGGGTCAGTCGATCCCTGAACCAACGCCTCAGGTGGACAAACTCGGACGCCCAGTCCGAACCGTGGGAGGGGCAGCCATCTGTAACAACTTTAACTATGGGTCCTGCAACTTCAGCCAGTGCTGTCTACTTCACATCTGCACCTTATGCCAAAGAGCACACCCTAGGAATTTGTGTGAAGTCAAACAACACAAGAGGGCATGACTAAGCCGGATCAACCTCTTATGGTTAGGACTGTATCTCACTTCACATCCCACCCCTTCCCTGGCCACCTACCTTATCCAAGGCTTCACAGCAGGCTTTCACACCGGCCTCATTTCACTACCCCACAGTACTCACGAATGTGCCAATCTTCGTTCTGCAGCCATTGACGAACAAGCCATAGATCAGCTCTTACAGGCAGAGGTAGATCGAGACTACGTGATAGGCCCTTTCACTTGCCCCCCTTTCAGCACATGGAGAGTCAGCCCTATTGGGCTTGTCAAGGGCAAGTTCTCAAATAAATTGCGTTTGGTGTACGACCTGTCTGCGCCTCATTCTTCCCACATACCCAGTCTCAATTCCCTGATCCCCTCCGAAGAGTTTTCCCTAAAATATTCCTTCGTTGACATGGCAATACAAGCGATCATCAAAGCAGGCACAGGTGCCTGGCTCTCCAAAGCCGACATCTCGGATGCTTTATAGGTTCCTGCCCATCCACCCATCCCTTTGGTGCTGGCATGGCATCAAATGGAAGGAAGCATATTATTTTGCTACAAAACTCACCTTCGGTTCGAAGAGTAGCCCGTGGCTCTTCGACACGTTCGCTCAGTCCCTCGTTTGGATACTATTACACAAGGGTCAATGCCATGAAGTCATCCATTATCTGGATGACTTCCTACTGATAGAACCGCCCAGCAAGCCCCCAGGAGATCTCGACAAACTTAGAGTGATTTTTGGAAACCTCAATGTTCCTATCGCCGAGCACAAAGTCGACGGCCCAGCACACATCATCACCTTTCTCGGGGTCAGCTTGGATACCTGCGCTATGCAAGCCAGTCTCCCCCTCGACAAACTAACACGCATTAGGGCAGTCCTTCACGAGTTTACACACACCAAGGGCTGTACCAAAAAACAGTTGCAGTCTCTCCTGGGTATGCTCAACTTCGCTATGCGAATTATCCCACAAGGCCGCACATTTGTATCACGCCTGCTTAGATTTCTGTCAGAAACTCAAGACCCTGATCAGATTTTGAATCTAGACTCCGCAGCTGTAGCGGACCTATCTATGTGGGAGGAATTCTTGTCCGCCTGGAATGGCATATCTCTATTTATACCTATGGTTTCGGTCCATTCACCCCAGGTGGTGACGGACGCTGCAGCCTCCACAGGTTTCGCGGCAATTTTTGGCCATCATTGGTTTTCAGGACCCTGGCCTCAACAGATACTGTTGATACCCGGCTTTTCCCAAACATCTGCCCTCTTTGAGCTTTATCCCATAGTGGCAGCTGCACAACTCTGGGGTCACCACTGGACAGGACAAACCGTAGTCTTCACCACCGACAACCAGGCCACGGCAGACATCATCAACAGAGGCAGGTCCAAGTCCCTAGCAGTCATGTCCTTCCTGCGCAGGTTGGTACAACTGTCTTTACAGCATCAGTTCAATATACACTGTGCATTTATTCCTGGCAGATACAACTCAGCAGCTGAGCATACCTCCTTTTTCAAACAGGTTCCCGATGCCGATCCAATGTCGGCCCCTATCCCTGTCTGGTCACAACTGACCCTGGACTAGTTCAACATCTACACGGAGCTACGCAACTCATAAATCATTCCCTCTCCCACAACACACTCAAAGCATACCAGACAGCTTGGAAGGCCTTCAATAAATTCCTCACGTCCTGCCGTAAAGGACCAACAGATATCAAACAGGTACTGGACTTCACTGCACACTGCCACACGCAGCTGGCCTTATCCTACAATACCATCCGGCTATACCTAGCCGGCATTCAACATTTCTTGACTCTTGAAGACCCCACGAAATCTTCACTGTTCTCATCACACGCTATACGAGCCATTCTAAGGGGAATTCAGAAACAACAACCAGTCATCAGCACTAAGCGCTTACCCATTACGGGGCCCATCTTTAGGGACATGTCAACTATTCTGGCTACTTCGCCATTCGGTCTGCTCCCCAGCACGGTCTTACAAGCAGCCGTATATTTAGCTTACTATGGGTTCTTGCGGCCTGGCGAATTCACCTCTAACAAACCCACAGACCAAGTACTATGCAGACGACACTTGCTTCGATACCAAGACCATTTCATCCTGCACCTCGAGGTCTCTAAAACCCAGCAAACGGGCTCAGGAGTGAATATTCACCTCTACAAAACCAACAACAGCTGGTGTCCAGTCGCTGTACTCAACCGACTCCTGTCACTCCTGCCTGAGCAACCAGACAGCAGTCCCCTTCTACCATTCCCAGTTAAACCCTTAAGCGCCTCTCAGTTTGTGAAACACATAAGGATACTTCTCCGCAATCTTCACCTTAACCCTAGTCAGTATTCCGGACACTCTTTCCGCATCGGAGCAGCCTCCGCAGCGTCCCGCCACGGGGTTCCAGACCACATCATCAAAAGACTAGGCAGGTGGAAATCAGCCTGCTTCGCCCGGTATATCCCCAAACAGAGATGGCACAGGCATTCTCCAAATTGGCTCAATAAATAACTGAAAACCAATAAAATTATAACCCTACCTGAATGTTTTTGCCCCCTTATTTTGGCATACCGGCCATTAGACCAAGGCACACTTTCAGGTCCATTTCATATGGTAAATCCACACTTTCAGGTCTATTTCCGATGGTAAGTCTTATCTTTACTATAAGTGTTACCTATGTCCATATCGGACATAGGGCTCCGACCATAAGTAGGAAGGCCAGTATGGTGGCCTGAATTTATGGGAGGAGCCCGGGGGGTATTTAAGCAGCCCGCTCACCTGTGGTGCTTGTCGGTTTCCTGTGCGCGATACCCACCCTCCCATCCCCATTTCACAGCATTTCTCAAACTATTCATTTCATTCATTTCTCTTACAGAATAAACATTTCTTAAACCAGGGTATGCCCCCTTATTTTGGCATACCGGCCATTAGACCAAGGCACACTTTCAGGTCCATTTCATATGGTAAGTCCACACTTTCAGGTCTATTTCCGATGGTAAGTCTTATCTTTACTATAAGTGTTACCTATGTCCATATCGGACATAGGGCTCCAACCATAAATATATATTATAACCTAATCTAACACTAGGAGAGAGTTGTAAAGAGGGAGGATAAAATACCCTGCATCCCCCAGTGTTTAGAAAGACGTGATGTCTGGTGTTTAAGAGGATAAGCAATGGAGGGCGGATGCGGGGTGGGAATATGATATTATCTTCAGAATGGAGGTGTTTGTTAAGGTGAATAACATATGAATAGGTGGTGTTTTTTTTTTTGTTTTTTTTTTCTCTTCCTCCTTTCTTCCCTGCTCCTTCTTCCCCTTTCCCCCGCATTTATAGGGGAAAAAGGGGGGGGGGGTTACCCCGCATAGTGTATATGAGTAAGAGGGATGATAGGGAAGGTCTCTATAGAGGGCAAAAATAGCCGGATGCAGTTATAAATAAAGGGTTTAGTACATATTTCCTAAGGTGGAATATTGGGGTGGAGGAGAGTGAGTGGGGGGGGGGGTGAATGGGGAGGGGGGGGAATGGGGAGGGAGGGATGGTGTGGGGGGGGGTTACTTCTCTTTTTGGAATTCTTCCCTTTTTTTTTTTTTCGTTTCATCCCCCGGGGACACCTGCTGGGAGCAAAGAGACACTCTAGCTACTGGATGATTATATTGGGCAATAGTATTATCTGATATGGCAGCCCCAATAAAGGTGATATCATATAACGTGAGAGGTTTATGTTCACCACAAAAAAGGAGTCGTCTTTGGCAGGAACTACTCCACCTTAGGGGTGACGTGGTTTTCTTGCAGGAGATGCACTTTGTGAAGGATTCCATTCCAAACATGCCCGTGCATGTGTTTAACCAGTGGTTTCATGCACCATCCCCGATTGCGAGAGCAAGGGGGGTAACCATAACCTTTAGAAAGACATGTCCATTGGTTGTAATAGCCTCACAAATAGACCCAAAGGGTCGCTTCCTGTTTGTAAAGGGAAGACTACACGGCTTCTGCTATACATTTGCCTCAATATATGCACCAAACACCGGAACGGTCAACTTCCTTGTAAAGACTGTACGAGGAATTCAAGGAGGGCCTTTTGATGCTGGGGGGAGATTTTAACCTTACCCTAGATTCAAAGATAGATACGTCAACGGGCAAAACTCACATATCTTTTAAAGCGTTAAAGCATCTAAAACAGCTCTTACGTTCCTTTCACTTGGTGGATGGATGGCGTGTAACACATTATGGGAAAAGGGATTATAGTTATTATTCCAAAATACACGATACTTATTCTCGCCTAGATCTTTTTTTGGTGGAGCAGTTCTATCTTGAAAGGACCCGCTCTTTCACTAAAGAACCAATAACAATTTCAGACCATGCTCCGATTACCGTGACTTTCCTTCCAATTTCTGCAGGCCACCTAGAACGAACTTGGCGGTTGAATGAATCTTTACTGGAGGATAATAAAGTGGTGGAGGCTTTATTCTGTAAGATTAAAACATATTTTGAAACAAATATGCCTGGAGAAGTTTCAGAGCAGGCTGTTTGGGAAGCCCACAAATCAGTGATTAGGGGGGAACTGATAGCACACGGGTCACGGATTAAAAAAGAGAAACAAAAAGAAATAGTAGATTTACTGAAAGAGATTAATGAATTAGAAATGAAACATAAAAGACACTTGGACCCAGCAGATTCCCAACAATTGGAGGACTTGAGATATAACTTAGCACAATGCCTAGACCGCAAAGCTAAAAACAAACATAGATACTATGCGCATCGGTTTTATGAGCAGGGCTATAAATGTGGTCGGCTACTTGCTAGACAGCTTAAAAAACAGCAAGAATCCAGGCATGTGCATAGCCTAATAGTCCAAAATAAAAAGATAGTGGAATCTCAAGCCATTGCGGCAGAATTTCACAAATTTTATAAGGCTTTAAATAATATTCATGCTGTTTCGCCGAATGCGACGGGAGAACAGCGTAAATTAGAAATTCGAGAGTATATTGAAAATTCAGCGCTGCCCTCGCTGCTGCCCACGGTAATCGAGGAATTAGATAGACCAGTTTCTATTAATGAATTAAACGAAGTAATATCGAGTCTGTCAAAAGGTAAAAGCCCAGGACCAGATGGGCTCACCAATTCATATTATAAGAAATGTATTACCAGATTAGGAGGCCCGTTATGTAGCTACTTTAATTCAATTAATGCCTCCAATCCATTACCTCCAGAGGTCTTGTTGGCATACATAACGATACTTCCTAAACCAGGGAAAGATACTCAACAGTGCGCAAACTACAGACCCATCTCCTTGTTAAACTCAGACACTAAGGTTTTAGCAAAAATTTTGGCTCTTCGGTTACAGGATCATATAGTGAAACTAGTTCACTCTGATCAGACGGGATTTATGAAGGGCCGTGAGGCCAGAGATAATACCATTCGGCGATTACACACCCTTCATTGGATGCAACACGGCCCTGACAAGGCCCCAAAAGTGATATTGTCAATGGATGCCGAAAAGGCGTTTGACAGGGTGAACTGGGGATTCATGATGGAGGTGCTAAGGGGGATGGGTCTGGGGGAACGCATGATGGGCTGGGTTGCAGCATTATATGCGACACCGAGAGCGAGAGTCAAAGTAAATGACACACTGTCGGATTATTTCCAAATACGTAATGGCACAAGACAAGGGTGTCCATTATCCCCGCTGTTGTTCGCTATGATATTAGAACCATTTCTTTGGAAAGTGAGGGGAAACATTGAAATTCAGGGGGTACGGGTCGGATCAGTTGAATATAAAGTCTCGGCATATGCCAACGACTTATTATTTATCTTTCATCACCACAGACATCACTACCGGCCTTGATGGCAGAGATCTCTAAGTTCGGAGACTTATCTAACTTCAAAATAAATTTTGAAAAGCCTGTACTGTTACCTAGTTATGTCCCCTTAGGGATGAAAACGAATTTTCAAAATTCTTATCCCTTTATTTGGAACAAAAACTCTTTGGCATATTTGGGAATACATATCACAGCAGATCCTAAACTACTGTATGATTTAAACTATGGTTCCTTAATGAAGGGGGTAATGGGGGACCTGCAGAAATAGAGGGGCCGGTTATTAACGTGGTTTGGAAGGGTCAGCACCATAAAGATGAGTGTACTACCCAAAATAATTTATCTTTTCCACACAGTGCCAATTACACTCCCACAAAGTTTTTTAAAACCTTACGTAAGGCCTTCAAAGCATTTGTATGGAGTGATAAACATCCCAGATTGGCATATGATGTTTTGCGTAGAGGCAAATTGGAAGGAGGAAATGGACTACCAGATGTAGCTTTATATTATAGAGCAATGTCTTTAGTGCGGATCCTGAACTGGTGCCACGACTCCGCTAAGAAAATATGGGTCTCCATAGAGCATATAATGGCAGGCAGGAAGCTGGCCGGAATCCCGTGGATTCCGAATACAGACAGGGGTCGCTCAAAATGGACGTCACCATTAACAAAGAGCACACTCTTAATTTGGGATAAATTAAATCAATCAGGAGACTATGCTACTCGGATATCCCCTCTGACCCCATTGGAGGGGTACCCATGGTTTCCTCCAGGAGAGGAGGTGGGATTTTTTGGAGCCTGGGGGAGGGATGGGGATACGACATGTGGCAAATTTGCCCCTCATGAAACATTAACCCCCCTGCGAGATTTGACATCGAAAATGGGGAGGATACCTATGGAGGAGTGGAGATACCATCAATTGGGGTGCTTTTTCAAGGATCTGAAATCCGGGATGAGACCAGTGAGTTCTCTTACTGCTTTTGAATCCATGTGTGTAAATATACTCAATGAAAGACACTTGATGTCACAGATGTATAGACTGATTCTCGCAACACAAAATCAAACAGTTCCATACTTTATTAGAGAATGAGAAGGATAACTAGGTCATAATCTTACCACAGCACAAATTAAGAAACTCATTAACTTGACGCACTCTACGTCTATAAGCTCTCAGATTCAAGAAATGTCATATAAATTTTTGACTAGGTGGTATTGGACCCCAGTTAAGATAAGCAAAGAGGTTCCCGACGGCAGACGCCAGTTGTTGGAGAGGGTGCGAAAAGGAAGGCACCTTTCTCCACCTATGGTGGTCTTGCCCTAAGATTAAGGTGTTCTGGGAAGCAATCGCTTCTTGGGTTGAAAGGTTATCCCCCGGACCAATAGAGGTGAGGCCCTGGAACTTTTTGTTTCATGGAACTTCAATGTCTGTAAGAGCTTATAAGAATAGTGTTATTCCACACTTACTAAATGCTGCCAAATCATTAATAACTAGGCTATGGAAACAAACTGGAAGTCCAACCCTGGCAGACTGGAAGAAAGAGGTTAACTTAATAATGGAGGCCGAAAGATGGGTGCATGCAGCAAAAGACAAGAAAGATAAAAACATTGAAACATGGGCAGGATGGGTGCGCTGCTTGAAAGAGATTAGATATAACAATGTTGTAAAGAGCAGTGTGGTGTCTGGGTTCGATCGTGGGTTTCCCAGGGGGGGGGGGGGATATAATTGATTTTTCTCCTCTTCTCCCTTATTAGTTTTTTTCACCTTTTCACCTGGGGTTGAATACGGGGAAGGGATAAGGGGTGGGTTAAGGGGAAGGGATAGAACACTTAGGGAGGAAGGGGGGCACAGAAGAGAAGGGATAGTTTGAACAGATATAGTAAAGGGAAGAGGGAATATTTACTCACTGATTATGAGTGATTTGAATTGGCTTAGTAGCCTCCTAAACAGAATTTTTTTTGTACAGGCTGAGGGGTTTTTTTTTGTTTTTGTTTTTTTTTTCTCTGTCACAAGGACTGAATGACTTTTCAATTTTGTGGATTTGGAAGGGAAGTGTGGAGCACAATGGAAACTATATTTGGAGGAAGGAGATGAGACGACGGTGGGAGGGAGCACTACTGGTGCAGGGGTGGGAGAAATAAGGAAGGGGGAAGGTGTTTAAATTTTATTGTTTTTTTTTTTTTTGTGGATTTTTTTTTATTGTAGATTCAAAGTATGAAGTAATGTATATAATGGAAAATAAATAAAAAATTAGATAAAAAAAAAAGACATATGTTGCAAACAGCAACGGTGCGATCTGCTGCACACGTGTCAAAAAAGGTCCACACCAAAGATCTTTTCAAAATATACGGGGAGTCAGCAGCGCCCTGCACCTGCTTAGCTCTGTGGTGTGATGCAATAGGGTGGCTGCCCTTAAGCTGCCCCCTTGAGGGCATACTACCTCGTTGGAGATGTGCCTCCTTCTCCTCCTTCTTCTCCTCCTCCTCTCTTCTATCAGGTACCCAAGTAGAGTCAGTGACCTCATCATCCCCTCCCTCCTCGTCACTGGAGCAAACTTTGCAGTATGCTACAGCTGGGGGAACATGACTGCCAGTTTCTTGTCCTTCTTGGGCACCCCCTCTCTCTAGGCTCACGTTACTCCCTTCCTTAACCTGGGTACCAACATTGGAGCCTTCAAATCGCTGCACATCCTCCAGCAGCATGTACCTGACACTGTGGTTGAATAGTTCGGGGGACTCCTCCGTGCATGATGGTGGGGCTAGGGAAGGAGTGACTGTTGACATAAAGCCGATGGAATAGGCCACTTTGACAGCTGCATTGGCAGGCAAACTACTCTGAGCCTGGATGACAGAGGATGAGGAGGATGATGACAGCTTTGGTATCCATTCCACCAACTCTTCTGCATGTTGTGGCTCAATAACAAGGCCAGCTGCAGGAAAAAAGGACAAACGTTCCCGAAGGCCACGTGCTGATGATGCACCGTGTCCACAACCAGCACTGTCGACTGTAGACACAGAGCCTGCTTGCCCTCTTTTAGTGGCCTGTGAGCGTCTGCCTCTCCTTGGCCTTACGGACATGCTGTAAATTTTGTTTAGCAAAAAAACACTACACTGTATTGTGTTCACCACCAGGAAAGTAGTAGCAACTGCACTAGGAGTGCACCGTACTGTGTACACCAACAGAAGTTTAATAACAACTATGGGCGCACTGTTTGTATTGTGCACACCACGAGGAAAGTATGAGCAACTGCACTATGGGTGCACAGCACTGTATACTGTGTACACCGCCTGAAGTATATTAGAAACAGTACACCAGGGACGGCCTGCAGTGAGATCTAGCTAAACTGGATACAGTGGAGATATATATATATATATGATATGTCCCTGCCAGAGGGCAGAGAGGAGGTTGGTGCCATTATCACAAACGACCATACCTGGCTTAAGCTGGCATGGCGTCAACCACCTCTGAACATACCCCTGCAGAGCTGACAGAATCTCTGCCCCAGTGTGGCACCTGTCCCCCAAGCACACCAGCTCAAGCGCCGCATGGCATCTTTTTTGCCTGCGTGCTTGCGTAGCCCCTTAAATGCTTACGGAGCACTGCTGGTTCCGAGGACAAAGCACAGGAAGAGGCCATGGAGGAAGAAAAAGAGGAGGGGGTGGAGGAGAGAGGTGTGTCACAATCATTAGTAGTGGCATTTTGGAGGCGTGATGGCGGAACAACCTCCAACACTACTGCATCCTGTCCTGCATCCTTCCCAGCTGCCAGCAGAGTCCCCCAATGCGCCGTGAAACTTAGGTAATGTCCCTGTCCATGCCTGCTGGACCATAAGTCAGCTGTAATATGCACCTTACCACTGAACGCCCTGTCCAGTGAGGCAAAGACATTGCCTTCCACATGCCGGTAGAGCCAGAATCACCTTCCGTGAGAGAAAAAGTGGCATTTGGGAACCTGCCACTGAGGAACCGCACATTCCACAAACTCATGGAAGGAGGAAGAGTCTACCAACTGAAAAGGCAGCAGTTGAAGGGCTAGCAATTTAGCCAAGCTAGAATTCAATCGCTGGGCATGTGGATGGCTGGGAGCGAAGTTCTTTCAGCGGTGCAGCAGCTGGGGCAAGGAAATTTGCCTGGTACAATCTGACGTCGGTGTACCGAAAGCAGATTGCCCACAAGTACTTGCCTGTGACACACCTAATTCTACACCTTCATTCCTCTCAGTGCAGGTTCCAGAGAGGACTGAAGGTATAGTGGGGTTGCAGATCCCAGCTGATTAGGAGCAAGGAGAGGCCCGCTTTGTTCTTTGGTGTGGGTCTTTTAGGTACGCTTGCCAATGAACTTCATGGCAGGTTGACATATGTCTGGTCAAGCATGTGGTGCCCAAGCGGGTGATGTTTTGGCCACGCGAGATACGCTTGAGGCATATGTTGCAAATAGCAGCGGTGCCATCCGATGCACTCGTCGCAAAAAAGCCCACACCAATGAACTTTTGGAATAACGTGCAGAGACAGCAGCGCCCTGCACATGTGAAGCTCTAGGTGTGATGCAGTCGGTGTGCTGCCCTTAAGCTGGCCCCTGGAGGGCATCCTGCCTCGTTGGACATGTGCCTCCTCCTCCTCCTCTCTCCTATCAGGCACCCACGTGGAGTCAGTGACCTCATCATCCCCTCCCTCCTCATCACTGGAGCAAACCTGGCAGTATGCTGCAGCTGGGGGAACATGACTGCCATATTGCTGTCCTTCTTGGGCACCTCCTCTCTCTGGGCTCATGTTACTGCCTTCCTCTAGCTGGGTACCCTCCTGGAGCATGTACCCGAAACTGTGGTCAAACAGTTCGGGGGACTCCTCAGGAGGACATGGTGGGGCTAGGGAAGGAGTGACTGATGCCATTGAGCCGAGGGAAGAGGCTGCGTTGGCAGCTGCTTTGCCAGACAAAGTACCCTGAGCATGGGTGAGTGCGGATGAGGAGGATGAGGACGGCTTGGTCATCCACTCTACCAAGTCTTCTGCATGTTGTGGCTCAACACGGCCAGCTGCTGAAAAAAAGGACAAGCGTGTCCCACGGCCACGTGCTGATGAGGATGCACCGTCTCCACAACCAGCACTGTTGCCTCTAGACACAGAGTCTGCTTGCCCTCTTTTATTGGCTTGTGACTGTCTGCCTCTCCTTGTTGGCTTTCCAGACATACGAATGGCCTGTATTGAGATGTAGCTGCACAAAGCTGGGATGTATAAATATATATATACTGATACTGCAGCTAGCAGAATCAACTGCCTGCCTGTAGTATTATTAGTATGAGAACACCAGCAATTTTCTTCAGGTAGCTGTAAATACTGTAAAAACACCTGCCTGCCTGTCAGTAGGAAGAGAAAAACAGGAACGGATCTAGCTAAACTGAATACAGTGTGTGTGTGTGTGTGTGTGTATATATATATATATATATATATATATATATATATATATATATATATATATATATATATATATATATATATACACACACACACACACACACACACACACACACACACACACACACACACACACACACACACACACACAAACACCTAGGATGCATGTATACAGTGAAGACGGAAAGTATTCAGACCCCCTTAAATTTTTCACTCTTTGTTATATTGCAGCCATTTGCTAAAATCATTTAAGTTCATATTTTTTCCTCATTAATGTGCACACAGCACCCCATATTGTACACACAGCACCCCATATTGTACACACAGCCCCCCATATTGTACACACAGCACCCCATATTGTACACACAGCACCCCATATTATACACACAGCACCCCATATTGTACACACAGCCCCCCCATATTGTACACACAGCCCCCCATATTGTACACACAGCACCTCATATTGTACACACAGCCCCCCATATTGTACACACAGCCCCCCATATTGTACACACAGCCCCCCATATTGTACACACAGCCCCCCATATTGTACACACAGCCCCCCATATTGTACACACAGCCCCCCATATTGTACACACAGCACCCCATATTGTACACACAGCACCCCATATTGTACACACAGCCCCCCATATTGTACACACAGCACCCCATATTGTACACACAGCCCCCCATATTGTACACACAGCCCCCCATATTGTACACACAGCCCCCCATATTGTACACACAGCACCCCATATTGTACACACAGCACCCCACATTGACAGAAAAACACAGAATTGTTGACATTTTTGCAGATTTATTAAAAAATAAAAACTGAAATATCACATGCTCCTAAGTATTCAGACCCTTTGCTCGGTATTTAGTAGAAGCCCCTTTTGATGAGTTTTTTTGGGAAAGATGCAACAAGATTTTCACACTTGGATTTGGGGATCCTCTGCCATTCCTCCTTGCAGATCCTCTCCAGTTCTGTCAGGTTGGATGGTAAACGTTGGTGGACGGCCATTTTTAGGTCTCTCCAGAGATGCTCAATTGGGTTTAAGTCAGGGCTCTGGCTGGGCCATTCAAGAACAGTCACGGAGTTGTTGTGAAGCCACTCCTTCATAAATTTAGCTATGTGCTTAGGGTCACCTTCGGCCCAGTCTGAGGTCCTGAGCACTCTGGAGAAGGTTTTTATCCAGGATATCCCTGTACTTGCAAAGAAAGTGTTTCCACCGCTCAGGCTGACACTGACCCAGGTGTAAGTAGAAGTTTCAGAGCAGAAGAGCTCCAGGTGCTGGCTGAATGCTAAGCAAAGCAGGCTTGAATGGAGGAGAAGATTTGGATGCCGCACACTGGATGTAGTCAAAAAACTTCACTTTATTGAAAAAATGGGATCATCAAAACAACAAGACTGTCATGCAGAAAGTACAGGTAAGCTGACGCGTTTCGCACTCAGGACTGAGTGCTTACTCATAGCTAACAAATATTAAAAAGACAAACTCTTATATAGCTCAATGGAGTATCACATGATTGCCCAATTAGATGGTCATTGAGTCTCAGCTGGAAGCCAATTTAATGAGGTCTCGGCATCTGCTGGCTATTTGGTGTGTTGACTGATTGAGAAATGTTTTCAAAACCGTGACATGTAAATAGATGACAAAGAATGTGAAAAAAGATGTGTATATGTACATGTGTAGGCAAAAAATATATATGTGTGTGTATATATAAATATATATATATATATATATATATATATATATATATATAGTGAATCCTATCAATAAACGTGTATATAATAATGAATGTACTTCTATAACGTGTTTATATGAAAGGTGATAAGTATCAAAAAAAGGGGTTACTATTAAGTGAAAGGAAAAAATGTGTAAAAAATATTTCTCATTAAAAAAAGAGAAAATATATTGATAAAAATATTCAGACAACGTGCAAAGTAAATGTGAAGAGTGAATGTAATGAAACTATATGTGAAGAAAATATATAAATATGATGAGACTCTCTATAATATGCCGGAGAAGTGGATGAAGCTCTCTATAATAAGCCGGAATAATACAGGTGAAATATAGAGCAATGTGACCTGAAATAATGCGTGATATGCCCGCGGTTGATAACAAGGTACATATAGGGCCCTATAATAATAAAAATAAACTGTGGGATTCAAAGACATAAAATCACGCTGATAAAGGTTGCCCTGATCTGGTCAAATGGCAGTGATATATGCAGGGTCCCAGTAGACTGACTTGTAACGTAATGATTCTAAATGATGAGCCTGGCCGAGAGCAGGGTGTGTGTAGAATTTCAAGAATGAAGCAGCGGTGTTCAAAGTAATAGAATGCCGCTAGTCTGTGTCACACTAAATGTCTAGATGGAATTATAGTGATGGTAATAAAGTTGGTAGAGGTCTTGGCCAGTCACCCAAGTTTAAGGGATCACAAAAAGGGACAAATGGAAAACAAGTAAGATACTATAGGCTGGGATACGAAGACATAAAATCACGCTGATCAGGGTAGCCCTGATCTAGTCAAATGGCAGTGATATATGCAGGGTCCCAGTAGACTGACTTGTAGCATAGTGATTCTAAATGTTAAAATATGTTAGTTTGTGATCCGTCTCGGGTGGCTCATATAAAAGCATGTCTCAGTATATGTGTGTCAGCAAATGCCAAGACCTCCAAACAAAACATATTGGAATAATACATCTTATGAATCCACTAATACAATACTCATATATTAACACCGGCAAGTGAAACAGATGAAAACAGGCATATAATGATCGACGTGAAACCAATCTATGAAGACGATGAGAAGAAATGTTATAATGCTGCATTCTAAAGAGAAACAACTACATATTCATATTGCAACATTACACTCACAAAATAAGCACTAAACACAAACGATACAATGTATGTCAGCTTATGTACATATAAATAGGCTTAATATATCTGAATTATGATCCCAAGGTGTCCAAAAAAATATGTATATGGACAACAGGGTGTACAAAATGTGAACAAATAAAAATAAATAAATGAATAAAATAAAATAGAGTAAAAAAGTGTGAAAACATATTGCGTAAAGACCTAATATATATATCAGGTGTTTCCTACACAACTAGAAAGATGTATAGGACAATGAAAGTTTCCATATATATCTATGTAATGAAAAATGAGCTGGAATAAAAGTAATAATAATGAAATAAAATAAAATTGTGAACCTCATGATACAAATCATGAATTGTCGCGATATGCATCATTATTTTTTATTGTTTCGCGATATCCATCATGTTCGGGTGTTTTATATACCTGACCAAAGCACAAGTTAATTTTATCTGAGGATGCATATCGCGACAATATTGAGATAAATAGTTTTATTCTATTTCGTTTTTTACACATTTCTGTGTTATTATATCTACCTTTTTTATCGTTTTCTTTTGATAATTATTCATGATTTGTATCATGAGGTTCACAATTTTATTTTATTTCATTATTATTACTTTTATTCCAGCTCATTTTTCATTACATAGATATATATGGAAACTTTCATTGTCCTATACATCTTTCTAGTTGTGTAGGAAACACCTGATATATATATTAGGTCTTTACGCAATATGTTTTCACACTTTTTTACTCTATTTTATTTTATTCATTTATTTATTTTTATTTGTTCACATTTTGTACACCCTGTTGTCCATATACATATTTTTTTGGACACCTTGGGATCATAATTCAGATATATTAAGCCTATTTATATGTACATAAGCTGACATACATTGTATCGTTTGTGTTTAGTGCTTATTTTGTGAGTGTAATGTTGCAATATGAATATGTAGTTGTTTCTCTTTAGAATGCAGCATTATAACATTTCTTCTCATCGTCTTCATAGATTGGTTTCACGTCGATCATTATATGCCTGTTTTCATCTGTTTCACTTGCCGGTGTTAATATATGAGTATTGTATTAGTGGATTCATAAGATGTATTATTCCAATATGTTTTGTTTGGAGGTCTTGGCATTTGCTGACACACATATACTGAGACATGCTTTTATATGAGCCACCCGAGACGGATCACAAACTAACATATTTTAACATTTAGAATCACTATGCTACAAGTCAGTCTACTGGGACCCTGCATATATCACTGCCATTTGACTAGATCAGGGCTACCCTGATCAGCGTGATTTTATGTCTTCGTATCCCAGCCTATAGTATCTTACTTGTTTTCCATTTGTCCCTTTTTGTGATCCCTTAAACTTGGGTGACTGGCCGAGACCTCTACCAACTTTATTACCATCACTATAATTCCATCTAGACATTTAGTGTGACACAGACTAGCGGCATTCTATTACTTTGAACACCGCTGCTTCATTCTTGAAATTCTACACACACCCTGCTCTCGGCCAGGCTCATCATTTAGAATCATTACGTTACAAGTCAGTCTACTGGGACCCTGCATATATCACTGCCATTTGACCAGATCAGGGCAACCTTTATCAGCGTGATTTTATGTCTTTGAATCCCACAGTTTATTTTTATTATTATAGGGCCCTATATGTACCTTGTTATCAACCGCGGGCATATCACGCATTATTTCAGGTCACATTGCTCTATATTTCACCTGTATTATTCCGGCTTATTATAGAGAGCTTCATCCACTTCTCCGGCATATTATAGAGAGTCTCATCATATTTATATATTTTCTTCACATATAGTTTCATTACATTCACTCTTCACATTTACTTTGCACGTTGTCTGAATATTTTTATCAATATATTTTCTCTTTTTTTAATGAGAAATATTTTTTACACATTTTTTCCTTTCACTTAATAGTAACCCCTTTTTTGATACTTATCACCTTTCATATAAACACGTTATAGAAGTACATTCATTATTATATACACGTTTATTGATAGGATTCACTATATATATATATATATATATATATATATACACATATATATTTTTTGCCTACACATGTACATATACACATCTTTTTTTTTTTTTCACATTCTTTGTCATCTATTTACATGTCACGGTTTTGAAAACATTTCTCAATCAGTTAACACACCAAATAGCCAGCAGATGCCGACACCTCATTAAATTGGCTTCCAGCTGAGACTCAATGACCATCTAATTGGGCAATCATGTGATACTCCATTGAGCTATATAAGAGTTTGTCTTTTTAATATTTGTTAGCTATGAGTAAGCACTCAGTCCTGAGTGCGAAACGCGTCAGCTTACCTGTACTTTCTGCATGACAGTCTTGTTGTTTTGATGATCCCATTTTTTCAATAAAGTGAAGTTTTTTGACTACATCCAGTGTGCGGCATCCAAATCTTCTCCTCCATTCATATCCCTGTACTTGGCCGCATTTCTCTTTCCCTCGATTTCAACCAGTTGTCCTGTCTCCACAGCTGAAAAACACCCCCACAGTATGATGCTGCCACCACCATGCTTCACTGTTGGGACTGTATTGGACAGGTGATGAGCAGTGCCTGGTTTTGTCCACACATACCGCTTAGAATTAAGCTCTATCTTGGTCTCATCAGACCAGAGAATCTTATTTCTCGTCATCTTGGAGTCCTTCAGGTGTTTTTTAGCAAACTCCATGCGGCTTTCATGTGTCTTGCACTGAGGAGAGGCTTCCGTTGGGCCACTCTGCCATAAAGCCCCGACTGGTGGAGGGCTGCAGTGATGGTTGACTTTTTACAACTTTCTCCCATCTCCCAACTGCATCTCTGGAGCACAGCCACAGTGATCTTTGGGTTCTTCTTTACCTCTCTCACCAAGGCTCTTTTCCCCCGATAGCTCAGTTTGGCCGGACGGCCAGCTCTAGGAAGGGTTCTGGTCGTCCCAAACGTCTTCCATTTAAGGATTATGGAGGCCACTTTGCTCTTAGGAACCTAAAGTGCAGCAGAATTTTTTTGTAACCTTGGCCAGATCTGTGCCTTGCTACAATTCTGTCTCTGAGCTATTCAGGCAGTTCCTTTGACCTCATGAATGTCATTTGCTCTGACATGCACTGTGAGCTGTAAGGTCTTATATAGACAGGTGTCTGGCTTTCCTAATCAAGTCCAATCAGTATAATCAAACACAGCTGGACTCAAATGAAGGTGTAGAACCTTCTCAAGGATGATCAGAAGAGATGGACAACACCTGAGTTAAATATATGAGTGTCACAGCAAGTGGTCTGAATACTTAGGAACATGGGATATTTCAGTTTTTCTTTTTTAATAAATCTGTATACACAATACACTGTAAGTGCAGCTAACTGACTCGCCTGCCTACTCTATCTAACTTAAGTCAAATGACACTGTCTCTCTGTCTCTGTCTATCTCTCTGCTGCCGCAACACACTACACATGGCCGCCACGCAGGCGGCCTTATATAGTGTGGGGCGTGTACTAAACCCCCTGAGCCATAATTGGCCAAAGCCACCATGACTTTGGCCAATTACGGCTCTCTGTACAGACGGCGCTGTGATTGGCCAAGCATGCGGGTCATAGTGCATGCTTGGCCAATCATCAGCCAGCAATGCACTGCAATGCTGCAGTGAATTATGGGCCATAACGCGCCACTCAAATTTGTCCCGAACGGCCTATAACGTTCACAATTCAATGAACGGTCGAACAGGCGATGTTCGAGTCGAACATGGAGTAGCCATAGGCGTGCGCACGGGGTGTGCCGGGTGTGCCTGGGCACACCCTAATCACCCGTGCTGTCTCCAGAGATTTGCCCAAAAATGCTGCATCTAAGAGAGTGTGTGGCCCGCGCTGCCTGTGAAACAGTTTCACAGGCAGCAGAGCGTGAGAATTGCCAGAGCTGATCAGTGTATTAAACTGTCAGATGATGACACTGCATGCAGGAAGTGAGACCAGCTGTCCTAATGTCAGAGTGATGTCGGGGGTGGGCGGGACTGAACAGCCATCAAACACAAGCCAATGGGATGGGGTCTGGGCGGGCCGCTACATTTATGTGGCCCCGCCCCCTCTCTAAAGCAGCTCAAACATTGGCTGGTGTTTATAGCACTTGGTCCCGCCCACCCCCGACATCGCGGCTCAGTTGTAAGTCATCACAACTCAGCCGTGATGTCGGGGGTGGGCGGGACCAAGCGCCAACACCAGCCAATTATTGGGCTGCTTCAGAGAGAGGACGGAGCCAGAGAAATGTAGCCGCCCGCCCAGACCCATCCTATTGGCTGCTGTTTGGTAACTGTTCAGTCCCGCCCACTACCAACATCACCGCTGACTTTTAACAGCTGGTATCTCTCCCTGCATGCAGTGTCATCATCTGACAGTTTCATACACTGAACAGCTCTGGCAATTCTCACCATCTCCTGAATGTGAAACTCCCCCTCTCCCCTATCAGTGCCAACCAGTGCTGCCTATTAGTGCCAACCAATGCTGCCAGTGCCAACCAATGCTGCCAATCAGTGCCAACCAGTAATGACTATCCGTACCATTGCTGCTTATCAGTGCCAAACAATTCTGCCTATCAGTGCCAACCAGTGCAAACTAGTGCTGCCTATCAGTGCCAACCAATGCTGCCTATCAGTGCCAGTGCTGCTTATCCGCGCCAACCAATTCTGCCTATCAGTGCCAGTGCTGATCCTCAGTGCCAACCAATGCTGCCTATCAGTGCCAACCAGTACTGCCTATCCATGCCAGTGCTGCTTATCAGTGCCAACTAATTCTGCCTATCAGTGCCAACCAGTGCTGTCTATCAGTGCAAACCAGTGCTGCCTATTAGTGCCAACCAATGCTGCCAATCCGTGCCAACCAATGCTGCCAATCAGTGCCAACCAGTACTGCTAATCAGTGCCAACTAGTACTGCCAATCAGTGCCAACCAGTACTGCCTATCCATGCCAGTGCTGCTTATCAGTGCCAACCAATTCTGCCTTTTAGTGCCAACCAGTGCAAACCAGTGCTGCCTATCAGTGCAAATCAGTGCCGATTATTAGTGCTGACCAATGCTGCCTATTAGTGCCAGTGTTGCTTATCAGTGCCAGTGCCAACCAATGCTGCCTATCAGTGCCAGTGCTGCTTATCAGTGCCAACCAATGCTGCCTATCCGTGCCAACCAGTGCTGCCTATCCGTGCCAGAGCTGCTTATCAGTGCCAACCAATTCTGCCCATCAGTGCCAACCAGTGCCAACCAATGCTGCTTATCAGTGCCAACCAATGCTGCCAATCAGTGCCAACCAGTACTGCCTATCCATGCCAGTGCTGCTTATCAGTGCCAACCAATTCTGCCTTTTAGTGCCAACCAGTGCAAACCAGTGCTGCCTATCAGTGCAAATCAGTGCTGATTATTAGTGCCAACCAATGCTGCCTATTAGTGCCAGTGTTGCTTATCAGTGCCAGTGCCAACCAATGCTGCCTATCAGTGCCAGTGCTGCTTATCCGTGCCAACCAATGCTGCCTATCCGTGCCAACCAGTGCTGCCTATCCGTGCCAGAGCTGCTTATCAGTGCCAACCAATTCTGCCTATCAGTGCCAACCAGTGCCAACCAATGCTGCTTATCAGTGCCAACCAATGCTGCCTATTAGTGCCAACCAATGCTGCCTATCAGTGGCAACCAGTCCCAGTCAGTGCACCCTATCAGTGCCAACCAATGCTGTAAATCAGTGCCAACCAATGCTGTCAATCAGTGCCAACCAATGCTGCCTATCAGTGCCCATAAGTGCTACCAATCAGTGCCCATCAGTGCTGACAATAAGCACCCATCAGTGCCGCCCATCAGTGCCACCAATCAGTGCTGCCTATCATTGCCACCTATCAGTGCACATCAGTGCTACCAATTAGTGCCCATCAATGCTGCCAATCAGTGCAGCCTATCAGTGCTGCCTTAGCAGGGATGGTGGAAACCCCTCTACAGATAATTGCATAACAAATTACCTTAAAGTGCAACAACTTTTTAGTTGGGAGGTTCACACCATTTTTTATTTTTTAGAGTGTTACACTTAATTGTATATGTTTTAGTTATGGTTATAATGTGAATGATTGCACTTGAAGTTAATTTCCCACCACCCCTGCTAAGTCCATGTCTTTATGGACCTTGTTTGTGCACTGGTGGGCAGCCATGTTGGAACAGGAAGGGGAGATCCCCAAACTGTTCTCACAAAGTTGGGAGCATGAAATTGTCCAAAATGTCTTGGTATGCTGACGACAGAAGAGTTCCCATTACTGGAACTAAGGTGCCAAGCTCAACCCCTGAATAACAACCCCTCACCTTAATTCCCCCTCCACCAAATGATTTGGACCAGTGCACAAAGCAAGATCCATAAAGACATGGATGAGCGAGTTTGGGGTAGAGGAACTTGACTGGCCTGCACAGAGTCCTGACCTCAAAAAATGCCCTTCTGGAAGAATGGTCAAACATTCCCATAGACACACTCCTAAACCTTGTGGACGGCCTTCCCAGAAGAGTTGAAGCTGTTATAGCTGCAAAGGGTGGGCCAACTCAATATTGAACCCTACGGACTAAGACTGGGATGTCATTAAAGATCATGTGTGGGTAAAGGCAGGTGTCCCAATACTTTTGACTATATATATATATATATATATATATATATATATATATATATATATATACACACACACACGTATGTGTGCTTGAGCTTTCGGTGCACACCCTAATGTAATAGGCTGCGCACGCCTATGGTTCTACTCGAACTCGAAGCTAATTCCTACTGATAACACTGAACCTTGGAGTACACCACTGATAACACTGAACCTTGGGGTACACCACTGATAACACTGAACCTTGGTGTACCCCACTGATAACACTGAACCTTGGGGTACACCACTGATAACACTGAACCTTGGTGTACCCCACTGATAACACTGAACCTTGGGGTACACCACTGATAACACTGAACTTTGGTGTACCCCACTGATAACACTTAACCTTGGTGTACCCCACTGATAACACTGAACCTTGGTGTACACCACTGATAACACTGAACCTTGGTGTACACCACTGATAACACTGAACCTTGGGGTACACCACTGACAACACTGAACCTTGGAGTACACCACTGATAACACTGAACCTTGGGGTACACCACTGACAACACTGAACCTTGGAGTACACCACTGATAACACTGAACTTTGGTGTACCCCACTGATAACACTTAACCTTGGTGTACCCCACTGATAACACTGAACCTTGGTGTACACCACTGATAACACTGAACCTTGGGGTACACCACTGACAACACTGAACCTTGGGGTACACCACTGACAACACTGAACCTTGGGGTACACCACTGATAACACTGAACCTTGGGGTACACCACTGACAACACTGAACCTTGGGGTACACCACTGATAACCTTAGACCATTCAGAGTAAGAATCATTAACCACGACTCTCTGAATTCTGTTTTTTAGCCAGTTTTCTATCCATTTACAAACTGATATTTCTAAGCCTGTAGATTTTACATAATGATATGTGTTCCATATTTGATAGGAATTTAAAGCTTTTTAGTTCATGTCACCAAAAAAAAAAATGCAGAACAATAATGAGTAATATGTTGTTGGTACTGTGGTGCAACTTACTTTATTATTTGTTACATATTAGTGCTTAACCACTTTCGTCATTGCCGATGGATGTCATAAGATGTCCTCCCAGAACGTGCCCCCATGTATGGTTGCCACCTCATCCCTTTAAACCCGAACACATATTAATTACACAGGTTCTGTGGCTGATTAAGGTGGTAATTAAGCTCACTTGTTGCCTTATCTGCATTTAATTAGCCCCAGAACCTGTGTAATTCATATGTGTTCAGGTTTAAAGGGATGAGGTGGCAACTCTACCCCCATGTGACCTTGCAGCCTGCGCCGTGGGCGCGATCTGTTATCCGCTGTGTTCACCGGACTCAGCCAATGACAGATCACTGTACCGGCCCACTGCTGGAACCATGTGATCGCTGTGACCAATCACAGCAGATCACATGACAATTGTAAACAATGGATGGCTTCCTTTCATACCATCCATTGTGTACTATTGTGTTGCTAGCTGTGATTGGTCACAGTGATCACATAGTACAGACGGGGCCAATCACAGCTAATCACAACAATACTCACTGAATTAATCAGTTTCATTCAGTAAAAATGGTTGCTTATAGCAATGAAATTCATTGTTATAAGCAATCATAATGTGTAAAAAAATCCTGATCACTTCCCCAGAGTAGTACGGTGTGTACACTGTGAGTACACTGTGACCAGAGTATTGCTCTGGTCACAGTGTGTTAAAAAAAAAACGTAATTTTTTTTTTTTTTTTAAATGATGATGACTATTTTATTTTTTTTACATACTGTCACCAGTCAGTGTTCCTGATCACCACCACACATGTTATATGATGATGCTGTACTGTACTGATGACAGTATGCAAAAAAAAAAATGTTTTTAAAATTTCTTCATTTTCCAAAAAACTGTGTCAAAAAATGACAACTCCAAAAAACTCGCCATGCCTCTTACTAAATACCTTGGACTGTCTACTTTCCAACAGAAACAAAGTAAAACATGTTCTCTTTTCAAAATTTTCAGTCTTTTTTTTGTTTATTTAGCAAAAAATGTAAAAAACCCCAGAGGTGATTAAATACCGCCACAAGAAAGCTCTATTTGTGTTAAAAAATAATAAAAATGTCCTATGGGTACAGTGTTACCATACTTGCCAACTGTCCCAAATTTCCCAGGATATTCACAGGTGACCAGCCGTCCTAACCGCCCACAGGCATGAGCATTGAAACTGAGCCACACACCTCCTTAGGTAACCAGGTGCCATAACCGACAGTGGTGGCCATGTCTCCTCCATAGCTCGCTCACAGATGACGTAAAAGAGGGAAAAAAAAAAAGCAACCTATTCAACCGAGTCACCACCGCCGACGATACAACTCCATTTCTCTACAGCCAAGTGCTTCATATGCCCGCTGCCTTTACAAATACGAAGCAGATACTATTGAACCTTGAGCTTCCAATTGATCGTCCCGAAGATTGTAGACGACTTGACTTTGGATGGTGGTTGGGCACTGAACTGGAGGCATGTTGTACTGCCCACACAAGGGCTACCAAGATCAACATTGAATGACGCCTCGATTATCGACTATAGGTTCATTTTTATGTTCAGCCCCCATAGGCACTGAGCAGTGGGATCATGGCATTCACAAACTATAGCAGTTTGAACCGGGCCCAGTTGACCTTTGAGTATCTGCACACTAACAATAGGGATAAAACTTTTTCGCAGAAGAGAGTTTAATAAGACTCGTGGCCACTCATTACAATTAGAAGAAAAGAGGTTTAACCTAAAACTACGTAGAGGGTTCTTTACTGTAAGAGCGGCAAGGATGTGGAATTCCCTTCCACAGGCGGTGGTCTCAGTGGGGAGCATCGATAGCTTCAAGAAACTATTAGATAATCACCTGAATGACCGCAACATACAGGGATATGTAATGTAATACCGACACATAATCACACACATAGGTTGGACTTGATGGACTTGAACAACGCATGAATTCCTTTTTGGTGCTTTGGCTGAATTCGTTGATAACGCAAGAGATGCTGATGCTACAAGAATTGATATTTACACCGTTCAAAGGGAAGATCTAGGAGGGGGGTTTATGCTTTGTTTTCTTGATGATGGAACAGGAATGGATCCAAGTGAAGCTGCAAGTGTCATTCAGTTTGGCCGGTCCGCCAAAAGAACTCCTGAGTCCATTCAAATTGGGCAGTATGGAAATGGTTGGAGGTCTGGCTCTATGAGAATTGGAAAAGATTTCATCCTTTTTACGAAGAAGGGCAATACAATGACATGTTTGTTTATGTTGCGTACATTTCATGAAGAAGAAGGAATTGATGAGGTTATTGTTCCTCTACCTACATGGAATTCAAAAACGTGTGAACCCTTGACAGATAATACGGAGAAATTTGCCAACGAGACAGAGCTCATTTACAAGTATTCTCCATTTTACTCTCCGAAGGACGTTATGGAGCAATTTAGAAAGATAACTGGAGAATCAGGTACATTTGTTATCATTTTTAACTTAAAGCTAATGGATTCTGGAGAACCAGAACTTGATGTAGTTTCTAACTCAAAAGACATTTAGATGGCTGGGACTCCTCCAGAAGGAATGAAACCTGAGCGACATTTGTTTTGTGCGCATGCAGCTGTCCTTTATATTGATCCAAGGATGAGAATCTTCATTTATAACTACAAAGTTCAAACAAAATCGTTATCTTGTTGCCTTTATAAGCCCAGATCGTACAGATCAAACAATCAATACAATACATCAAATCGATTTAAAACCCGGGCGGAGCAGGAGGTGAAGAAAGCAGAACATATGGCCAAAATTGCGGAGGAAAAGGCACAGGAAGCAGAGAGTAAAGCACGAGCCATGGAGTCTCGACTCGGAGATGACTTGTCTCGGGAATCAAGGGCTTCTCTAAGGCAAGTGCAGAATGCTGCAATTACAATCCGTCGGGGGGCAGATGTCAAACGAATTAAGGAAGCCAAGCAAAGGGTCCTAAAAGAACCAAAGGAGCTAAACTTTATATTTGGTGTGAATATCGAAGAGCGGGAGCTGGATGGCATGTTTGTGTGCAACTGCAGCCGCTTAATTAAAATGTATGAGAAAGTTGGCCCACAGCTTTCAGAGATAGGAATGGCCTGTGGAGGTGTAGTGGGAGTAGTTGATGTCCCCTATCTTGTCCTGGAACCTACACACAACAAACAGGACTTTGCAGATGCAAAAGAGTACAAACACATTTTGAAAGCCATGGGGGAGCACTTGGCACAATATTGGAAAGACATTGGCAACACTGAGAAAGGAATTGCAAAGTTCTGGGATGAGTTTGGTTATATATCGGCAAACTGGAAACAACCTCCATCGTCAGAGTTAAGGTATAAAAGAAGACGAGCAATGGAGATACCAACCACTATTCAGTGTGACCTGTGTTTAAAGTGGTGAATGCTTCCATTTCAGCTGAGTGCTGTGAATAAAGAATATCCTAATACATGGATATGCTCTATGACTCCTGATGTAGAACAGGATAGATGTGAAGCTCCAGAGTTAAAACAAAAACTTCCTGTTGGAGTCCTTAAGAAAGGATTTATCACACAAGACGACAAGAAAAAGCATCTCAGTGAGAAGATCAAACATCGGCAAGAGAAGCTGGAAGCACTACAGAAATTGTCAACGGTGCATTCAAGTGCAGACCTAAAGAAGCTCCCTTTGGAGGTTAGCAACGTCCATCAGAGCCGCCTGTGCCATCAACTCGTTCGCTACGACCAAAATCACCACCTCTGCAAGCAGTATTGAAAGAAATTAAACCACCTTCAACTCCATCACCACGAAGTAGCAATACAGTAAAAGAAAACAGAATCATCACAAGTGCTAAACAGTGAAAGAGCCAGCACGTCGAGGGCTCACCCCCCACCTATTACTGCCGTAAAACTAACAACACTACTGAGAACAACAGCAAAATAGTACCAACTGTGAAAGCCTCACCATCCATATCAAAACCTAGTTTTCTTCAAACTGCTCGCTCTTCAAAACCCACAGTATTGTCCTTGCCAAACTTGAAGTCTTCTAAGTCCCTTCCAGCAAAGAAGTAAAAGCCCTGTGATTACCAGTGTGAGAAAGAGAACTTCTCAACAGATAGTAGTTGAAGAAGACAATGATGAGGATGATGATGAAGAAGATATTGTCTCAACACCTAAACCTGAGAAAGCAAAATGATCAAAGGTAGTGGAAATTAAAGAACTGAATGAAGTAGAGGTGAAGGCCAAAGCCTCGATGTCTGACTCTCATGTGTCATTGCAACCTTTGCAGTGGACAGACAGTCCAGATGCAGATGTCCTTGTGTCAACTAAAGCTGCACAGAAAGATAAAGACTTGCATGTGGAAGTGCGCGTAAACAAAGAGTGGTTCACACTGGTGTGTGACTACTGTAGATTCCGTTTGGAATCTGTTGCTGTCAACTCTTACTATCAGATCCAAAGAGCTGTCACTATCAGTGAAGCAAGCCATCATTAGGCTGAAAAAACAAAACAAACCCATCAGAGAGATGGCAAAAACATTAGGTGTGGCCAAATCTGTATGTTACATGACTTCATAATTGTCATTCAAAATGTGACAGCGCTGAAAGCTGAAAATTGGCCTGGGCAGGAATGGGGGGAAGATCCGCGGTATTGAAGTTGTTAAGGCATTTATTCTGTAAATTATGTGTAGCGCAGGAGTTTTTGCCACCTAAGTTACTATACAAATATGTGATGTGCTTTCAGTAAAGGAACGGCTCCCTCTAGTGTCCGTGTTTATGTTAAAACTCAGTCAAGACATTTTTTCCTCCAATGCTTGAAACACAGCGCTGCAATGCATTATGGACTGTGTAGTTTATTGAGGAAGTGACTCATATGTTTAACTTAGTTTGGGACATACCTATCCATGATGCCCAGTTCACTTACCCACAAACCCAAGCCACAGAACAGCCTGCTGGGTAAGTATATAAAAGGGACAGGCGTGGCAGGTGTCTGGCCTCTTGGGACGCGATTCAAGGCCTGCCTACAGTGACTTCTGTGTGTGACCGACAGACTGCGGCCTATAAGGCACGGAGCGGAATGGGCTTGGCCTCTGAGGAGCTCCACAGTCATCTGGACCAGCATGCGGATGGACCAGCGAGCCCAGGATTTCTGAAGTTTCCGGCATCACAGTCATCAGGAGTGACGCGGTGTGACGGCGCCAGCTTGGACCAGACTGAACTTCCAGGAGAGGAACTTTGCAGGCATCTGGACCTAGTGTGGTGAGCGCGCACTTGCCCATATCAATAGAGCGTACTGTTGCTGTGTTGCAAAGTTACAGACGGCTGGTGGGATTTGTAGTAATACAGAAGTATTCTCATTCAGCCATAGCTCACACACAGTGGAACTGCAGGACTGCTGTCCATGTGTTATAAGTTAATGTTACAACACATCCACCGCTAAGGAGGAGTTATACTAATTGCCTTTTGCCACAAGCATACAACTATCAAAGTATTACTCACTATACAACCTACAATTATTTGTTTTACTATCTGGATTATAAATACTGCAGTCTAATAAGCTAGCTGAAGAAAGAAGATGACTTTTACCTATGGTTATATAGCATTATGACCCACTTTAACAATATTGAGAAGTGCATTGCAACCTAGGGGAGCCCTTGAGTAGGCAAGATAAATATCTGTATTGTATTACCTTATTGTATTACACGTGATGTTGCATTATTAATTTGGTGTGTGTATGCTCTGAGGCGGGGCTGGGAAACTGCTCAGTGTCAAGGTTTTACCATATTGAGCATAAGTCCCACTTGTCACCTGTCTGCATATTTAAAGCAAGTGACAAAAGAAAGTTTTGGGTTCACACATGCACACCTTGATTGATGTTACTCTCACGCTGTATATCAGAATTATCACTATGTCTAATATGTGAACAAGTTTCCAGTAAACTGTTTGTGTGGTTAAGTTACAAGGTGTGTGAGACTCTATTACTCATTACAGCTGGTGGAGTAGCGGATACCTAGGTAATGGTAAATATACAGTATATTGCGTTATTGCTGTGTTGCTCTTACCCATTGGGCCTTACACACACACACTACCACACAGTTATGCCTAGGGGGTAGAGGCTATTTTCTAGGGTTGAGGGGCAGAGTGCAGGCCCAATCAATTACCAGCAGCCCTTTAGGGGGTAAGTGCTACACGTGGGGGCTCGTATGGGATTTCTGCGACTCTGCAATCTAAACCCCCACAGAAGGCACCCCTATTAGCACCAGAATGGACCCCCTCACTGTGGTTCAATGGTGCGAAGCAGAAGGTGCCCGCTCAGAAGCGAGTGTGGCAATTGAACTCCCAGAAGAAGCCTGGGAGGAAGGACAAGTCAGTCAAGTTGTGAAGGCACTATCCAGCCCCAGACTAGAAGGCATGGGTGATTGCCATCAGACCAGATCGTGGGACCTCTCACACTTATGCACTGTTGGAGTGGAGAAAGGGGGTCCCTGAAAACTTCAAAAGGTACAAGTGTGCAACTGGCTAACAAAACACACCCCCAGGGGAAGGAAAGAAACCTTACCAGCTCCAGACAAACGGAGTCAGCTACAGGGAAGCCTCGGTTTCAGTGGACTGCAAACAAACGTGGGCTAGAGCCCCCTTTGAACAAGAAGAGGGATATTAAAGAAACCCCCAAGTTCCACCAGAAAGATCCCCAACCAGAGCAGCAATTAGCTGACCTGAGACAGCAGTATCACGGTATACAAAAGAGGTTCCAAGAGACCTCCAGACTGATGGTGGAGCAGATTAGAGAGCTAGCTAACAAGTACAAGGGCTCAAGAGACAGTCATCCAAGGCAAGGACCTGTTTCAGTCAGAGAGAGACTTCCCCAAGGTAACCTGCCAGAGGTAACAATCAGGAAGGACTTTAAGATTGCGGGTCGGATAGGTGAAAAGGAAGAGAAAGACCAGCTGTCCTATACAAACCTGATGCACCAGATTGACATGGTCAGTCCCGGTCAGAGACATGCTGGAGATGAAGAATGGACTGACCCTAGTACAACTCAGGAGGAGAATAGTAAAAAGCTACTATAAAGAGGAAAGTGCTTCTGAACTGTACCACCAATTGATAAATATGGCACAGAGCAATAGAGAAACTCCTCAGGATTTTTTGTTCAGAACCATCGAGTTGAAGGTCCGCTTGTTGTCTGTCTCACAAGGAGAGGACTCAAACTTTGGGACGGAACTGATACAAAAGAAATTCCTAAGGTCCATGGCTACAGGACTGAGAAGCGACTGTATCAAGTTCCAATTAAGGCAGTATTTGGATGATCCTTCCTTTCCAGATGAGGTGCTTATAGAAGAAACTAATGAGGCAGCCAAGATGGAGATGGAAAGGGAGAAGAAGCAGAAGAAAGCTCAGCCCCACAACACAATCAGACCAAATGAATGCCAGTCTAATGTCTTACAGTGTTCTCAGGAACCCAGTGTTCGGACAGTGACTACTGATCCAATGTCTTGGTTCCCACCTATCCAACACCTGCCAAGATGTGACTCCGAACTGGAAAAGCTGCTCCAGACGCAAAAGGAGATGTTGGAGATGATGGCTCTGTTGACTGCCAAGCTAATTGCTCCACAGAGCAATGAACTCTCATCGCCCTTGAAGCAGACAGGTTCTACGGTCGCTCGGACAGAGAAGCCAGCAAAACAAGAGATCTGTTTCAACTGTGGAGGAGTTGGACATTATCGCCAAGTGTGTCCGAGCCCAGTAAAGCCTGAGACACAATGCCAACAGCCGGCAGGATACTTGAGAGGGCCCCAGTAAAGGAGTCAACTGGGTGCCCTACTATATCGGCTAACACCAAACAATCCAACGATATAAAGAAACTACAGCGGGATTTAAAGACCCCACCAAAAGTTCCAGTAGCTGCCTCTAAGCAACTCAGTGTCCCACTGCCTTTAACTCAGACAACTGGGCATGAGGAAGTCAATGCATACCAGACTCCCAGAGCTCAACTTAGGTTCAAGCCAGATCAGTGCCTCAACAAGAGAGGGGCCAAGATACTAATCACTGAACAAGCCCAACCTGTCACCTCCCACGGGTTCCCTTCCTAGTTAGTGGGACCCTCCATCTGTCTCCATCCAGATAGAGGGAATTAATACCAAGGTCCTTTTGGATACTGGAGCTCAAGTAACTCTTCTCTACAGAGACTTCTATGACAAGCATCTCAAACACTTGTCACTACAGAAGTTGGAAGAGCTGGAAATATGGGGCCCGGGTACCCAGTACTTCCCTTATGACGGCTATCTACCAATCAAGCTGACCTTTGACCCCAGTGTGGCTGGAAAGGACGAGACCTTTGATACGTTGGCAGCGGTTTGTTCCCACCCACCAGGGGCTGGCAAAAGTTCCCTCATCATCGGAACCAATACTGGCCTGGTCAGAAGATTAACACCTCTAGTCCAAGAGCAAGGCACTCCAACCACGAGTGTGCACCCTATGTTGAGGCAAGCCTATCAGAGCCTTGTACAAGAGCAAAAGGCCCCACTGGAAGGAGTGGGAAAGATCTGGCGCTTGGATCGAAGTGAGAGGTTGATACAGCCTGGTGAAGTAGTTTGTTTGAGAGCATCCGTCAAGCTTAGCTGGAAACAACCAGGCCCTTTCATTGTCCTTGAGGACAATAGAGGTGATATCAACTAAGGCACTACAGAGAAGTCACAGGAGAATCTCAGTTAAAGTTCGCAATACCACAGCCTCACCTGTGAAGATGCCAGCTCGGATGCTGTTGGGGGAAGTAAACCAGCTACCCCAATCCCGCCATGTGAGTTGACGAGGGGAGAGAAGGATGAAAGCATTTTACCCAAAGAATACTCCTCTCACATCCACCTGGATGGAAAGGGCTAAGACCCAGCTCCTAAGATGGTGAACTGCATTCTCGAAGAGGGAGTTCGACGTTGGGCGTGCAAAAAGTGCTCAACACCAAATCCGCCTGGAGGAAGACAAGCCTTTCCGAGAAAGAGTCAGACGGATTCCTTTAGGGGACTTGGAGGACCTGCGAGAACAGCCGGCTGAGCTGAAGAGAGCAGGAATTATCCGAGAGTCTCGGAGTCCATATGCCTCCCCAATAGTGGTAGTAAGGAAAAAGAATGGGTCATTGAGGTTGTGCATCGACTACAGGACATTGAACCAAAGGATCGGACCATTCCTGACCAATATACCACACCCAGGATAGAAGATGCCCTACAGAGCCTGTCGGGGCAAAGTGGTTCAGCGTGCTGGACCTGAAAAAAGGATACTACCAAATCCACATGCACCCTGAAGATAGGGAGAAGACCGCTTTCATTACCCCAGTATGCTTCTTCGAGATTGACCGCATGCCTCAAGGTCTGTCTGGTGCCACAGCCACCTTCCAGAGATTGATGGAGAAGACTGTGGGTGACATGAACCTGGTTGAAGTATTGGTATACCTAGATGATATCATCGTGTTTGACAAGACTTTGGAAAAGCACGAAGAGCGCCTGGGGAAGGCCCTGAAGAGGCTCCATGAAGAAGGCCTGAAGCTCTCAATGGAAAAGTGCCAGTTCTACAAACCTTCAGTCAATTACCTGGGCCACATCGTGTCTGCTGAAGGGGTGGCTACAGATCCTCAGAAACTGTAAGCTGTCACCTCCTGGCCGAGACCCACTAATGTGACCCAGCTTAGGTAATTTCTGGGATTCTGCTCGTATTACCAGAGATTCATCCAGGGCTTCGCTAAAATAGCTCACCCACTCAATGAGCTATTGAGAAGTGAGGAGGAAGACGATGATCCAGATTCAGTTAAGCCTGTAAAACCATCAGTAGGGCCCAGGAAGCCCAAAGAGTTTATACAAGAGCAGTGGACCACTCGGGTATGAAGAGGCTTTCAAGAAGTTGAAGTGGAGCCTTATAACTGCTCCAGTATTGGCCTATGCAAATCCAGCCAAGCCCTACGAACTGCATGTAGACGCCAGTCGAGATGGGTTGGGCGGAGTGCTGTACCAGGAGCATGATGGACATTTAAGGCCTTTTGCTTATGTGAGTCGGAGCCTGGCACCTGCTGGGAGGAAGTACCCCACTCACAAGCTCGAATTCCTGGCCTTGAAGTGGGCAGTAGTGGACAAACTGAGGGACTACCTATATGGCGCAGAGTTCATAATCAAAACAGATAACCCTCTCATATACTTACTCACTACTGCAAAGCTGGATGCCACAGGCCATAGATGGTTGGCTGCCCTCTCGGGTTTTACCTTCAGTTTGAAGTATAGACCGGGGGTTGGGAAAAAGGATGCAGATGCTTTGTCGAGAAGACCCCACTGTTCCTGAGACTCCTCAGAGGAATGGACCCATCTCAGCCCCGAGGGAGTGAGGGCCCTTTGTGAAGGGGCAGAACAGCAAGCAAGAGGTGGGGCCAGGGCTGAAGAAATTGGAGTGTTGGCTGCTGGAGTGCCCAGAGGCTATTGCAACATCACCTAAGTCGGAGATGAAGGTCTGCCAAAACTTTCAAAAAGGATCTGTGTAGGGACCAGTTGAAAGACCCCCTCTGCAGTTTGGCATTGAAGGCACTAGAGAGCAAACGATGAGTAACAGAAAAATGGGGAATATGGCGCTACCTATTGGCAAAAAGATGGCACTAATATCAATACTAACAACAATAACCTAGGTGGGGAAGCTAAGGGGGACCTGAGTGCTACACTGGAGCTGTGTTTACACCACTCATACACAATAAGAGTACCCCTACCTCAAATAAAATCACTTTGCTATATATATATATAAAAAAGATGGTTTGTAACCTACAGGTGGGTAATGACATCACATCTTGCATACATGCATAGTATATAAGTGTATCAAAAAATACTATACAAAATGCCCACCAGGTAGTCACACGCCTCAAGTATATAGCAAATATATTTAGGTGTGTCAGGTGTGTGTAATTAACTGCAAACATTCATAAACAAACAAATACGTGTCCGATGTGCTATGCGTGATAACCTGAAACCTTCCTTATTATTAAATCCTTCTGCTGTCAGGATGTGAAGATACATGAAAAGATTTGTTAAAGTAAGTTAATAAAAAATAATAAAATACAATAATGTGTCATATGTATCCATGAACCATCGCCGAGGACGTCTATGACGAAACGCGTACGACGGCGCCACGCACGCTATGTCACTTTCTGTTTTTGTGTTGGTGGAATGCAGTTGGAGCACAGGGGACCGCTACTGTCTCCAATCTGCGTCCATCTCGTGTTGTTCAGTTTGTGGCCCGACTACTGGTGACAGGAGTTGGCCTCCACACAGCCTGCATATTAGAGGTGCACATCTTCACTGGCCTCACGATTCGATTCGATTACGATTATCATGTCAACGATTCGATTCCGCGATGCATTACGATGCATCACGATAACAGCGGAGGTGCGCATGGTTTTCATCAAAACAATTCAAGCTGTCAGGAGAACTCCATTTTTTTTTATTCGATCTGTTCTTTAAAAAAAAGACAACACTCCCTGCATGTAGCAAAGTCTAAACACAGCAGACAACTTAAAGGAGCTCCAGGCTCTCCCCAAAATACTAGGGGAGATGGTCAGATACTGCAGACATGGTACAAGAGATGGTCAGAGACTGCAGACCTACTGCAAGAGATGGTCAGAGACTGCAGACATAGTACAGGAGATGGTTAGAGACTGCAGACATAGTACAGGAGATGATCAGAGACTGCAGACATAGTACAGGAGATGATCAGAGACTGCAGACATAGTACAGGAGATGATCAGAGACTGCAGACATAATACAGGAGAGGCTCAGAGACTGCAGACATAGTACAGGAGATGGTCAGAGACTGCGCACATACTACAAGGGATGGTCAGAGACTGCGGACATACTATAGGAGATGGTCAGAGACTGCAGACATAGTACAGGAGATGATCAGAGACTGCAGACATAGTACAGGAGATGATCAGAGACTGCAGACATAATACAGGAGAGGATCAGAGACTGCAGACATACTACAGGAGATGGTCAGAGACTGCAGACATAGTACAGGAGATGATCAGAGACTGCAGACATAGTACAGGAGATGATCAGAGACTGCAGACATAGTACAGGAGATGATCAGAGACATAGTACAGGAGATGATCAGAGACTGCAGACATAGTACAGGAGATGATCAGAGACTGCAGACATAGTACAGGAGATGATCAGAGACTGCAGACATAGTACAGGAGATGATCAGAGACATAGTACAGGAGATGATCAGAGACTGCAGACATAGTACAGGAGATGATCAGAGACTGCAGACATAGTACAGGAGATGATCAGAGACTGCAGACATAGTACAGGAGATGATCAGAGACTGCAGACATAGTACAGGAGATGATCAGAGACTGCAGACATAGTACAGGAGATGATCAGAGACTGCAGACATAGTACAGGAGATGATCAGAGACTGCAGACATAGTACAGGAGATGATCAGAGACTGCAGACATAGTACAGGAGATGATCAGAGACATAGTACAGGAGATCAGCAGGTATGATATCTTTTATTTTAAAGAAAAAAATAATACCCTTTTAGTATCACTTTAACAAATCCATTGAGTCTTTTGGCAGCAACTTGGATAGTAAACAGTTCAACATTACTGCAAAAATAAAAAAGGAAGACATTCCAATCAGCAAGAAATATACTGCTTGCAGATCAGTAGATGGTTCCAGAGGGGAGAGATGATAGGGAAATCACAGTAAGAAAATTGACAAAAAAAGTTTGTGCAGCCCCCAATGTGTTAGGCATACAGTACACACACACTGGATAGTTGCAGCAGGTGGGGGGGATTGTGCCACTTCTATGCACTCACCCCTCACATATATCAAGCATGACAGGCTCTCACCTCCGGAGCACTCCTACCATCCCCCCTCCTCTCCTCACAGCTCGTTTCCTGAAGCCTACCCTATGTCTGCCTCATCCGACGACTGTTAACACAGCTGCAGTGATCTCTGTGTGTCTCAGCTCCGTGCAGTCTCAGCGCCCGCCCATCAGGGAGATGATCGGTGTCACTGTCCAGAGACACAGATCCCAGAGGAGGGGGAGAGCATGGGTGGGGGCAGCACTCTGACATTACATTGTCCGTTCAGGAGGGAGAAGCACCAGGCGCAGCCAGCAGATCGGCGGCTTGTCATTCCAGCAAACACACTGCTGTGCGAGGGGGGAGGAGCCGGAATGACGTCATGCATAATCGATTATGCCAGGTTACCGCATCGATGCCGAATCGGGAAGGGTATAATCCCGATGCATCGATGCGCCGATCATTTTCAACACCCCTACTGCATATATATATATATATACCATTGGAAGAAGCAGTCTGTCTGTTTTTATTTTTGATTAATAAAGGAACTTAGTTTTACTACACCATGGAAGTTCCTTTATGCTTTTTTGTATGAGGAATTCGGTAAAAGACTATGCTGGCATCTAATTGAAGATAAGCTCTCTTTTTCTGGAACCTTACTGACAGCCCTGGTGGAGGATTGGACTAGGGTTGCCACCTCATCCCTTTAAACCCGAACACATATTAATTACACAGGTTCTGTGGCTGATTAAGATGGTAATTAAACTCACTTGGTGCCTTATCTGCATTTAATTAGCCTCAGAACCTGTGTAATTCAAAGGTGTTCGGGTTTAAAGGGATGAGGTGGCAACTCTAGATTGGACGCACTGAGTGTATCTACATGCACACTGCCCCAGTGGGGTGACTGGAGCCGGTGAGTGGGGACCCTTGTGGGGGAGCACAGAAGTCACCTGAGGACACTGCGAGCACTCAAGTCACCCAACATTTATATATATATATATTTTTATGTGTTCTATCCGAGGAGCATCAGATACACACCCCACGGACTGTCATATATGAACTTTTATTTCAATCCTAATTTATTTATGCACTCTTGATTGTGGTCACTTTTCACGTATACATATGACACATTATTGTATTTTATTATTTTTTATTAACTTACTTTAAAAAAAACTTTTCACGTATCTTCACATCCTGACAGCAGAAGGATTTAAAAATAAGGAAGGTTTCAGGTTATCACGCATAGCACATCGGACACATATTAGTTTGTTTGTTAATGTTTGTAGTTAATTACACACACCTGACACACCTAAATATATTTGCTATATACTTGAGGCATGTGACTACCTGGTGGGCATTTTGTGTAGTATTTTTTGATACAATTATATACTATGCATGTATGCAAGATGTGATGTCATTATCCACCAGTAGGTTACAAACCATCTTTTTTATATATATAGCATAGTGATTTTATTTGAGGTAGGGGTACTCTTATTGTGTATGAGTGGTGTAAACACAGCTCCAGTGTAGCACTCAGGCCCCCTTAGCTTCCCCACCTAGGTTATTGTTGTTAGTATTGATATTAGTGCCATCTTTTTGCCAATACGTAGTGCCATATTCCCCATTTTTCTGTTACTTATTATTTAGAGTTCCCTTAGGGGAGTCTCATTAGGGGAGGCAGCAGACCTACGCACACTTATCCTAAGCGCGGTCTTATTTATACTCTTGTCCGCTATAACTAGAGAGCAAACACCCTGATTTACTTCTTGCTGACTCATTAAAAGAATTTATTACACTGAGAGTGAGATCAATTGTAGTTGCAACAATGGGTGGTCTACTGAAGGGGCCCCTCTGAAGAGAAATGGCAGTTGTCCTTACCAGAGAAACGTACAGAGAAGGTGTTGATCGCTCTACATGATCATCATGGCCATCTAGGGTCCGAAAGGACTTTCCAACTTGTGAGAGACAGATTCTATTGGCCCTCTATTAGGACCGAAGTCGAGAGTTATTGCCATTCTTGCCTTAGATGTATTCAGAGAAAAACTTTACCTCAACGAGCTGCTCCAATGGGCCACCTAGAGAGTCAAGGACCACTGGACCTGGTGTACATTGATTTTCTATGCTTGGAGTCTGACCTGAGTGGGCAGGGAAACGTCCTGGTGGTAACTGACCATTTCACCCGTTATGCCCAGCTATTTCCTACAATTGATCAACAGGCATCTACGGTGGCCAAGATCCTAGTAGAAAAATTCTTTGTCCATTATGGCCTACCGCAGCGTATCCACTCAGACCAAGAAAGAGATTTTGAGAGTAGTCTCAATAAAAGACTCTTAGATCTGTTGGGCATCCAGAAATGCATAACCACTCCTTACCATCCTCAGGGAGATCCTCAACCAGAGAGATTCAACCAAACTCTCTTAAACATGCTGGGAACTCTAACCTCTGAGCAGAAACAACACTGGAGTAAGTACACAGAAGCCATAGTGCACGCTTACAACAGTACTACAAGTGATGCCACAGAATATTCTCCATACCGCTTGATGTTTGGACAGGAAGCCCGGTTACCAGTGGATCTGGCTTTCGGTACATCTCTGGACCATACCTCAGTAACTTCTCACAGAGGGTATGTGGACAGACTGCGGAGAAGCCTGAAAACTGCCTATGATAAGGCTCAAGCTGCATCGGATGCCAGAGGACAGCGGAACAAGAGAAATTTTGACCTCAGGGTGTGAGTACAAGACCTACAACTGGGAGACAAAGTGTTGTTGAGGAATCTGGGCATACCTGGGAAGCAGAAATTGGCTGATTGTTGGAAATCACAGCCCTATGTTATATGCAAACAACTCCCAGGGTTGCCAGTATACCAGATTCGGCCAGAAGGAAGTACAGGCCCATTAAAGACTTGGCATCGAAACTACCTACTGCCCCACTATGAGAAGCAGTCCCCCAGCAGGATTTACCATCCACCTTCACCACCTCTCAGAGACCTCAACCAGTGACTAGGTCCCAGTCTAGGCCTATTGCTACAAATGATGAAGGCAGTGAGGAAGAAGCGATCGGAATAGGCTGGTTATGGTCATCTCACATGCCAGAGGTTGATACCAATTCTTTTAGTCACACAGAGGTGTCAGATAGTGGGATTCTCCAACCAGAGGCCCCTGAATTTGTGCTGCAAAACTGGCCTTCAGAAGATCCCGAAGATTATACACACCCCATGCCGGAAGCAGACTCTGAGGGTTCTTTGTCCACCAGTGATGTGGAAGTACCAGATGTTGAGGTGGAGAAGGACCACATCAGTGTGCAGATAGCCCCAAAACCCAAGGAACAGACAGCAAAGAGAATTATCAAGCCACCTAAGAGACTGACCTATGACAAGCTGGGCAAATGCTCCAAAGAGATCTGCTCTGCTGCGAGAAGAACTTCTGACATATCTGGTTCCTCCACTGTTGATTTAGTGGAGGACAACCCCACCTCACCCCCTGGCACATCTATACAAGACACTACGGTGTCAGCATCAGGTGTACAGAACAGCCTCCCTTCATATGATAATTGGTGGAAGGCTCCTCTGTGAGTTCTGTATCACCACTTAAAAGCAAAAACATGTAGTAGGTCACAAATTTATTAATATCTTTGGGGACCAAAGATTCAAAGTAGGGGGAGTATGTAACGCAGGAATTTTTGCCACCTAATTTACTATGCAAATATGTCATGTGCTTTCAGTAAAGGAACGGCTCCCTCTAGTGTCCTTGTTTATATTAAAACTCAGTCAAGACATTTTTTTCCTTCAATGCTTGAAACACAGCACTGCAATGCATTATGGGCTGTGTAGTTTAATGAGGAAGTGACTCATATGTTTAATTCAGTTTGGGACCTACCTACCCACAATGCCCAGTCCACTTACCCACAAACCCAAGCCACAGAACAGCCTGCTGGGTAAGGATATAAAAGGGACAGGCGTGGCATGTTTCTGGCCTCTTGGGAGGCAATTCAAGGCCTGCCTACAGTGACTTCTGTGTGTGACCGACAGACTGCGGCTTACAAGGCGTGGAGTGGAATTGGCTCGGCCTCAGAGGAGCTACAGAGCACAGTCATCTGGACCAGCATGCGCATGGACCAGAGAGCCCAGGATTTATGGAGTTTCCAGCATCACAGTCATCAGGAGTGACAAGGTGTAACGGCGCCAGCTTGGACCGAACTGAGATATTACAAATATTGATAATGATAAAGTCACGTGCAACGTGACACAATGTGTCGGGAGGAGCCAGTGACGACATCTGATATGTCTGTTTGAAGTACACTGGATGCGGTAGGAAGAAAATAATTTGCTACGAGCGTCCGAATGTTCTCAAGCGCTGGGTATTTTAGAAGTACATGTGAGTGGATCTATTTGTGCCTTTGATGCTCTTGATGCTTTTCATGCTGATCATTGCGCAATGATGTATTTTTTATTCCATGAGAGATTTATCTTAATCGGAGGAGTGGAGAGAAGGAGTGGGATCAAGTAATTGAGCACCATTTATGCTGTGTAGTTTGCTGGGAATGGTGCTTCTAATCTGACAACACCCAGGATCTGTTTGCCTTTTCTTTATATTTGTTATATTTTGCATTCGTAACATTGGGACTATCACTATCTTGGCTATCTATTATGTAATAGAGGGCTGCAGTATGCCCCCATTATTGGTGACTGAACTTAGCGATTATTGATGGTATCTTTTTATGTGCATATTGCTGACTTTTTAATATATTTATTTGTTTCTATCACATAGCACTTTTTATAGCACATAGCACTTGATTTATGCAATTATCACTAGTTCATCACTGCTCTAATTAGGAGCCTGTGCACAGTATTAGAAAGTTAATTATAGCGCACTATTGTTTGTTTAAATATTAGACCGAACTGAACTTCCAGGAGAGGAACTTTGCAGGCATCTGGACCTAGTGTGGTGAGCGGGCACTTGCCCATATCAATAGAGCGTACTGTTACTGCGCTGCAAAGTTACAGACAGCTGGTGGGATTTGTAGTCCTACAGAAGTATTCTCATTCAGCCATAGCTCACACACAGTGGAATTGCAGGACTGCTGTCCATGTGTTATAAGTTAATGTTACAACACAACCACCGCTAAGGAGCAGTTATACTAATTGCCTTTTGACACAAGTATACAACTATCAAAGTATTACTCACTATACAACCTACAATTACTTGTTTCACTATCTGGATTATAAATACTGCAGTCTAATAAGCTAGCTGAAGAAAGAAGATGACAAGAGACTTTTACCTATTGTGATAGTGTGGTACCCCACCAGTGTATTGGTCCAGGATTCTCAACCAGGCAGGTTGAGGTGCTCCAGGGTATTTGCTTGTTTGAGAGGAAACTGGCTTTTCAGTTTCCTCATTATTTAGTAAGGTCCATTTTGGGACTGGAGCCTGGGAATTTCTTAGAGATCCGGGTGGGATGAAATTCCCAGTCCTGGGTCCAGGTTTTGGGACTCACCGGCACACTGATTGTTTAGGTGTGTGGGCCTGATAGCAGAGTCAGGACCATGATTCTGGGCTCCTCCCAGAGAGACAGGCGGTCTCCAGGAGTCCTGGCTTGCAAGAGAGAACCCAGAGAGTGTACGTGTGCACTGAAGTATCCAGAGAGTGCAGGTGTGCACTGAAGTATCCAGAGAGTGCAGGTGTGCACTGAAGTATCCAGAGAGTGCAGGTGTGCACTGAAGTATCCAGAGAGTGCAGGTGTGCGCACTGAAGTATCCAGAGAGTGCAGGTGTGTGCACTGAAGTATCCAGAGAGTGTAGGCTGTAATGTAAAAGCCAGAGACCTGAGTCTGAGGTCGCTGACAGTCAGGAGAGCTCCATGTGGGAGCCTGAGCAGTGGTGCGTCTGCTGCTGAAGAGAGCCAGGTGGCTCGGTATTTTGTTTGCAATGCTGCGTAAGCCAGGAGGCTAGATATCCTTTTATTTAAAGCTGATGGTGAAAACCCCCTGTGAGGGAAACTACTTTTGTTTTCACTTCTGGAACTTTGATTTTCTTTAATAAAAGTGGGCCAAAAAAGCTCTGAAAAGGAATCATCTGTGTGGACTGTTCTCACTAGTGGGTGCTACACTTGAGCTAAACAACCCCCAAACCTCACAATGAGGTTATATAGCATTATGACCCACTTTAACAATATTGAGAAGTGCGTTGCAACCTAGGGGGAGCCCTTGAGTAGGCAAAATAAATATCTGTATTGTATTACCTTATTGTATTACACCTGATGTTACATTATTAATTTGGTGTGTGTATGCTCTGAGGTGGGGCTGGGAAACTGCTCAGTGTCAAGGTTTTACCATAATGAGCAGAAGTCCCACTTGTCGCCTGTCTGCATATGTTTCTCAAGTGACCATCAAAGTTTTGGGTTCACACATGCACACCTTGATTGATGTTACTGTCACTCTGTATATCAGAATTATCACTATGTCTAATATGTGAACAAGTTTCCAGTAAACTGTTTGTGTGGTTAAGTTATAAGGCGCGTGAGACTCTATTACTCATTACAGCTGGTGGAATAGCGGATACCTAGGTAATGGTAAATACAGTATATTGTGTTATTGCTGTGTTGCTCTTAACCATTGGGCTTTACACAAACACTACCACACAGTTGTGCCTAGGGGGTAGAGGCCATTTTCTGGGGTTGAGAGGCAGAGTGCAGGGGCCCAATCAATTACCAGCAGCCCTTTAGGGGGTCAGTGCTACATATATAATCATTGTGTTTCACTGTAACAGGACGTTGATTTCTGTGCTTGTGGTGGCTGCCCAGCACCCACAGGGACGCCCCATTCTTCTTAGGACCTGGTCTTTGGAATCTGGGTGCCCCTTTAATGCATGGAGGGTGGTAGGGTGGGTGGATTTCCACCTTGTTCATCCATTTGGCGTACCTTCTGTCATGTTTGTGTGTGGCGACATCACCCTGAAGGGTCTGGTATGGAATTTAGGGGGACTCCCACGTCATTTTTTTTTTTATTTTGGTTCGGGGTTTCCCTGTGGGGAATTCCCATGCCGTTTTTATCAATGAACTTCTATGTGTATTGTCGGCAATGCAATAGCCGCGGGTAGTTTTAAATGGGTTTTTTCCTTCGAAATGTCATTTTGCTGTCAGACTGTTCTAAACACGGGAAACATGCGCCCCTTTACAGGCATACTATAGACACCCCCCATCTACGAAATTTAAAGGGATATTACACTTTTATTGTTTAACTTTAAGCATTATTAAAATCACTGCTCCTGAAAAAACGGCCGTTTTTAAAACTTCTTTGCATTGATCCATGTCCCCTGGGGCAGGACCCGGGTCCCCAAACACTTTTTATGACAATAACTTGCATATAAGCCTTTAAAATGAGCACTTTTGATTATTCATGTTCGTGTCCCATAGACTTTAATGGTGTTCGCGTGTTCGAGCGAACTTTTTTCCTGTTCGCATGTTCTGGTGCGAACTGAACAGGGGGGTGTTCGGCTCATCCCTACACCTGAGTTATATATATGGGTGTCACAGGAAAGGGTCTGAATACTTAGGACCATGTGATATTTCAGTTTTTCTATATTAATAAATCTGCAAAAATGTCAACAATTCTGTGTTTTTCTGTCAATATGGGGGGGCTGTGTGTACAATATGGGGTGCTGTGTGTATTATATGGGGTGTTGTGTGTACAATATGAGGTGATGTGTGTACAATATGGGGGGCTGTGTGTACAATATGGGGGGCTGTGTGTATTATATGGGGTGTTGTGTGTACAATATGAGGTGCTGTGTGTACAATATGGGGTGCTGTGTGTACAATATGGGGTGATGTGTGTACAATATGGGGTGCTGTGTGTACATTAATGAGGAAAAAAATGAACTTAAATGATTTTAGCAAATGGCTGCAATATAACAAAGAGTGAAAAATTTAAGGGGGTCTGAATACTTTCCGTCCCCACTGTACATGGTACAGATGCACCACTTTACAGGCAGACAAAGGGGACCCCCTGGCACTATATTAAAAGGAATTTTGAATTGTTATTGTTGCACTTTAAGCATCATTAACCACTTAACAACCGGCCCAAAGCCAAATGAAGGCTACAGGGCGGTTGCTTAACTCTGGGAGGGCGTCCAGGGATGTCCTCCCAGATTTCTGCTCTTGCGCGCCCCCTAGGGCGCGCACTCGAAAGCATCTGTGACCGCTGGGTCCAGAGGACCCGGCGCATCACGGATCTCGGTAAATGGCGCTAATCGCGGCCGTTTACCATGTGATCGCTCCGTCAAATGACAGAGCGATCACATGTAAACAAACCGGCATCATGTCATGACGCCGGTTCCTCTCCTCCCCTCCTGTGTACCGATCGGTAAACTGTGAGCGGAGAGGGGGATGGATGGATGGCAGTAGTGCTGTGGGCTGCATCTGTAGTGCCCACAGTGCTGCAATACCCCACAATACGCTGCCATACTCTGCAATACACCGCAATACTCTGCAATACCCCGCAATACTCTGCCATACCCCGCAATACCCAGCCATACTCTGCAATACTCGGTGATACCCAGCCATACTCTGCCATACCCAGCCATGCTCAGCCATACTCAGCCATACCCTGCCAAACTCTGCAATACTCTGCCATACCCAGCCATACTCTGAAATACTCCGCAATACCCAGCCATACTCTGAAATACTCCGCAATACCCAGCCATACTCTGCCATACCCAGTCATACTTGGCGATACTCTGCAATACCCAGCCATGCTCAGCCATACTCTGCCTCTGTATGTGGCCAGGTTGTGGAAGTCTCACACATGTGATATCGCCGTACTCAGGAGGAGTAGGAGAATCTATTTCGGGGTGTCATTTTTGGTATGTACATGCTATGTGTTACAAATATTGTATAAATGGACATCTTTGTGTTAAAAAAAAAAAAGTGTTTTAACCACTTCCCGCCTGCCTGCCATCATACGACATCCTTGACTTTGTGCGGGGATATCTGAATGATGGGTGCAGCTACAGGCATCATTCAGATATCATCTTTTTTAGCCGGCGCTTCCCTACACCATAAGAACAATCATAGTTACACTGCTTGATCATTCTTATGGGAGGCGAGAGGGGACGTCCCCCCTCCCGCCGCCCTCCGATGCTTCTACCGACTTTTTATTTCAGGCACAGCCTAGAGGTGAGATGTGGGGTCTTATTGACCCCATATCTCACTGTAAAGAGGACCTGTCATGCCATATTCCTATTACAAGGGATGTTTATTCAGGTGTGATCAATTTTCAGATATTGGCACCATAGCTTTTGGACTCTATAACTTTCACAAAGACCAAATAATATCCACCGATTTGGGTTATTTTTACCAATTATATGTAGGGGTATAAATTTTGGCCAAAATATATGAAGAAAAATTACTAATTTGCAAAATTTTATAACAGAAACGAAGAAAAATGCATTTTTTTACAGATTTTTCAGTATTTTTTCTTTTATAGCGCAAAAAATAAAGAACCCAGCGGTGATTAAATACCACCAAAAGAAAGCTCTATTTGTGTGAAAAAAAAGACAAAATTTTCATATAGATACAGTGTTGCATGACTGAGTGATTGTCATTCAAAATGTGAGAGCACCAAAAGCTAAAAATTGGTCTGGTTATTAAGGGGGTTTAAGTGCTCAGTGGTCAAGTGGTTAAAATCATTGCTGCTGAAAAAACAATCACTTTAAAAAAAAAGTGCATTCATACATGTCCCCCAGGGCAGGACCCGGACCCCCCCATACCCTTTTAATGGCCAATTACTTGCATATAAGCCTTCAAAATGGGGACTTTTGATTTCTCACATTCGGCTCTCATAGACTTCAATGGAGTTTGCTGTTTGGGGCAGAACTTTTCACCTGTTCGGGAGTTCTGCTGAAAACCAAACAGGGGGGTGTTCGGCCCATCTCTATTTACAGGCATCATTGGTGTTTGTGGGTTTTAATCATTAATACATTACAGGGCCGTCTTAATCGCATCATGGGCCCCTGGGCAATGTAATGCTCTGGGGCCCCTACAATAGCGACAGTGCAGGTAAACAGACATCAAGTAGGTAGAAGGCAGACAAGCGGAGCTTCCCCATTTTTGGGTAGAGCTCCGCATTAACTACATGAACAATCATTCTGTACAGCAAAGAAACAGTGAGAAAATACTACATACCCACCTCCTACCCGGCCACTGCACATAAACGGCCGGGTGTTCGCTCTCTCTTTCAGAGTGGACGTTCAAGAACGTCCCTCAGAAGGAGCATTCCCACACAGTGACACGATCCCGATGCGCTCGTGTCACCTGGACACAGCGCATCTCTGATCGGCAGCAAGGCTCTGTGATTGGCCCTCCTGATCACATGACAGCCGTGTGGAATCACACCCGTCATGTGATGTAAGCTCAGAGCCAGTTGCTAGGCGATCGGCTCTCCTCTCCTCCCACGGGAGTTGTCAGTGAGGAGAGGAGAGCGGATCGCTGCAGCTGACTGGTGATCAGTGAGGATGAGCTGTTTTTTACACACTGATCACCAATCTAGTGTCACCACAATGTAAAAAACACAAAGTAAACACACATGTCCCCAAAACACATGTCCCCTCACAATAAAGACACCTGTCCCCCACATATGTCCCAGTAAAATCACATGTCCCAATGGTAATCTGCACACATATGTCCGTGATCACCTGCGCACATCTGTACATGATTAGGGATGAGCTTTGAGTCGAATGCATGTTCGACTCGAACATGGGCTGTTCACCAGTTCGCTGAACAGCGAACAATTTGGGGTGTTCGCGGAAAATTCAAAAGCCTTGGAACACCCTTTAAAAGTCTATGGGAGAAATCAAAAGTGCTAATTTTAAAGACTTATATGCAAGTTATTGTCATAAAAAGTGTTTGGGGACCCGGGTCCTGCCCCAGGGGACATGGATCAATGCAAAATAAGTTTTAAAAACTGCCGTTTCTTCGGGAGCAGTGATTTTAATAATGCTTAAAGGCAAACAATAAAAGTGTAATATCCCTTTAAATTTCGTACCTGGGGGGTGTCTATAGTATGCCTGTAAAGGGGCGCATGTTTCCCATGTTTAGAACAGTCTGACAGCAAAATGACATTTCAAAGGAAAAAAGTCATTTAAAACTACTCACGGCTATTAATGAATTGCCGGTCCGACAATACACATAAAAGTTAATTGATAAAAACTGCATGGGAATTCCCCACAGGGGAACCCCGAACCAAAATTTAAAAAAAAACTGGCGTGGGGGTCCCCCTAAATTCCATACCAGGCCCTTCAGGTCTGGTATGGATATTAAGGGGAACCCCGCGCCAAAATTTAAAAAAAAATGGCGTAGGGGTCCCCCTCAAAATTCAGACCAGACCCTTCAGGTCTGGTCTGAATTTTAAGGGGAATTCCACGCTAAAATTGTTAAAAAATTGGCGTGGGCTCCCCCCAAAAACCCATACCAGACCCTTATCCGAGCACACAACCTGGCAGGCCACAGGAAAAGAGGGGGGACAAGAGAACACCCCCCTGAACCGTACCAGGCCACATGCCCTAACCATTGGGAGGGTGCTTTGGGGTAGCCCACCAAAGCACCTTTTCCCCATGTTGATGAGGACAAGGGCCTCATCCCCACAACCCTTGGCTGGTGGTTGTGGGGGTCTGCGGGTGGGGGGCTTATCGGAATCACGGAGGGAGATGCCGGACGAGAACACCAGAGGAAGAAGCAGAGGATCGGAGGAAGAAGAAGATGGAGGAAAAAACGAAGGAAGATAGAAGATAGAAGAAAGAAGATAGACGATGGAAAAAAGAAGACTTTAAATAAAGGAATTGTCAAAAACTGTCTCTTGTCATTTTTAACATTTTTTACAGTTTTTTTGTGAAATGGTAGGGGTACTTTTGTACCCCCTTACCATTTTACACAGGGGGGGCCAGGATCTGGGGGTCCCCATGTTAAACGGGGCTTCCAGATTCCGATAAGACCCCCACAACCACCGGGCAAGGGTTGTGGGGATGAGGCCCTTGTCCTCATCAACATGGGGACAAGGTGTTTTGGGGGACTACCCCAAAGCACCCTCCCAATGTTGAGGGCATGTGGCCTGGTACGGTTCAGGAGAGGGGGGCGCTCTCTCGTCCACCCCTCTTTTCCTGTGGCCTGCCAGGTTGCGTGCTCGGATGAGGGTCTGGTATGTATTTTTGGGGGGACCCCATGCCAATTTTGTTTTTTTTAATTTTGGCGCAGGGTTCCCCTTAAAATCCATACCAAACCTGAAGGGTCTGGTATGAATTTTGAGGGGGACCCCTACGTCATTTGTTTTTTACATTTTGGTGCGGGGTTCCCCTTAATATCCATACCAGACCTGAAGGGCCTGGTATGGAATTTAGGGGGACCCCACGCCAGTTTTTTTAAAAATCTTGGTTCGGGGTTCCCCGTGCTGTCAGACTGTTCTAAACACGGGAAACATGCGCCCCTTTACAGGCATACTATAGACACCCCCCAGGTATGAAATTTAAAGGAATATTACACTTTTATTGTTTGACTTTAAGCATTATTAAAATCACTGCTCCAGAAAAAACGGCTGTTTTAAAAACTTTTTTTGCATTGATACATGTCCTCTGGGGCAGGACCCGGGTCCCCAAACACTACAATACCATGCAAATTAGCTTTTAAAATGAGCACTTTTGATTTAGAATGTTGGAGTCCCATAGACTTCAATGGGGTTCTAACGTTCATGCGAAGTTTTGGTCTGTTCGCAAGTTCTGGTGCGAACCGTAACGGGGGGTGCTCGGCTCATCTCTATACATGATCATCTGCATACATCTGTCCCTGATCACACGAACCAATTATTATACAATTAATGGGATTTTTTTACCAAAGTCATGTAGCAGAATACATTTTTGCTTAAATTTATGACAAAATTCGATTTTATTGGATTTCTTTTAAAATAGAAAGAAGAAATTAATGTTTTTTTCCAAATTTCCGCTCTTTTTTCACTTATATGGCAAAAAAAAAACAGTCGTGAATAAATACCACCAAAAGAAAGCTCTATTTGTGTGAACAAAATGATAAAAATTTCATTTGGGTACAGCGTAGCATGACCGCGCAATTGTCATTAAAAGTGCGAGAGCGCTGAAAGCTGAAAATTGGTCTTGGAAGGAGGGGGGGGGAGTGCTCAGTATTGATATGGATACATAAAGTAACAAAGCTGTCCTGTGCATATAATAGATCTGCTAGAATGAGGCTCAGGACAGTTGTAACAATATAGACACGGCCGCCAATAAAAATCATGAGGCACCATCCAGCTTGACAGAGCCTCAGATACCCCAACATTGTAACCCCTCTACATCTTATATACATCCAGCAGTCCTAACTCCACCCAACCCCCCCCACCACCACACACACACCAGGTTTACCCCTACCGTTGTTATCAGTGGTGGCTGGTGCTCAATTTTTTTGGGGGGGGGGCGCAAAGCCCTAACCAACCGCAGCCACTCTCCCGTCAATTGCCCGCAATAGCGCCTACAGATAGTTAGATAAATAGACAGATAAATAGACACATAGATAGACACTGGGTGGGATGGATGGATAGACACTGGGTGGGATGGATGGATGGATAGATAGACACTGGGCGGGATGGATGGATAGATAGACACTGGGTGGGATGGATGGATGGATAGATAGACACTGGGTGGGATGGATGGAGGGATAGATAGACACTGGGTGGGATGGATGGAGGGATAGACACTGGGTGGGATGGATGGATAGACACTGGGTGGGATGGATAGACACTGGGTGGGATGGATGGATGGATGGACACTGGGTGGGATGGATGGATAGATAGACACTGGGTGGGATGGATGGATGGATAGACACTGGGTGGGATGGATGGATAGACACTGGGTGGGATGGATGGATAGACACTGGGTGGGATGGATGGATGGATGGATAGACACTGGGTGGGATGGATGGATAGACACTGGGTGGGATGGATGGATAGACACTGGGTGGGATGGATGGATGGATAGACACTAGGTGGGATGGATGGATAGACACTGGGTGGGATGGATGGATAGACACTGGGTGGGTGGGAGAGATAAGCAGGGGGGAGGGGGAGAGAGAGATATACACTGGGTGGGATGGACACACGCAGATCAGTGATGAAGACTTACATATTAATGAGGCTCTGTCTTGCAGGCTGCAGTCCATGGCTAGTGACACTGTCCTGACACCTCCTCTGCCTCCTTCCTTCCATACGCTGGCTGGGAAGGATGTCTTATCTCGGTTTTTATTCAGTCACACAAGGCTGGTCTCCTTATTTCTACAGGATGGATGGATGGATGGATGGATAGACACTGGGTGGGATGGATGGATAGACACTGGGTGGGATGGATGAATTGATGGATAGATAGACACTGGGTGGGATGGAGGAATGGATGGATGGACACTGGGTGGGATGGATGAATGGATGGATAGACATTGGTTGGGATGAATGGATAGACACTGGGTGGGATGGATGAATGGATGGATGGACACTGGGTGGGATGGATGGATGAATGGATAGACACTGGGTGGGATGGATGGCTGGATGGATGGACACTGGGTGGGATGGATGAATGGATGGATGGATGGATAGACACTGGGTGGGATGGATGTTAATGGATGGATGGACACTGGGTGGGATGGATGAATGGATAGACACTGGGTGGGATGGATGGCTGGATGGATGGACACTGGGTGGGATGAATGGATAGACACTGGGTGGGATGGATGAATGGATGGATGATAGACACTGGGTGGGATGGATGAATGGATGGATGGACACTGGGTGGGATGGATGAATGGATAGACACTGGGTGGGATAGATGGCTGGATGGATGGACACTGGGTGGGATGGATGAATGGATGGATGGATAGATGGATAGACACTGGGTGGGATGGATGTTAATGGATGGATGGACACTGGGTGGGATGGATGAATGGATAGACACTGGGTGGGATGGATGGCTGGATGGATGGACACTGGGTGGGATGGATGAATGGATGGATGGATAGACACTGGGTGGGATGGATGGATGGGGAGGCTTCACAACATGGGCTGTGTGTTTAACAAATGACTCCACGGACACTGCCAAACCGAGACATAGCAACTCCAGTGGAGATAATAGAAGCATTGACGATCGGCACTTGTTAAACACTCAGCCCATGTGAAGCCTCCCCATCCATCCATCCATCCATCCTGTAGAAATAAGGAGACCAGCCTTGTGTGATCGTCAGTGCTTCTATTATCTCCATTGGTGTTGCTGTGTCTCGGTTTGGAAGTGGAAACATTCGGCTTTGCCCCCCTCCTGTGGATTTTCAACTACTTGTTTCTCTTTGAAGTTGAAGGCAGCGGAGGAGTCCGCTCCTCCGATCTGTGCACTGGTCTGACCCAGGGAAAACTGGAAGTGACCGACTACTAACTAGTCTGTCACTCAAAGCACACGGCCATAGTAATACACTATGGGCGCCGGGCGGATGCCGATCGGCGTTTTGCTTTGCGCCAGAAGGTGGGTTAAAACCCCGCAAATGAAGCGCCTCGTCTGCAATCTTGTGATTACATAGACGTGGCGCTTCCCATAGTGCACTGTGCCCGGCGCCGGAACACAGTGCACTTAAGGACTTTTTTTCAATTTTTTTTTTAAAGGGACATTTAATTTTTTTTTTTTTCAAATTTTTTTGACTGCCTGGGGGGGGGGTGGCGCCCGGGCGCCCCCTATGGACGGCCCGCCACTGGTTGTTATCCTGTTACTACCTCCACACCCCTGGATTCTCAACCCAAAAAAAATAACCCCCAGCACTCAGACCCCTCTACACCCAGATATCGCCCCAGCACTCTGACCCCTCTACACCCCAGATATCCCCCCAGCACTCTGACCCCTCTACATCCAAGATATCCCCCCAGCACCCTGACCCCTCTGCACCCCAGATATCCCCACAGCACTCTGACCCCTCTGCACCCCAGATATCCCCCCAGCACTCTGGCCCCTCTACACCCCAGATATCCCCCCAGCACTCTGACCCCTCTACACCCCAGATATCCCCCCAGCACTCTGACCCCTCTACACCCCAGATATCCCCCTAGCACTCTGACCCCTCTGCACCCCAGATATCCCCCCAGCACTCTGACCCCTCTACACTCTATATATCCCCCCAGCACTCTGACCCCTCTACCTCCCAGATATCCCCCAGCACTGTCCCCTCTACACCCCAGATATCCCCCCAGCACTCTGATCCCTCTCTGCACCCCATATATCCCCCCAGCACTCTGACCCCTCTACACCCCAGATATCCCCCCAGCACTGTCCCCTCTACACCCCAGATATCCCCCCCAGCACTCTGATCCCTCTATACCCCAGATATCCCCCAGCACTGTGACCCCTCTATACCCCAGATATCCCCCCAACACTCTGATCCCTCTCTGCACCCCATATATCCCCCCAGCACTCTGATCCCTCTCTGCACCCCATATATCCCCCCAGCACTCTGATCCCTCTCTGCACTCTAGATATTCCCCAGCACTCTGACCCCTCTACACCCCAGATATTCAGCACTGTTACCATATACCATAAGAGACCTCTTATATTGTGACCCCACTACATCCCTGATTCCCCCTACACTGTGGCCTCTCTACATCCCTGATACCTCTAGCACTATAGCCACCCAAGATACTCCAAGCATTGCTATCCCCTATACACCCCAGATTCCCCTCAGCATTGTTTTCCCCCCCATACACCCTTGATATCCCCCAGCACCATTATTCCATCCATGTAGTACCCCCTTTTCCAGTGGAGATACAGTGCGTGTAAACTTTTGGCTATGTGCCCACCTCCAGCACTGAACTCCCCTATACCAATCGAGCAGGCAGAAGGAGGGGTGGAGGAGGGAACATCCCTCCGGGCATTCCAAGCCCTTCGGTTCAAACAGTGCTGGAGAGCTGGGCTCACTATGACACCATCCACAATGCCACTTCCGCAGGTGGGCTCTCAGTGCTGCCGACTCAGCAGCTCCACTCCAGCTCCTACCCCACAGTCTTCGTGTCCCGAGCATTCAAGCTGCATGGGGCAGGGTCAGAGCATCACTGGCGCTCCAGCCCTTCCCTTCCTTGCTGGCTGTGAAATAATAGGTATCGTTCTGCACAGCACAGCGCACCACTGCCAGCCTGCCTCCCCTGTGTATCCATCACTCTCAGTGTCATCGGGGCAGCGTGGGCTCAGGGAGCAGCTTCTTTGGGGAAAGTGCAGGGGCCCCCCATGCAGCTGGGGCCCTTGGGCAGTGCACAGGTGTGCCCTCATTAAGATGGCCCTGATACATTGTATCAATATTAGTAATTTTTTATGAACAGATCAAAGCATCCTACACCCAACCCATCACTGATCAGACCCCCAACCCATCCTACACCCAACCCATCACTGATCAGACCCCCAACCCATCCTACACCCAACCCATCACTGATCAGACCCCCAACCCATCCTACACCCAACCCATCACTGATCAGACCCCCAACCCATCCTTCACACAACCCATCACTGATCAGACCCCCAACCCATCCTACACCCAACACATCACTGATCAGACCCCTAACCCAGCTGTGCAATAAATATGTCTACTCCTTCTGTCCTCCTAATGCTCTGTGCTTTCTTTCAGTGTTAATGTAATCAATTATTAATGATTCTGGTGATGATTTTATGAATGAATGGCAAACACGCTTCACACATTTTGCAGGGTTGGGATAAGAGGAGTTTTGTTGTCAGGGGTCCATGGGGAGACCGGACAAACCCTTCACCAGGGAAGGAACCTTCATAGATTCACAACTACCAACAATAAAATGGATGTTCCTTTAGTGGCCCATTTCTGCAGCAGAGGACACAATGATCTCAGGATCATATCACTGATGAGAAAACTTCAAATCACAGAAAAAGAGGCTGGTGGAATGACAATCTATAAACAAATCCCAAACTCCAGACTGTGGTCTGAACAGGGACAGAGATTTTGTTTCTTGCTCTGGTTCTAAATAGGACCAGAAGTTCAATTTAAAGGCCCGTACACACGATCGGACTTTTTGACAACAAACATGTAAATTAGCTGTTTTGGAGCAACATCCAGCCGTGTGTACGCTCCATTGGACAAACTTTTTCTGATTCCATCGGACTTTTGTTGGCTGTGCGAATGCACAAATTTTCCGGCAACAAAAGTCCGATGGAGCAAAGTTCGATCGTGTGTACATAAAAGCATCGGACTTTTGTACAAACTACAGTACATAGCCGTGAGAATGTTTCTCATGCTGGCTGCAATAGGAAAAACACATTTTCCTACTGCGGCGGGTGCGAGAGTGAATTGCCCTCTGGGGGAATACCAGGCCCTTCGGTCTGGTATGGATTTTAAGGGGAACCCTCTATGCCAAAAAAACGGCGTGGGGGTCCCCCCAAAATCCATACCAGACCCTTATCCGAGCACGCAGCCCAGCCTGTCAGGAAATGGGGTGGGGACGAGCGAGCACCCCCCTCCTGAACCATACCAGGTTACATGCTTACATGGGGGTGGGTGCTTTGGGGGAGGGGGGCACCCTGCACCTTGTCTCCATGTTGATGAGGACAAGGGCCTCTTCCCGACAACCCTGGCCGTTGATTGTCGGGGTCTGTGGGCAGGGGGCTTATCAGAATCCGGGAACCCCCTTTAATAAGCGGGCCCCCAGATACCGGCCCCCCACCCTTTGTGAATGAGTATGGAGTACATTGTACCCCTACTGATTCACCTAGGGAAAAAAGTGTCAATAAAAAAACACAGTACACAGGTTTTTAAAGTAATTTTATTAGGCAGCTCCGGGGGTCTTCTTCCAACTCCGGGGGTCTTCTTCCGACTTCAGGCGTCTTCTTCTGACTTCGGGGGTCTTTCTGGCATCTTCTCCCGGTGTCCGGATCTTCTGCCGGCTCCTCCGCTATCTTCTGCCGCTCTTTTGCTAGCGGTGGCCCGGACTTCTGGATCGTCTTCTTCCCTCTTCTCTTCTTTCTATGTTGACACGACGCTCTCTCCAGCTGGAATGCTCTCTGAGTGCTCCGCAATGGACTTATATAGGCAGTTGACCCCGCCCACTTTTGAGGTCACAGTCCCGGGGCATGCTGGGACTGTGACTTCATAAGGGGGAATGGTCATGTCATCTGATGACCACGCCCCCTTATGAAGTCACAGTCCCAGCTGGAGAGAGCGTCGTGTCAACATCGGAAGAAGAGAAGAGGGAAGAAGATGATCCAGAAGTCCGGGCCACCGCTAGCAAAAGAGCGGCAGAAGATAGCGGAGGAGCCGGCAGAAGATCTGGAGACCCCCGGAGTCAGAAAAAGACCCCCAGAGTCGGAAGGAGACCCCTGGAGCTGCCTAATAAATTACTTTAAAAACCTGTGTATTGTGTTTTTTTTATTGACACTTTTCTCCTTGGTGAATGGGTAGGGGGTACGATGTACCCCCTACTCATTCACAAAGGGTGGGGGACCGGGATCGGGGGCCCCCTTATTAAAGGGGGCTCCCGGATTCTGATAAGCCCTGCGCCCGCATACCCTGACAACCAACGGCCAGGATTGTCAGGAAGAGGCCCTTGTCCTCATCAACACGGGGACAAGGTGCTTTGGGGGAGGGGGGCCCCAGGGCGCCCCCCTCCCCCAAAGCACCCACCCCCATGTTGAGGGCATGTGGCCTAGTATGGCTCAGGAGGGGGGGTGCTCGCTCATCCCCACCCCCTTTTCTGACTGGCCGGGCTGCGTGCTCAGATAAGGGTCTGGTATGGATTCTGGGGGGACCCCCACGCCGTTTTGTCTGCGTAGGGGGTTTCCCTTTAAATCCATACCAGATCTAAGGGCCTGGTATGCCCCTGGAGGGGAACCCATGCCGGTTTTTTATTTAAAATTTGGCATGGAGTTCCCCCTCAAGATTCATACCAAACACAGTGCCTGGCATTGGTGGGGATTCAAGTTGGATCCCTGCACCAGTGTGAACCCGGCTCGCAAGGTGTCAATCTCACCAATAAAAGTGGCGAGATTGACACAATATCAGACAATACAGAAGTTGACCAAAGGGTGGTGGTAAAGAGCTGAAAAACCACGTGATTTGGTGAAAGTTGGCTGAAAAAGTCCTGCCGTCTGTATGCAATACAAACTTATGGCCAACGCCCTTTGTACAAAAATCCAAGGGAAAATTTGTAAAAAGTCTTATCGTGTGTATGGGGCTTTACAAACAGCTAGCAATCTGCAATGTCTGCTCTGCAATAAAATGCCTTTGGAGTGATGTCATCACGTGCTGGCCAATGATGATAGTTTCCTTTGGAGTGATGTCATCACACGCTGGCCAATGATGATGGGTTTATTTAAACTCCAAACTTTCTATTTGCTATAAAATACTTCCCCAGGCTGATTCAGTTATATAGAATATTCTACATGGTTACAGCCGTGATATACAACCCAGATCAATAAAAGTATACAATGTATATAAGACTGGACAACCCCTTCAGAATCCCAGAATGTCTATACTCACCAGATGAGGCTTGGAGGAGGACACAGAGCAGGAGAAGATGAGTCTGGGATCTCATGGTGAATGGGGCTCTCATGCAGCAAATGAAACAGATAGAGAATGTATAGAGAAGAAACTATGTGGTTAGGTCATTTCTGGGGGACGAGTCTAAAGGACAACCACAAGTCACACCTAGAGGTGGCAGAATATCTCTCATCCCCTTTCTATGCCAATTATAGAGAGACAAGACATTTACACCATCACATAACAGCTACAAAAAGATTTCACTTCTCTCCCTGAGATAAATTCTAACAACACTTGTTTCAATAGAAATTTGACTATTCCTCCAACTGACACCAATGACGGGGCACTATTCCTCCCACTGACACCAATGATGGGGCACTATTCCTTCCACTGACACCAATGATGGGGCTCTATTCCTCCCACTGACACCAATGATGGGGCTCTATTCCTCCCACTGACACCAATGATGGGGCACTATTCCTCCCACTGACACCATTGATGGGGCACTATTCCTCCCACTGACACCATTGATGGGGCACTATTCCTTCCACTGACACCAATGATGGGGCACTATTCCTCCCACTGACACCAATGATGGGGCACTATTCTTCTCACTGACACCAATGATGGGACACTATTCCTCCCACTGATACCAATGATGGAGCACTATTCCTCCCACTGATACCAATGATGGGGCACTATTCCTCCCACTGATATCAATGATGGGTGACTATTCCTCCCACTGATACCAATGATGGGACACTATTCCTCCAACTGATACCAATGATATGGCACTATTCCTCCCACTGATACCAATGATGGGACACTATTCCTCCCACTGACACCAATGATGGGGCACTATTCCTCCCACTGATACCAATGATGGGACACTATTCCTCCCACTGACACCAATGATTGGGCACTATTCCTCCCACTGACACCAGTGATGGCACACTATTCCTTCCACTGACACCAATGATGGGGCATTATTGCTCCCACTGACACCAATGATGGGGAACCATTCCTTCCACTGACACCAATGATGGGGCACCATTCCTTCCACTGACACCAATGATGGGGCACTATTCCTCCCACTGACACCAATGATGGGGCACTATTCTTCTCACTGACACCAATGATGGGACACTATTCCTCCCACTGATACCAATCATGGGGCACTATTCCTCCCACTGATACCAATGATGGGGCACTATTCCTCCCACTGATACCAATGATGGGGCACTATTCCTCCCACTAATACCAATGATGGGGCACTATTCCTCCCACTGACACCAATGATGGGACACTATTCCTCCCACTGATACCATTGAAGAGACAGACAGCCACACCCGGGAAAGAGACTCCTGGCAGTCAGTGAGGCTTGAAACCCCTCCACGCCTTCAACCAAGCCCCCTGACTCCGCTTGTCTCTCTCAAGTACCTGAATCTTCTCCACCTCATGCAGAATGTCATACACCACCACCTGAACAGGAAGGATTTTATGCCGAATGCTGACCTGACACCGTGCGTTCCAAGTGAAATAACGGACTACTAGGCTAACTAGAAAATGTGTATCTAAACAAAAAACCCCACCAGTATTGAATGCTCCATACACCCACTCAGCAAAACCCAGCCTGGAGAGGAAAGGGACACCGAGGGCCCGCCCCACCTGTTTGTACACCTCTATGTTAAAAGGACAATGAAGCAGAAAACGGTCCATAGTCTCCTCCTCACCTGCACACTCCTCCCGAGGACAGCTACGATCCATCCCACTGCGGAATTTCAAATTGCCCCTAACATAGAGCCTCCCATGGAAGCACAACCAGGCCAGATCCCTGAATTTAGGAGATACTCTGTCCAAATTAATAAGTCTTAACTCTGCCCTCAAAACTGGGCCTGGGCAATCCCTTAAGGCCAGTGGGTCATGAAAGACTTCGCTCAAGACTCGACTCATAAGGACTTTCCTCGGAACCGATCTGAGATCTTCAGCCGACAATCGCCACTGCCGTAATAACTTCAGGCACGGAGAGACATAGGCTGGTAGCTGACCACGATGACCCCTGAGATTCTTCACTTGGCCACCCTCTTCCCAAAGTCGCAGAAAAGGCCTAAACCAAGATCTAAAAATGCCTGCCCATCCAGGAGGTTCCACTGCAAGCGTATTACCAATATTAAACTTGAGAAAAAGCAGTGAAAAGAAAAGAACTGGGTTGACCATACCTAAGCCACCCTCCCTCCTGGATAGATAGGTGACATTCCTCTTGATGGGGTTCAGTCTGTTCCCCCACAACATCTGGAAGAACACACTACTGACCCTAGCATAGAGAGACACTGGCAAGATGCAGACAAAGCTGACATACAAGAAGATTGAAATCAGGTAAGTCTTAATCAGATCAACCCTTTCCCTCATAGATAACTTCCATCTCTTCCAGCTGACCACCTTAGTATTGGCAATTTCCAGTCTGCCTTCCCAGTTTTTGAGGCCATAATCGCCAGGTCCAAATTCAATGCCTAAAATCTAAATCCTTCACTGGGGCACTGGAAAGGTGTCCGGGAGATCAAACCCCTCACCTTCCTTTCCCATCCAGAAAACTTCACTCTTTTCCTGATTGATCTTGGAGCCTGATGCTTCAGAATACCGTGATGTCAGAGAGACCACCTCCTCTCCTTCATCCGCCCCAGTGACAATCACCGACACATCGTCCGCATAGGCAACAACCCTCAAAGGCGGCTCACCCGGAAGCCCCACTGACCCCCACACAACATGCTGCTCTCTAGTCTCCTGATGAAGGGGTCGATTGCAAACACATAGAGCAGGGGACTCAAGGGACAACCCTGGCGCACCCCGGAGCCAACCTCAAAGGACTGCCCAACCCAACCATTAACAAGAGGAAAGCTCTCTGCCCCCTTATACAAGACTTTTAACCAATCGACAAAACCACCCGGCAGTACTTACTAAGGAGCAACCACAGGTACTCAGGTACTCATGGTTAACACGATCAAAAGCCTTTGCCTGATCCAATGTCAGCAAATACTTTCCCCAGCCTGCAGCCCTGCACCGCTCCAAGGCCTCCCGGACAGCTAAAACTGCTGTGAAGGTGCACCTATCCTGGACCGAACAGTGCTGATGGTGAGAAAGCAAAGACTCTGCTACTGACGATAGGCGCCAGAAAATGATCTTTGCCAGTATCTTTCTATCGACATTAAGAAGGCTGATGGGGTGCCAATTCTCAACCATCGAAGGATCTTTACCCTTTGAAAGAAGAATCACAGCTGAGTGCCTCATGGAAGGGGGAAGTACCCCCTCAGCAAGGCAACTGTTAAAAACGTCTATCAAATGTGGGGCCAGAATAGACTTAAAAGCTTTGTAAAACTCAGCCGTCAAGCCATCCGGTCCAGGTGACTTTTCAAGCTGTTCAATTGCCCTTATCACCTCTTCAGCTGTGATCTCCTCTGTCAAATTCATCAATGGGACATCTTCATCATTTAGACCTGGAGTAGAGTCCAAAAAGCTTTCCATCTTGTCACGGTCAAGCTCTTTCCTCCCAAGAAGGTCAGCATAAAAGGACCTCACGACCTCCAGAATCCCTGACCTGGACTTTGTCAAGGAACCTGTACTGTCCTTAAGGCCAGCGACCGTTTTAACTGCTACACCTTGTTTGCAGTTCTGGTAAGGGTCAGGCGAGTGGTACTTCCCATAGTCCCTCTCTAGAACCAAAGAGGCATGCCGGTCATATTGACACTTCCTGAGAAGGAGTTTCACTTCGGAGATTGCCCCAGGATCTCCTCCTCTCGAGACAAGAATATCCAGCTTCCTCCGTAAACGTTGGTAGGTCATGTATTTACTAAACTGCTTTCTATTGGCTAGGCCCCTGAAGAATCCAGCGATCCTCTTTTTGGTCAGCTCCCACCACTCAGCCTTGCTGCTACAAAAGTCCAGAATGGTCACCTGTGCCTGAAAGAATTCCTCAAAGGATTGTCTAACATGTTCTTCCTTGAGTAGAGTCAAATTCAATCTCCAGATGCCCTTACCCCTCTGAGGGGCATCTGAAGCATTCAGGACCTCAGATAGCATACAGTGATCGGAGAACTCTACTGCCTGCACCACTGGGGGTGAGAAAGCAGAGGTCTCCTTCAAAAAAAAAAACTATCTATTCTACTCTGACTATTACCTCGATGAAAGGTGAACCCAGTGTCATCCGGGAGGTGCTTAATGTGCACATCCACAAGACCAGCATCCCTAACCATTCTATTTAAAAAAACGCTATCATATCCCAGCCTGTCCTTGAAGTCCTTCCTGTCCTTGGGCCTAGTTACTGTATTAAAGTCACCTCCAAAGACCACTTGCCGGGATGTAAAAAGAAATGGCTTGATCCTTGTAAAAAGGCATTTCCTGTCCCACTTTGTGTGCGGCCCATAGACATTAATTAGGCGCAGGTCCTGCCCTCCCACAAGGACGTCTAAGACCATACATCTCCCAATCTCCACCTCAATAACCCGCCGGACAGTTACCATGCCGGTTTTAAACAACACCGCCACACCGCCGTAAGGCTCAGCCGCAAGAGACCAGTAAGATGGACCATACCTCCACTCTCTCTTGGTCATATGAATATCTGCCAAGGAGGTGAGCCTAGTCTCTTGCAAAAATAAAATTTCAGCATCTAATTGGCTGAACAAAAAGAAAGCCATAGAACGAGCTCTTACTGACTTAATGCTGGCGACATTTATTGTCACCACTTTTAACGGAGGGGGAACCGCCATTTGGGTTATTGGGTGGATTGCTTCTTAGCTCCCCTCTGCTGCTCATCACCAGAAGCCTTTCTCTTTCTTGAGGCCGCCTCAAACTCCATTTCGGAATCAGAACTTCGCTCCGAAGAAGCTCCAGATGAAGAGATATCCCAATTAGAGGACCTATAACGGTTGGAGACAGGCACTGGAGCCTGTTCCGCCCTCACCACCTGCTTCTTCCGCTTCCCAACCTTCCTTCTCTCCTCCAGGTACTGCAGGTCAGCTTCAGAGATGCCCTCATCTCTTACTTTTTCCTGTGAAGTCTTTCCACAAGACTTCTTTACAGAGGATGAAGCAACCTTTTTAGTACCCACTACCACTCCTGGTGGGGGGGTTGCTCCCTTTGAATCAGACTTAGGAGGGGTAGACTCCTGGGGGGGAACTGACTCGGGGGGCACAGACTTGGAAGGTTCTGACACAAGAGGAGGGGATACAGTAGGCTGGGGGGACACAGAGACAGATACAGAAGGAATACTTACAGGCACAGGAGGGATGGCCACAGGAACTGGAGAGGGATCCTGAACAGGACCAGGGGAGTCGGTCACCGCAGAGGAGGATGGTACACCAGGGGCCTCACCCTCCATCCTGTCCAGCCCTGACATGTCATCAATTACCTCCTTCTCCATATTGTGCCAGGCTTCAGGACATCTGCTGTAGGGGTGGCCAAGGCGCAGGCACAGGTTGCACCTGATCATTTCGGTGCAGTCCTTAGCCATATGACCCTGACCCCGACACACTGAACACATCAAGGCTGAACAGGAGGAGCTCAAATGCCCCTTTTCTCCACAGCGGTGACACAGCTTTGGCTGACCAGGGTAGAAAATAGTCATCCTATCCCTCCCTATAAAAGCTGAGGAGGGCAGGTGACGGACAACATTCCCATCCCTGGCCAACCTGACTGTAACCGACCAACCCCCAGTCCAGATGTTACACTCATCAAGGATTTTATTGGGCTTGGTCAAAACCTCCCCATAGTTCCTTAACCAAATCTCTAGATCCCGGGCAGGGACACTCTCATTAGTGAGGATAATTGTGATTTTTTTTACTGTTGACCTCTGAGAAACTGCAACTGGGGCCAGACCTTCCCATTCAGGTCTTGACCTGCACCGAGCCTCATATCTCTCCCAGAACAGGTCAAGACCCTCTGGCCTGGTGAAGCTAACTGTATAATCCCGTGTCCCAGCTACATGTATAAAGGCATACAGATCATTTGCCCCAAAACCCATCTCTAAAATCAAATCCACCACTGCACGCCGTGCTGGAGGGATTGCACCACCTTCCCATTTCAGAATAACAACATTATGTCTGGGACCCCCAGCAGAAGCCAGAGACCCAAGACCAGATCCCGGGGTGCTCAATGTGGTAGCCTGTAGGGGAAAACCTTGCTTGGGAGCGGAGCTACCAGGAGCAGAGCGTACCACCTGAGCAAACATAGGTTTATCAGTGCCAAGGCCCCACACTGAAGTCACAGTAGTCTGTACATCATTATCAACTCTCTGAACTGAATTGGCAGAATCCATAGCAGGACGATTGTCCATCACACTGGTACTGGGGTGATTGTTATCAGTCACAGAAATATTCAATTTCCCATCAGGAATAGTCACAGTTTCTGCTGCAATACCAGCTGTCTCCTGATGCTGCGCTGTAGAGTCTTCATCAGCAGTGGGGCAAACAGCTTTGGACTCAGCTAAAGAAGGGTTAATGGGCTCTGCTGACACCTGTGGTTCTTCTACAGAAATGACATTTTTTAAAAGTAACTCTTGCTGCATTGCAGCATCAGCAGACACAACATTGCTGCACACAGGATCAGCAGCCCGATTGTACTCGGAGTCAATCTGTGATAGTGTAAAAAAGGAACAAAAAGCAACAAAAACATAGACCTGAGTTGTGCCCTGGTCAAGTGGTCAGTATGCCTGAAAGGGGGCATACCCAAGTATGAATTGAAATAAAATGAAAAAGAAAAGAAAAAGGGAATGGGTGGGTGGGACACGAGATCCTACGACCACAGGAAGGAGAAGAAGGAGGGCAGGCTTTATGCAGCCTGACTCCTCCTACAATAACAGGCTGACCTGCGGTCAGCCTTACACTTGTACTCGGAGTCAATCTGTGGATAGTGTAAAAAAGGAACAAAAAGCAACAAAAACATAGACCTGAGTTGTGCCCTGGTCAAGTGGTCAGTATGCCTGAAAGGGGGCAAAAATGACCAGTAGGATGAATATGATGCCAAATTATAGCCCACTGAAATTACGTATAATCTATCAAATTACAAATGCTTATGGTATCTCAAAAAGTGGCTCTGGGCCAAACCCAGAGAAACAAGACGACCTCCACCTACCCAAACAGGCTGGGGTCCCTGGCACAAATACACCGAACCTGCTCCTATCTCTTATGACCCAAAAAACGGGTATAAGCCTGCCCTGAGCACCGAGCTGGTACCCAACATGAAGGAGACCATGAGAATGTGATAGATACCACACGGAAAATATGACCCATGATGAGAAGTCAACTGATCACAGCAGGAGGGCTCTTCAAGAACCCTGAGGATTGCTTATAGAATGCGCAGCAAATAAAGAAAGTCTGTCGGGATCTCCAACAACATGAAATGCTGAGTCCAACCAGATACGCCCTGACAATGCCATGCCGATATGAGATAAAAGGGGCAAAAACCGAACCAAGTAGGAAGCCTACTGATCCTGACCTAGAGACTGAGAAAATTCGGAATCCACTAAACCCCCTGAGCCTGTAAAAGCTGCTGGAGCTGCCATGGTTGACTTACCATAGTTCCATGCTTCTGCCAACCCTAGCCAAAAGGACTAGGAAATAAAAGGTCGTGTGCATACAAGAGGGAAAAACCAGTCCCCTGGGTAACCTACTCCGCATAAGTGACATGCCACTGGGACAGCAACATGAACTACGAAAGAACGTGAGCATGCTGAGAACCTGCCAGGAACGTAAGCTGCGTGAAGGAACGAAACACATGTATAATGCGAGCTATGAAACGTGAGCAGCCTAAGCACCGAGGCTGCAAGAAACCGCAAACTACATGAGAAACACCGGTAGCACGAGAACGTGAATTGATGAACAGCGTGAGAAACATGAGAACGAGAGTAACCTTGGGAAAACATGAGAAAACCTAGAAAAACGAGAGAAACATAAAAGTGAGATTATCATGGAAACAACAAATTGCAAAAGACATGTAAATTGCATGAGACACGTAAATTGCATGAGACACGTAAATTGCATGAAACACGTAACTGCATGAAACACGTAACTGCATGAAACACGTAATTGCATGAGAAACGTAAATTGCATGAGAAACGTAAATTGCATGAAAAAACGTAAATTGCATAAGAGACGTGAGTTTGTATGAAAAACATAAACAGTGTAAGAACAGATGAGGAGACTTGCCACCGAACAAGCCAATTAAAATGATCACCTCAATCTGTCAACCCATAGACGTGATGGGTAATCTGCAGTGGTAGAACATGAACAACCCAGCTGTTTGAAAGCAACCAAATAACATTACATACAACCAGCCCCAAGACATAACACCCCTGGTACCTGACAATGATGATGTGGGTGCAGGAATGGCAAGACCAATAGCGCAAGAATGTGAACCTAATGATGACACCCCCCTACTGTATGCAGTGAGCGAGCTCGAGCAACCTGCAGCGCCTGGACAGGAAATTAAAAACGAACACTCAGGGCTAAGATACCCACAGACCGTGGTGGGTAGAAGTAAATGTGTAATGGTGAACGTGCACGTATGACGTATGGAAAACAGGCGAGAAGATTGTGGGACAACAATGAATTAAAAAACGAAACCTCAGCCTGTACAGATCTGTAGACGTGACAGACCCTGAATGTGAGCACTAGCTAACGGAAATGCAGCGAACGAAAAGCTGTGACAAAGAAAAAAAAAAAAAATCATATGACATAAACGTAAAATACATGGGAAACCGAGAGAAGCATGGAAACCAAGAGAAGCCTGGGAAAACGAGAGAAGCATGGGAAAATGAGAAAAGTATGGGAAAACGAGAGAAGCATGGGAAAACGAGAGAAGCATGGGAAACCGAGAGAAGCATGGAAACCAAGAGAAGCCTGGGAAAACAAGAGAAGCATGGGAAAACGAGAAAAGTATGGGAAAACGAGAAAAGTATGGGAAAACGAGAGAAGCACGGGAAACCGAGAGAAGCATGGAAACCAAGAGAAGCCTGGGAAAACGAGAGAAGCATGGGAAAACGAGAAAAGTATGGGAAAACGAGAGAAGCATGGGAAAACGAGAAAAGTATGGGAAAACGAGAGAAGCATGGGAAAACGAGAGAAGCATGGGAAAACGAGAAAAGTATGGGAAAACGAGAGAAGCATGGGAAACCGAGAGAAGCCTGGAAAAACGAGAGAAGCATGGGAAAACGAGAGAAGCATGGGAAAACGAGAAAAGTATGGGAAAACGAGAGAAGCATGGGAAAACGAGAAAAGTATGGGAAACCGAGAGAAGCATGGAAACCAAGAGAAGCCTAGGAAAACAAGAGAAGCATGGGAAAACGAGAAAAGTATGGGAAAATGAGAAAAGTATGGGAAAACGAGAGAAGCATGGGAAAACGAGAGAAGCATGGGAAAACGAGAGAAGCATGGGAAAACGAGAGAAGCATGGGAAAACGTGAAAAGCATGGGAAAACGAGAGAAGCATGGGAAAACGAGAGAAGCCTGGGAAAACGAGAGAAGCATGAGAAATGTGAGAAGCATGGGAAAACGAGAATCAAAGGAAAACGTGAGAATCAAGGAAAACCGAGAGAATCAAACGTGAGCACCAAGGGAAAAAACGTGAAAACATGAGAAAAGTAAGAAAAACATGAGGAATGTAAGAAAACATGAAAAGGCATAAGAAGTGACACATTGCACGAGAAACCGTAATTGCATGAAAACACTGTGAAAATTGCATGAAAACACTGTGAAAAATTGCATGAAAACACTGTGAAAATTGCAGGAAAACACTGAAACTGCATGAAAACACTGTAAACTGCATGAAAACACTGTGAACTGCATGAAAACACTGTGAACTGCATGAAACACTGTGAAACAAATGACAGACCATGACATAAAAAACACCTGACATGAAACGTAATAGACCTGTGAAAATAAGAAAAAACATGGAAAAAACGAGAGAAGCATGGGAAAACGAGAGAAGCACCCGAAAGCAACATGGAAAACGAGAGAAACATGGAAAAACTTGAGAACATGGGAAAACTTGAGAACATGGGAAAACTTGAGAACATGGGAAAACTTGAGAACATGGGAAAACTTGAGAACATGGGAAGACGTGAGAAACATGGGAAGACGTGAGAAACATGGGAAGACGTGAGAAACACGGGAAGACGTGAGAAGCATGGGAAGACATGAGAAGCATGGGAAGACATGAGAAGCATGGGAAGACATGAGAAGCATGGGAAGACGTAAGAAGCACGAAACATGTGAGAGGCATTGAAACATGGTAAGGGTGAGAAACATGGAAAAACGTGAGAACCAAGGGAAAAAACATGGGAACCAAGAGAAACGTGAGAACCATGAAAAACGTGAGAAAATAAAGAAACATATAGGCATAAGAAATGACAAATTGCATAAGAAATCGTACATTCCATGAGAACACCGTAAATCGCATGAGAACCGTAAATTGCATGAAACGTAATTTGCACGAGAAACGTAAATTACATGAGAAACGTAAATAGCATAAGAAACGTAAACAGCATGAGAAATCGTAAAATGCATGAGAAACCGTAAATTTTCATGAAACCGTAACCTGCATGAAACTATGAAAAACATGAGAAACCGTAAATTGTATGAGAACCGTAAATGCGTGAGAAACCGTAAAATGCATGAGAAAACCGAAAAAAGCATAAGGAAAAACGTAAAATGCATGAGAAAACCACAAAATGCATGAGAAACCGCAAAATGCATGAGCAAACCCGTAAAATGCATGAGAAACCAAAAATACCTGCGAAACTGTAACATGCACAAGAAACCGTAAATTGAAAGAAACCGTAAAATGAAAGAGAAATCGTAAATTGCAAGAAAACCATGAAATGCATAAGAAACCGTAATTGTATGAGAACCGTAAATGCCAAAACCGTACATGCATGAGAACCATAATTTCCTTAGAAATCGTAATTTGCAAGCCCCCAAAGGTCCCCCACAGAATATGATGAGATGACAGGCGAATGAGCAAGTGTCGTGGCAACCCCACCGCCTGAATACCCCTGAACCTTAAGTAGCAAGATCTCATCCATCCTTTAGCACTAATAGCGAATCGGATCACATAGTAAAAAGATTAACGTGCAGGGGGAGAGCTAGATCTAGTAACAACTAGTGACTTCCTGTTGTGGGACAGGAAGTGAATGGAATCTCGTGGTTGGGGACACAGATGGCTAATAAAAATAAAAGTTAGTTGGAGGTGATGATCAAGGAGGAGGAGGGGGAGGGGGAGGGTGATCATGCGTCTGAATGACAGCGATAAGTAGCACACAGCACACACTGGCACACAGGAGGAGCTGTGAAGTGAGGAAGCCTCAGTCACTACTGACACAGAGCAGAGGAGGGGGCGGGGCCAGAGACAGCCTCAGCAACAGGTCCCCGGCGAGGAGGAGGGGAGAGAAAGAGCGCTCAGAGAGTGACCGAGAGCTTCCCGCAGCGCACACACTGCCTCTCACCAGCCGGGAGACATGAGCGCCCCCGGGGACGGGCCCAAGCTGGACTTCGACTATCTCTTCGAGTACGAGACGAGTACAACAGGGGCGCCGAGCTGGGCGAGGAGGACAGAGGTGAGTGTGTATGTGCGGACACCGGCACGGCTCCTATGACGGAGGACGGGAACTTAGAGGGCCGCCCGCGTCGCTCCGAGTTTGTAGCGCTGTGAGAGGGAGAGCGGCCACTACGAGCGGTGCCCCCCCTTTTCCAAACCTGTAACCCCGCCGCTGTAATAGGGAAACCCGCTCCTCGCAGCCGCACATCTTCCTGCTTAGACGAAAACCCGGAAGTGACGTCAGACGCACACGAGATCCTACGACCACAGGAAGGAGAAGAAGGAGGGCAGGCTTTATGCAGCCTGACTCCTCCTACAATAACAGGCTGACCTGCGGTCAGCCTTACACTTGTCATTAGGCACATTGTCGGTGTTGAAAGGCACAAAAACAGTCTTATCCACAACATGGGACTTGGCAGTCTTTACCTTATCAGGTACATCATCTGTAATGTCCTCCTCATTAAACATTAACTGATTCCTCCGCATAGGAGACTTCATTGCCTGTATGGCCCTGAGCATGCCTCCTGAGTCCTGGGAAGGCATGGGGCTGCTTACCTCTCCCTGAGGGGGCAGGGGGTCAGAACTGGGGGTCTCCTTCTCCACCTCCATCTTTGTCATCCTTCCAAACCTCCTGTCATTTCCAAACTTCTCCTTAAATGGCCCATCTCTGCCTTCCATCATGGCCACAATGGTCTCCTGATGGTCCACACGGACTTTGGCCAACTGGATCTCCGGATCCATGGATCCACGCTTCTGGCTGTGTAAGCCCTCACGCTGCCTTCGCAGATGCTTCAGCTCCGCTCGTAACTTGTAAAGCTTATCCCTCTCCCTATTTAGGACATTAGTCCCGGCCACCACTCGCTCCCGAATGGCTTCGGAACCTTCATCCTCACCAGGGGTAGAGAGATCGGCTTGTACAGGGGCAGGTATGTCACCCGATGGCCCAGGAGATGGCTGTGAGCTTCCAGCAGGAGAGGCCCCGCTGGTCTCCATGGCTTCCCCAGAAAGGGGCCAGGAGAGCTGGGAGAGATTTCCCCACCACTCCCTTCTCACACGGATCACCTGCAGCAGCTTCAGAGAGACCTTCCTCCTGACACACCTGTGCTCCAATGATGGGTGGGGCACTATTGCTCCCACTGACACCAATGATGGGGCACCATTCCTGCCACTGACACCAATGATGGGACACCATTCCTTCCACTGACACCAATGATGGGGCACTATTCCTCCCACTGATACCAATGATGGGACACTATTGATCTTTTATTAAAAAGAATCAAGCAACCAATTTTATACAAAAGTAAAAAACAAAACCATAGTACAAAACTTCAACAGAAATCCAAGGAATACACATCCATGTTCAGAATATTTACAATATATACATAATCCACTACCAAAATTATTTACATAAAGCAGCAGAGAGGGCCTAAGAGGCACAACCCATCACCTATGTACGCAGCCATTTATCAAAAATTCATCCAAAAAAATAATAATCTAGGGTGATAAGAGACAGACAGCCACACCCGGGAAAGAGACTCCTGGCAGTCAGGGAGGCTTGAATCCCCTCCACGCCTTCAACCAAGCCCCCTGACTCCGCTTGTCTCTCTCAAGTACCCGAATCTTCTCCACCTCATGCAAAATGTCATACACCACCACCTGAACAGGAAGGATTTTATGCCGAATGCTGACCTGACACCGTGCGTTCCAAGTGAAATAACGGACTACTAGACTAACTAGAAAAAGTGTATCTAAACAAAAAACCCCACCAGTATTGAATGCTCCATACACCCACTCAGCATAACCCAGCCTGGAGAGGAAAGGAACACCGAGGGCCCGCCCCACCTGTTTGTACACCTCTATGTTAAAAGGGCAATGAAGCAAAAAATGGTCCATAGTCTCCTCCTCACCTGCACACTCCTCCCAAGGACAGCTACGATCCATCCCACTGCGGAATTTCAAATTGCCCCGAACACAGAGTCTCCCATGGAAGGCACATCCAGGCCAGATCCCTAAATTTAGGGGGTACGCTGTCCAAATTAACAAGTCTTAACTCTGCCCTCAAAACTGGGCTTGGGCAATCCCTTAAGGCCAGTGGGTCATGAAAGACTTCGCTCAAGACTCGACTCATAAGGACTTTCCTCAGAACTGATCTGAGATCTTCAGCCGACAATCGCCACTGCCGTAGTAACTTCAGGCACGGAGCGACATAGGCTGGTAGCTGACCACGATGACCCCTGAGATTCTTCACTTGGCCACCTTCTTCCCAAAGTCGCAGAAAAGGCCTAAACCAAGATCTAAAAATGCCTGCCCATCCAGGAGGTTCCACTGCAAGCATATTACCAATGTTAAACTTGAGAAAAAGCAGTGAAAAGAAAAGAACTGGGTTGACCATACCTAAGCCACCCTCCCTCCTGGATAGATAGGTGACATTCCTCTTGATGGGGTTCAGTCTGTTCCCCCACAACATCTGGAAGAACACACTACTGACCCTAGCATAGAGAGACACTGGCAAGATGCAGACAAAGCTGACATACAAGAAGATCAGAATCAGGTAAGTCTTAATCAGATCAACCCTTTCCCTCATAGATAACTTCCATCTCTTCCAGCTGACCATCTTAGTATTGGCAATTTCCAGTCTGCCTTCCCACTTTTTGAGGCCATAATCGCCAGGTCCAAATTCAATGCCTAGAATCTTAATTCTTTCCTGGGGCACTGGAAAGGTGTCCGGGAGATCAAACCCCTCACCTTCCTTTCCCATCCAGAAAACTTCACTCTTTTCCTGATTGATCTTGGAGCCTGATGCTTCAGAATACCGTGATGTCAGAGAGACCACCTCCTCTGCTTCATCCGCCCCGGTGACAATCACCGACACATCGTCCGCATAGGCAACAACCCTCAAAGGAGGCTCACCTGGGAGCCCCACTCGCACCCCACACAACATGCCGCTCTATAGCCTCCTGAGGAAGGGGTCGATTGCAAACACATAGAGCAGGGGACTCAGGGTACAACCTTGATGCACTCCAGAGCCAACCTCAAAGGACTTCCCAACCCAACCATTAACAAGAGGAAAGCTTTCTGCCCCCTTATACAAGACTTTCAACCAATCGACAAAACCACCCGGCAGACCAGACTTACTAAGGAGCAACCACAGGTACTCATGGTTAACACGATCAAAAGCCTTTGCCTGATCCAATGTCCGCAAATACTTTCCCCAGCCTGCAGCCCTGCACCGCTCCAAGGCCTCCCGGACAGCTAAAACCACTGTAAAGGTGCCCCTACCCTGGACCGAACAGTGCTGATGGCGAGAAAGCAAAGACTCTACTACTGACGATAGGCGCCAGAAAAATATCTTTGCCAGTATCTTTCTATCGACATTAAGAAGGCTGATGGGGCGCCAATTCTCAATCATCGAAGGATCTTTACCCTTTGAAAGAAGAATCACAGCCGAGTGCCTCATGGAAGGGGGAAGTACCCCCTCTGCAAGGCAACTGTTAAAAACCTCTACCAAATGTGGGGCCAGAATAGGCTTAAAAGCTTTGTAAAACTCAGCCGTCAAGCCATCCGGTCCAGGTGACTTTTTGATGGCAAGCTGTTCAATTGCCCTCATCACCTCTTCAACTGTGATCTCCTCTGTCAAATTCATCAATGGGACATCTTCATCATTTAGACCTGGAGTAGAGTCCAAAAAGCTTTCCATCTTGTCACGGTCAAGCTCTTTCCTCCCAAGAAGGTCAGCATAAAAGGACCTCACGACCTCCAGAATCCCTGACCTGGATTTTGTCAAGGAACCTGTACTGTCCTTAAGGCCAGCGACCGTTTTAACAGCTACACCTTGTTTGCAGTTCTGGTAAGAGTCAGGCGAGTGGTACTTCCCATAGTCCCTCTCCAGAACCAAAGAGGCATGCCGGTCATATTGACACTTCCTGAGAAGGAGTTTCACTTCGGAGATTGCCCCAGGATCTCCTCCTCTCGAGACAAGAATATCCAGCTTCCTCCGTAAATGTTGGTAGGTCATGTATTTATTAAACTGCTTTCTATTGGCTAGGCCCCTGAAGAATCCAGCAATCCTCTTTTTGGTCAGCTCCCCCCACTCAGCCTTGCTGCTACAAAAGTCCAGGATGGTCACCTGTGCCTGAAAGAATTCCTCAAAGGATTGTTTAACATGTTCTTCCTTGAGTAGAGTCGAATTCAATCTCCAGATGCCCTTACCCCTCTGAGGGGCGTCTGAAGCATTCAGGACCACAGATAGCATACAGTGAACAGAGAACTCTACTGCCTGCACCACTGGGGGCGAGAAAGCAGAGGTCTCCTTAAAAAAAAACCTATCTATCCTACTCTGACTATTACCTCGATGAAAGGTGAACCCGGTGTCATCCGGGAGGTGCTTAATGTGCACATCCACAAGACCAGCATCCCTAACCATACTATTTAAAAAAACGCTATCATATCCCAGCTTGTGCTTGAAGTCCTTCCTGTCCTTGGGCCTAGTTACTGTATTAAAGTCACCTCCAAAGACCACTTGCCGGGATGTAAAAAGAAATGGCTTGATCCTTGTAAAAAGGCACTTTGTGTGCTGCCCATAGACATTAATTAGGCGCAGGTCCTGCCCTCCCACAAGGACGTCTAAGACCATACATCTCCCAATCTCCACCTCAATAACCCGCCGGACAGTTACCATGCCAGTTTTAAACAACACCGCCACACCGCCGTAAGGCTCGGCCGCAAGAGACCAGTAAGATGGACCATACCTCCACTCTCTCTTGGCCATATGAATATCTGCCAAGGAGGTGAGCCTAGTCTTTTGCAAAAATAAAATTTCAGCATCTAATTGGCTGAACAAAAAGAAGGCCATAGAACAAGCTCTTACTGACATAATTCTGGCGACATTTATTGTCCCCACTTTTAACGGAGGGGGAACCGCCATTTGGGTTATTGGGGGGATTGCTTCTTAGCTCCCCTCTGCTGCTCATCACCAGAAGCCTCTCTCTTTCTTAAACCGCCTCAAACTCCATCTCAGAATCGGAACTTCGCTCCGAATAAGCTCCAGATGAAGAAATATCCCACTTAGAGGACCTATAACGGTTGGAGACAGGCACTGGAGCCCATTCCGTCCTCACCACCTGCTTCTTCCGCTTCCCAACCTTCCTTCTCTCCTCCAGGTACTGCAGGTCAGCTTCAGAGATGCCCTCATCTCTTGTTTTTTTTCTGTGAAGTCTTTCCACAAGACTTCTTTACAGAGGAAGAAGCAACCTTTTTAGTACCCGCTACCACTCCTGGTGGGGGGGGGTGCTCCCTTTGAATCAGACTTAGGAGGGGTAGACTCCTGGGGGGTAACTGACTCGGGGGGCACAGACTTGGAAGGTTCTGACACAAGAGGAGGGGATACAGTAGGCTGGTGGGACACAGAGACAGATACAGAAGGAATACTTACAGACACAGGAGGGGTGGCCACAGGAACTGGGGAGGGATCCTGAGCAGGACCAGGGGAGTCAGTCACCGCAGAGGAGGATGGTACACCAGGGGCCTCGCCCTCCATCCTGTCCAGCCTTGACAAGTCATCTAGTACCTCCTTCTCCATATTGTGCCAGGCTTCAGGACATCTGCTGTAGGTGTGGCCAAGGCACAGGCACAGGTTGCACCTGATCATCTCGGTTCAGTCCTTAGCCATATGACCCTGACCCCGACACACTGAACATATCAAGGCTGAACAGGAGGAACTCAAATGCCCCTTTTCTCCACAGCGGTGACACAGCTTCGGCTGACCAGGGTAGAAAATAGTCATCCTATCCCTCCCTATAAAAGCTGAGGGCAGGTGATGGACAACATTCTCATCCCTGGCCAACCTGACTGTTACTGACCAACCCCCAGTCCAGATGTTACGCTCATCAAGGATTTTGCTGGGCTTAGTCAAAACCTCACCATAGTTCCTTAACCAAACCTCTAGATCCCGAGCTGGGACGCTCTCATTAGTCAGAATAATTGTGATCTTTTTCACCGTTGACATCTGAGAAACTGCAACTGGGACCAGACCTTCCCATTCGGGTCTTGACCTGCACCGAGCCTCATATCGCTCCCAGAACAGGTCAACACCCTCTGGCCTGGTGAAGCTAATAATATATTCCCGTGTCCCAGCTACATGTATTAGAGCATACAGGTCATTTGCCCCAAAACCCATCTCCAAAATCAAATCCACCACTGCACCACCACCTTCCCATTTCAGAATTACCACATTTTTTCTCGGACCCCCAGCAGAAGCCAGAGACCCAAGACCAGATCCCGGGGTGCCCAAAGTGGTAGGCTGCAGGGGGAAAACCCTCTTGGGAGCGGAGCTACCAGGAGCAGAGCGTACCACCTGAGCAAATGTAGGTTTATCAGGGCCAAGGCCCCACACTGAAGTCACAGTAGTCTGTACATTACAATTATTATTTGCTTGGACTGAGCTGGGACGATTGTCCATCACACTTGTACAATTGCTATCAGTCACACACACGTTCAATTTCCCATCAGGAATAGTCACAGTTGCTGCAATACCAGCTGTGTCCTGATGCTGCACTGTAGAGTCTCCAGCAGCTGTGGGGCAAACAGCTTTAGACTCAGCCAAAGGAGAGTTAATAGGTTCTGCTGACACCGGTAGTTCCTTTTCAGAAATTTCATTTTTTAAATGCAGCTCTTGCTGCGCTGCAACATCAGCAGGTACAACATTGCTACACATAGCATTAGAAACTTGAGTGTCACTGGGCACTCTTTCTACATTGCTCATGGTGTTAGATGGTACAAAAACAGATTCATCCTCTGCTTGGGGCTTGACATTATCAGGCACATTGTCTGTTATGTCCTCATCACCAAACGCCAGATGATCCCCCCGCACAGGAGACTCCATTACCTGGATGGCCCTGAGCATGCCTCCTGAGTCCTGGGAAGGCATGGGGCTGCTTACCTCTCCCTGAGGGGGCAGGGGGTCAAAACTGGGGGTCTCCTCCTCCACCTTTGTCATTCTTCCAAACCATTGCTCATTGCTAAACTTCTCCTTGAAGGGCCCATCTCTTCCTTCCATCATGGCCACAATGGTCTCCTGGTGTTCCACCCGGACTTTAGCAAGTTTGATATCCGAATCCATGGATCCTCGTTTCTGGCTGTACAAGCCCTTACGCTGCCTTCTCAAATGCTTCAGCTCTGCTCTGAGCTTGTACAGCTTGTCCCTTTCCCTATTCAGGACCTTAATCCCGGCCACCGCTCGCTCCCGAATGGCCTCAGAACCTTCATCCTCACCAGGGGCAGAGAGATCAGCTTGTACAGGGGCAGGCATGTCACCCGACAGCCCAGGAGATGGCTGAGAGCTTCCAGCAGGAGAGGCCCCACTGGTCTCCATGGCTTCCCCAGAAAGGAGCCAGGGGAGCTGGGAGAGATTTCACCACCACTCCCCTCTCACACAGATCACTTGGAGGAGCTCCAGAGACACCTTCCTCCTGACACACCTGTGCTCCAATGATGGATGGGGCACTATTCCTCCCACTGACACCAATGATGGGGCACTATTCCTCTAACTGACACCAATGATGGGGCACTATTCCTCCCACTGATAGCATTGACGGGGCACTATTCTTCCCACTGACACAAATGATGGGGCACTATTTGTCCCACTGACACAAAAATGATGGGGCACTATTCCTCCCACTGATACCAATGATGGGGCACTATTCCTCCCACTGATACCAATGATGGGGCACTATTCCTCCCACTGATACCAATGATGGGGCACTATTCCTCCCACTGATACCAATGATGGGGCACTATTCCTCCCACTGACACCAATGATGGGGAATCATTGTTGTAATAAATTTGTGATGAAATGTCCAGTTTCAGGTGGAAATGTGTAAAGGGATTATAGTAAAGTATACGCTGAGTCTAATTTTTATGTGGAGGTCACACCCCAAACCTTCGACTTGTCATGACTCACCTCTTATGAGTCCTATGGTGGGGGAGAGCATTATTAAACCTTTTATAATCTTCAGATGGTTTTGGAATTCAACTTACATTTAAACATTTTCTTTTTCTTACAAGATGTTTAAAAAGAGACCCTGTCACCAACTTAAGGGACTGCAGATTAAAGCAAAAGTCGGGTATTTTATAATATGGTGTTTTTCCATAAATGAATTGTATTAATTTGCATTGTGGTTCTGAGCCAACTAGAAAATGTGATTTCTGCAGGAAGAGTCAATTGTCTAGAAGAGCCTTGTACATCATAGCCCTCTCCTTTTCTAGGAGTGCCTAATTACTGTCTGTGCTGGCCCAGCTCCCCTGCCACTCCCCCTCACCTGCTTACATATCCTTGAATAGCTGCTAAATAATACTATAGAGGGTCACTTGAGTTACAATTCTTAGTCTGGGGCTGCCAAATCCCCAAACAAAATTTATAACGTCTACAAAATAGGAGATCGTTTTATGGCATTTTAATTTTTATTAGTAATGACGGCGATCTGCGATTTTTATCGGCACTGCGACATTATGGCGGACACAGACACTTTTGACATTATTTTGGGGCTATTGTCATTTATACAGCGATCAGTGCTATAGAAATGCATTGATTACTGTGTAAATGACACTGGCAGCGAAGGGGTTAACCACTAGGGGGCGGTGAAGGGGTTAAGTGTGTCCTAGGGAGTGATTCTAACTGTGGGGGTGGGGGGGCTACACCTCACATGACAGTGATAACTGCTCTCGGTGACAGAGAGCAGTGATCTCTGTCCTGTCACTAGGCAGAACTGGGAAATGCTTTGTTTACAAAAGCATCTCCCCATACTACCGCTCCGTGACACGATCGTGGGCACCCGGCGGACATCGAGACCGCAGCGGGAGCGCGCACCCACAGCACCTCTACTTAAAAGGGACTACCTGTACGCCCTTTTGCCCACCATCGCCATTCTGCCAATGTAAATCAGCGTGCGTGGGTCGGCAAGCAGTTAATTGGTTTGTGGGAATGTTAAAGTGTCTACAAACTATGGGATATATACTGGAATTTATGCAGCTTTTACTTTCTAAATGCCTATCACATTTCATGAGGTGCTAAAATGCCAGGACAATACAAAACTCCCCAAATGACCCCTTTTTGGAGAGTAGACAGTCCAAGGAATTTGCCGAGCGGCATGCTGAGCCCAAGGAAGATTTAATTTTTTGTCACAAGTTGGATTCTTCCTTCTTTTTTTTTTTTTACACAAAGTTATCAAAATTAATGATATATTTCTCACACATGCCATGGGTATATGTGGAATTACACCGCAAAATACATTCTGCTACTTCTCCCAAGTATGATTATACCACATGTGAGAGAGACTTTTTGGCCGCGTACATAGACCCAAAATCCAAGAACTACCTTCAGGCTTTCAAAAGGTAGAATTTTTCTTGTGTCGCTTCCTCTACCTATCACAGTTTCAGTGGCCTTGAAATGCCAAGAGAGTACAAAACACCCCAAAAATGACCCCCTTTTGGAAAGCAAACACCCCAAGGTATGTGCTAAGAGGTATGGCAAGTATTTTGCAGATCTCATTTGTTGCCACCCACTCCTATGTGCTGCTGAAAGAGGAAGAAAGATTTTTTAACACAATCTGCACTTTGCAAAGAGTGTAGAAAGGTATAGAGAGCAGATTAACAGGTACAACTTATGCAGGGAGATTTGTTTCATCTCTGTGTATCATCTGAGGCTGTTCACTTTACTGGGTATATGTGAGGGTTTTCATCCACTTTATGTCTAATACTTGCTATAAGGCTACAGTAACGGTCTGATGATAGGACAAACCTATCCTACCTTCTTTACAAGCCGCTGGCTTGTATACTTTAGGCTTTTGCCCATCATAGTAGGCATATCCCCCCCTACAAGGATCTTCTGGGTTTGGGAAGCACAGTGATGGACCATTGCCTTGGACCTGTATAGCACCCTGCTGTTAACTACACATATTGCACACATTGATGAGGTGATCACTCTAGCAGGATTCAGTGTCTGAAGCCTCATTAGGCCCTACCACATGGGGCCAGGTCTGGTTTTATGGATGTAGCACTTATCTAGATGCAATTCTTCTATCACTATAGTAGAAGGCAGTGAAGCGTTAAAGAATTCAAAGAAAATAAGAGCTAGTTAAGCAGAAAAACTTCTCCATAGAGGGAAAGAGGTCCATCACCACAGGACTGTAGCCAAAACCTGAGATCTCATGGAGTGGGGGTAGGGTTATAGGGGTACACTCAAGGTGGGGTGTGTCCAAAAGCTTTACTAGTGGCCGATTACCCAAAAGATAGCAGACTGTAATCCAGTATCTATGAATATCCAGCCTGTGCTGTACAATTAAATACAATCTTATATTCCCCCCTGTGAACCACTAATACCCACATTCACTATGGAAGTGAACAGCGGCAGGCATGTTTGTAGACCTTCCATAGATACAGCGGAGGTGTGAGTGTTGTCACCCTAGGAAAGGAAGTGTGTTACTCTGGCAGGATCACAAAGGGAAAACAAATGGGGTGAAAAAAGCCTGAAAAAAAAACAAATGCAGCCACCACATCCGAGGATTGGTATTCAACAATATATTATTTTTGGGGGTTTAGATACATTTTAAGGCAGAAGAGACACAAAGTGAGGAAAAAAATGTTCAATGGGGGAGCGTGGCTTGGACTGGATCCAAGATGGCTGCCTGAAGCAAGAGCTCCCACACAAAGAGGACAAAAAAGCTTATTTTTAGGGGCTTTCGGGCACTATACCGTCATGGGCAGAACCAACAGGAGTACATCAACTCCCCGTGTCATGAAAGAAACTGGGACTCAACTCAGCAACAACATCCCGGAGATGTTTCGCACGCGCCCAGCAGGCCAACACGTGGAGACACAGGCCTCACAGGCCTCATCCCCGAGCTCGCCTAACGGAGCGGCGGGATCGCTAACGGAGGACCCCCCGACTCTCTACAAAACCTCCTAGACCTGCAGAGAGACTTGCAAAATGTCGCATTAGATATTAAACACACCCTAACGACAGCTATATCTGATCTGAAGACTGATATCCAGGCGATGAATGACCGCCTCATAGGAGTGAAAGAAACCTCCCAGCTACAGGCTGCAGCCATCAGGCAAGTGCAAAAATCCTATGATTTACAGCCAGCCCACATATTTGAATTGCACAGACAGGTAGAAGATTTGGATAACCGAGGACGCAGACATAACATCAGACTGAGAGGGGTACCGGAGGATATAGAGCCAAATGCCATCCCACAGACAGTATGTTCCATATTTAACAACCTTCTAGACCGCCCCGCTGATTCCCCCATTGAAATGGAACGAGCACACCGCACTCTCAGACCCCCTCCCCGTGACTCTGAACCTCCCAGAGACATTATCTGCTGTATAATGAATTTCCCCCTCAAGGAAGAAATATTGAGGAAGGCAAGAGAACGGGGACACATCGTATTTAATGGGGCAGACATTAAACTTTTCCAGGACCTCTCGCAAATAACCTTGCAAAACAGGCGCTCCCTGCACCCCCTGCTGGATGTATTACGTAACCGCAACATCCAATATAGGTGGAAATTCCCTTTCTGCTTATCTGCCAATCTCTTCTCCGGACCCCAGAAGACCTACCCATATTTTGCAAGCAATTGGACATTCCTTTGGTGGACTTACTGGAATGGTATTCATTCTATTTCCCCTCCGATCCGTGGAAGCCTGTCTCCCACAGTTCACCACCCAAAGCCCAACGCCCACGTTCCAGACGTTGCAGACTGGATCACACCTCACCTGGGAACCGCCAATCAAGAAGGGACCTACCCTCACACTCCGCGGAAGGAGCCATCACCCCACGCAGAGGATACCAGGAAGAATGATCTACTCCTGATTTTTTTCCTTCTTATACTTTCATATCTACATTAGTAAGTTGGACTACCTCCGAACTGTTATGATCCGTATTCTGACTTGATCTGTTTATTTGTTATGCTTGTTTTTTCTCCTTTTTACTTTATTTTTGTTCAAGCACTGGATCCTCAGAGACTCTTGGCAACTCAGGTCTTACTCGGTCACAATACATTTGACTTGGATCTGGAGTTCATCCACTTTCTCACAAGGTACTGTTGTCACTCATTCACACCTGCTATAGTAGCAAACATTATTCCGTAGGAGAAATTGTGTCATGACTCAGTCTGATACTATCTTTCCTACCCTTTGTACCGTGTTTCAGAACCTAATTTTATTTTTGCTCTTCCTTGTAACACCTAAAAGAAATGTGGAAGCTAAACGTACTATGTGTCCTTGACAAGCTCAGACTCTGTAACCCTTAACTACAGGTAGCCTGCGGTTGGATTAGGAGACATATTATACCAATTACTCTCCCCTCACCCGGGATGGGATTAAATACCTAGGACCCTTGAAACATGATTCTCTGTAGCTAGATAGAGCCCTAAAGAGTGTGAAACACTATAGGCCTGAACTAGCAATCCAATGACGGCCACGCAGAACCCGTACCCTTCCATACTACTGCTGGGGAATGGGGAATACACTAAAATGGTTATCGCGTGACCCAGCTGATACCATACCTTTGTAATGGATGCTTCATTCGATACGTCAGTATTTAAGTAATATCCCCCGAATTATCCAGATCCAACCTACCTAGCTACTAATCTAGCAAAACCCCACTGATAGGTAAGAGCCAAGAGTCTGACACAGGGAAGGTCTATGATGATTTAGTCATCCCTGATCCTGCATAGCGAAGTTGGATCATTACTTAAATGATCACTTACTGTTCAATGCTACTTATTAGAAGTCTATTGTTTTTCTCCATTAATAACTTACTGTAATGTTTTTCATCTGAGTTCATTGTACACGTGGTACTAACTATGACTTGATACAACCTATAAGATACCACTTATTGAAGAATTGCTTTAAAATCATTTCCTTACACCTTCACCTCAAACCTTTTTTAAAATCATACATTCACATAACTGTCAAAAACCCCTCTTTTATATCTAACTATCCTCTTCGTCCTCCTCAGTGCTATAGGGCTTGATCCCCTCCTAGTCTACTGTCCCCACACAGCTGTCCACACGGACCAGAGCTGACAATCCAGACCTCCTCCCCTAGGCGGTTGTGCGGGCCTACAACCACCTCTGGTAATAGACCACACTAATACTCCGGTGGAAATACAGAAGAACATCCACCACATCCTACATACATATTTTTACCTTCCCCCTTTCCCTCCGGGGCTCGAATACCCCCTATTTTTTTCCAATCCTCTTTCTCCTCCTTCTCTCTTTTGATTCCCCCCTTACACTTGCTTAACCCCTTTCATTACCTGAGGCCGCACTTCCCTCTCCCTCCCCATAGAAACGCTGAATTGCTTTCCTCATATCACATAAAAGCCACTAAGTTTTACCAACTTGACTCACCTGACCTTTCCTATCTCCCCCTAAAATAATATACATCATGCAGCCAGGACAATTAATCACACAACACCTATCACTGAAATGCCTTTCACTTAATGTGAAAGGTCTCAACCTTCCGGAGAAGAGATCGCAGGTCCTCTCTGCTTTAACAAAACATAGGGCACACTTCCTAATGCTACAGGAAACACACTTCCGCACAGATGCTGTGCCCAAATTAGCAAACCGTGTGTATACACAAGTGTTACACTCTACAAATCCAATCTCCAAAACTAAAGGAGCCTCCATACTCATCTCAAAACATGCTGATTTCAAACTAACTGATTGACCATGACGGAAGATACATTTTTCTTAAGGGCACATTTGCCTCCAAACCAATCACACTTGCGAATATATATTGTCCGAATACACATCAAGTAATATTCTTCAGAGAAATCTGTGACCTCCTTTCCACCTTACAAGAAGGTATAGTAATTTTGGGTGGAGAATTTAATGTTCCACTAAACCCGACACTGGACTCATCTACAGGAACATCCACGCTTCCATATCGGGCACTTCGACAGATTAAACTTCAACTACAAAATTTGACCCTTCACGACACATGGCGTGCCATGTTCCTGACCAATAAGGACTATACCTTTTTCTCTTCTCCACACCAGAAGTACACTAGATTAGATTACCTATTCCTCTCGCAGATGGATCTCTCTGTTCTTTCACAAGTCACAATAGAACCAATGTTCTTATCTGACCATCACCCCATTACAATGAACCTTACTTTTCCAGAAGTTAAAAACACGTCCAAAACCTAGAGGTTGAACCCGTCCCTCCTAAAAGACCCAGAAATACAAAGACAAATCAATACCCGACTTCATTTATATTTTCAAGAAAACTCTACTCCAGATATTACACCCATCACACTTTGGGAAGCACACAAATGTGTTATAGGGGGAAACTTATAGCACTAGCAACTATTGCAAAAAAAAAAAAAAAACACACCAAGAACAGATCTCTTCACTCATCAAACTGATCAACAAACTTGAGGTGGCACACAAACAGTTTACCTCACAGAAAACATTACAGGACCTTTTATACGCCCGCTCTTCTCTAATGAATGAATTAGGAAAACGTACCAGGCGACAATATATTCTTAGACAGAGAGTGTTTTATGAGCACGGCAACAAAAGCGGAAGACTTTTAGCCCGCACGATTCAAGCTGCTAAAACTACTTCAATCATTCACCAGATCCGAGATAAACATGGAACCCTTCTCTCTAAGAATGAAGACATCGCTAAATATTTCGAAAACTTCTACTCTAAACTTTACGACCTTCCTCGACCCTCTATCGATTCCACTGACATGACCGACTGAACTTCCCAAATAAAAGACTTCCTGAATGAACATTGCCCCAAACCTATCACTACGCAACAAGCGGAAGCTTTAGATCTCCCACTCACTATCGAGGAACTTCATCTAGCAATCAAACAAACGAAAGTAGGTAAAAGCCCAGGCCCAGATGGCCTTCCCCTAATCTACTACAAAAGCTTTTCAGACGCTCTCTCACACAAGATGGTAGCAGCATTCAACTCTCTATCGAATCCACTCACTCTCCCTGGCAACATGCTAGAAGCACATGTGGCTGTCATACCCAAAGAGGGAAAAGATCCCTTAGAAGTCTCTAATTATAGACCCATATCATTGCTAAATGCAGATATCAAACGCTATGCGAAAATGCTAGCAAACAGGCTACTACCCCTTATCCCTGGCCTCATCTCAACTGACCAAGTAGGCTTCGTCCCAGGGAGAGAGGCCAGGGACAACACTATACGCACTTTGAACATACAACACTGGCTCACCACATCGAAATCTAAAGGATTCCTCCTATCACTAGATGCTAGGTACTAAAAGGTATTGGCCTGCCACTACGCATGTTCACATACATCAATGCTTTATATACTAACCCTTCAGGGAGGGTTAAAGCAAATGGCCTCCTGTTGAACGCCTTCCCTATCAGCAAGGGCACTCACCAGGGATGCCCATTATCCCCCTTGATATTTCTCCTAACATTAGAACCCCTCCTTAATAAAATTCAGGCAAACTCAGACATTCAAGGAATCTCTATCAACAACAAAGAATATAAAGTAGCCGCGTTTGTGGACGATATCTTACTGTCACTGCAAGCACCTCGAACATCTTTGCCCAACCTGCTAAAAGATATCACACACTTCGGTACCCTATCGAATTTCAAAATTAATTATTCCAAGTACCAGGCCTTAAACATCTTTTTACCCCCACAAGACGCACTACATTGTCAAGACTCCTTCCCCTTCCAATGGAAAAAAGAAGCTATCACATACCTCGGCATCCATATTACTAGACGACTGACAAACCTGTATGACCACAACTTTTCATGCACCCTTTCAAAGATACAAACAGACATGAAGAAATGGGCTAATCTCAATGTTTCGTGGTTTGGCCGCTCGGCCTTAATAAAAATGATCATTCTTACCCGCCTTCTTTATCTTATGCAGACGATCCCTATCCACTTGCCCCCTCCTTTTTCTCAATTTACAAAAAAGCCTGTACAGCTTTCATCTGGCATAACAACACCCCAAGCATTAAATACTCAAGGTTGACGAGTACTAAGACCAAGGGGGGGAATAGCCTTACCGGACCTCCACAAATACTACCTATCTTGCCACTTAATAATCGACTGGAAGACGCACAAACTGCGGAAGATCTGGGTTATGTTGGAGGACTCCTTCTTACGCAACCCCCTACACATTCTCCCCTGGATCTCACCAAAACATTGGCCACATACTATCAAAACACACCCTCTCATATATCCCACACTGTTTGCTTTTCGCAAAGCAATTTCATCCCACAGCATATCCTCCCAACCAGGACCATTGACTTCCCTGAGAGGAAATCCTGAGTTCCCCCCAGGTATGTCCAATACATTTCTATCACAAGAATGGCCACACGATGAAGTCCTAACTCACCACTTCTTTTATAAAGGTCAATTCCGTTCTTATGACCGTTTGATGGCAATGTCTAGCACAAAAACTTTCCCCTTCTGATCATATAGACAGCTGAGACATTTCTTTACTCCCAAAGACCCCACTGATACATGGACAAGACAACTCACACCCTTTGACGCTCTATAATCCCTTACCACCCCACAAAGACATTTAATATCCCTTATATACTCCTTTCTCCAAGATGATTCCCATCACCCACAGAAGGAACCTACTCGACTATCTTGGGGTAGGGACATGCAAAAAACTTTTACTGATGAGGAGTGGGAAACCATTAACACATATGCACACAATGTATCTCTTAACCACTTCAGCCCCGGAAGGATTTACCCCCTTCCTGACCAGAGCACTTTTTACAATTTGGCACTGCGTCACTTTAACTGCTAATTGCGCGGTCATGTAATGCTGTACCCAAACGAAATTTGCGTCCTTTTCTTCCCATAAATAGAGCTTTCTTTTGATGTTATTTGATCACCTCTTTATTTTTTGCGCTATACACGGAAAAAGACCAAAAATTTTGAAAAAAAATGATATTTTCTACTTTTTGTTCTAAAAAAAATCCAATAAACTCAATTTTAGTCATACATTTAGGCCAAAATGTATTCGGCCACATGTCTTTGGTAAAAAAAAATGTCAATAAGCGTATATTTATTGGTTTGCGCAAAAGTTATAGCGCCTACAAACTAGGGTACATTTTCTGGAATTTACACAGCCTTTAATTCATGACTGCCTATGTCGTTTCTTGAGGTGCTAAAATGGCAGGGCAGTACAAAACCCCCACAAATGACCCCATTTTGGAAAGTAGACACCCCAAGGAAATTGCTGAGAGGCATGTTGAACCCATTGAATATTCATTTTTTTTGTCCCAAGTGATTGAATAATGAAAAAAAAAAAAAAATTACAAAAAGTTGTCACTAAATGATATATTGCTCACACAGGCCACGGGCATATGTGGAATTGCACCCCAAAATACATTTAGCTGCTTCTCCTGAGTACGGGGATACCACATGTGTGGGACTTTTTGGGAGCCTAGCCGCGTACGGGGCCCCGAAAACCAATCACTGCCTTCAGGATTTCTAAGGGCATACATTTTTGATTTTACTCCTCACTACCTATCACAGTTTCGGAGGCCATAAAATGCCCAGATGGCATAAAAACCCCCCAAATGACCCCATTTTGGAAAGTAGACACCCCAAGCTATTTGCTGAGAGGCGTGGTGAGTATTTTGCAGCTCTCATTTGTTTTTGAAAATAAAGAAAGACGAGAAAAAAATTTTTTTTTTTTTTTTTTTCAATTTTTAAAACTTTGTGACAAAAAGTAAGGTCTGCAAAATACTCGCTATACCTCTCAGCAAATAGCTTGGGGTGTCTACTTTCCAAAATGGGGTCATTTGGGGGGGTTTTTTGCCACCTGGGCATTCCATGGCCTCTGAAACTGTGATAGGCAGTGAAGAGTGAAATCAAAAATTTACGGCCTTAGAAAGCCTGAAGGCGGTGCTTGGTTTTCGGGGTCCTGTACGCGGCTAGGCTCCCAAAAAGTCCCACACATGTGGTATCCCCGTACTCAGGAGAAGCAGCAGAATGTATTTTGGGGTGTAATTTCACATATTCCCATGGCATGTTTGAGCAATATATCATTTAGTGACAACTTTGCGCAAAAAAAAAAAAATTTAAAAAAAATTGTCTCTTTCCCGCAACTTGTGTCACAATATAAAATATTCCATGGACTCGACATGCCTCTCAGCAAATAGCTTGGGGTGTCTACTTTCCAAAATGGGGTCATTTGGGGGGGTTTTGAACTGTCCTGGCATTTTATGCACAACATTTAGAAGCTCATGTCACACATCACCCACTCTTCTAACCACTTGAAGACAAAGCCCTTTCTGACACTTTTTGATTACATAAAAAAATAATTTTTTTTTGCAAGAAAATTACTTTGAACCCCCAAACATTATATATTTTTTTTAAAGCAAATGCCCTACAGATTAAAATGGTGGGTGTTTCATTTTTTTTTTTTCACACAGTATTTGCGCAGCGATTTTTCAAACGCATTTTTTGGGGAAAAAACACGCTTTGTAAAATTTTAATGCACTAAAACACATTATATTGCCCAAATGTTTGATGAAATAAAAAAGATGATCTTAGGCCGAGTACATGGATACCAATCATGACATGCTTTAAAATTGCGCACAAACGTGCAGTGGCGACAAACTAAATACATTTTTAAAAGCCTTTAAAAGCCTTTACAGGTTACCACTTTAGATTTACAGAGGAGGTCTACTGCTAAAATTACTGCCCTCGATCTGACCTTCGCGGTGATACCTCACATGTATGGTGAAATTGCTTTTTACATTTGACGCCAGACCGACGCTTGCGTTCGCCTTAGCGCGAGAGCAGGGGGGACAGGGGTGCTTTTTTTTTTTTTTTTTTTTCTTCATTATTATTTATTTTTTTTATCTTATTTTTAAACTGTTCCTTTCATTTTTTTTTTTTTAATCATTTTTATTGTTATCTCAGGGAATGTAAATATCCCCTATGATAGCAATAGGTAGTGACAGGTACTCTTTTTTGAAAAAAATGGGGTCTATTAGACCCTAGATCTCTCCTCTGCCCTCAAAGCATCTGACCACACCAAGATCGGTGTGATAAAATGCTTCCCCAATTTCCCAATGGCGCTGTTTACATCCGGCGAAATCTAAGTCATAAAATGCTCTTAGCTTCCGGTTTCTTAGGCCATAGAGATGTTTGGAGCCACTCTGGTCTCTGATCAGCTCTATGGTCAGCTGGATGAATCACCGGCTGCATTCTCAGGTTCCCTGTTGAGACAGGAGAGCCAGAGAAAAACACGGAAGACGGTGGGGGGGGGGGCATTCCCTCCCACTGCTTGTAAAAGCAGTCTAGAGGCTAATTAGCCGCTAGGATTGCTTTTACATGAAAGCCGACCGCTGGCTGAAGAGAATGATACCAAGATGATACCTAAACCTGCAGGCATCATTCTTGTATAACCATTCAAAGTCGTGAATGGCGTACCTGAAGGCAAAAAAATGGTTAACAATAAAACACAGTAAACAGTAAAGTATAAAAAATTGCATACCTGAAAAGCAAACATGATAAAACATAATAACAATAAAACATTGCAGAATAGAATACAGTAAAAAAGAGCAGAACAATAGAGAGAGAGAATAGAGAGAGAGAGAACAATAAAACGACAACTATTTTTTTTTATTTTATATTTTTGTTTGTGGTTTTTTTTTTTTTTTTTTTTACACTTTTTTTTGTAACTAACTTTTATAACTGTAACCGGTTCCAGGTTCGGGTCTCCCAAAATGCGATGGCATCTTGGGAGACTCTGTGAAAGTGTGTCCTAGTCTGTGCAATGCTGTACCCTACGCTAATACTCAACTAGTGAATGGTAGTGTTCAAAACATTCACCAATGCAAAGACCAGGATTGTCAGGACAGGAGGGACAATATTAGCGGGTGTCACGCCTATATCCGCGCTTGCTGCAGACACAACATCTTTTTTGGGGGGGTTCGCTGGGTAGGGGTACTCGGGAGGACATAAAGAAAATGCCTCTCATGCAGCCGACTGCATTTGGTTGGGGATGTGAATGGGGGAAGTACGGGCGCTGCAGAAGCGGTGGGTTCCCAATTAGGATTGGCGAATGCAGCAGGAAGGGCATTATGGGCACGACGGGCCTGTGTTTGTCTTCTTGGTGGCAGCGGGACACTACTTGTGCTTGCCACCTCACCAGCTTGAACTGCACTTATGGGACTCGCCACGTCACCAAGTGTTACTGCAGTGCGGGTTTGACTACGACCGGGGTGTACTAGGCCGCTGGCGCTTGCCAGTTCACCAAAACGCTACCAAAAAAACTGTTAGCGATTGCAGGGATCAGGCCTGACTGTCAGGGAATCTAATTGACCAGACTGTGTGGACTGCACAGAGATAACCCAAACGCATGTAAATGAATAAATAATATTTATTAAAAATAAGTGATAACTCAGAAAATACAAACAGTGCAAAACCAACACAACAAACAATAGTATATACAGCAAGGGGCAATACCGGAATCACAGATGTCAGCCAGGCCAGGGTCATACACAGCAGGTAAGCAGGAACAAGGGATAAACCAGAAACATAAACGTTAGCCAAGCCAGGGTCATACACAGGAGGTCAGCAGATGGGTAAGGACGGGAAACCAGCAGGAAGGGGAGAGGATGGATGGTAAAGCTGCAGGGTAGGGATCCAAGGGAATCAGGAGGGACAAGAACAGGATGGGCCTGGGATAGGGATCGGATCGGATCAGAGCAGAGCAGAGCGGGACGGGACGGGACGGGACGGGACGGGACGGGACAGGTTCAAAATCAGGATACAGGTAGCAAGGTCAAGGCACAGGGAGAAAGATACCAAGGCGAGCATGTGAGGGCTTGCCGGGTATTTATAGTGCTGACTATAATTGGCTTCAATTCACACCTGAGCGCAGGGAGTGTTGTCTGCTCCATACTGCCAGGATCCATCCGCTGGTGGACATCAGTACTGCGGCCAAAAGATGAAATGACACCAGCAGAGAAATATTCTCCTGACAGTTCAACACTGCCAGGAGACACCTGCTGGTGGACCCCAGTACTGCATGCCAAACGATATATCTTACCAGCGGATGGACCCTTTCCTGACACTGACTCTGTGAACGCTGCAGTTGTGCGTTTAGTGTTTTGTAAGTGACAGTGATCGATCGATACTTCACTTGGGTGGGCTGGGCCGGGCGGAGGGACAAAACGCAGGTGCTAGCAGGTATCTGGGCTGATCCTGCTAACACTGCGTTTTTGGGAACCCTAAACTGCTGGGGACGCTAGTATAGATCTGATCGGATCAGATATTGATCAGTTCAGATACTATACCACTAAGGGAGGCGTATACTGCGTGCGTGGGTGTTAGCAGTACTGGCGCTAATCTGACGCTGCCTGGGGAGACGCATATCACCGCCGGGCAATCAGGGGACTAAACCTTTATTCGGTAATAAACGGCGGTTGCCCTGACACTATAAAAAATAAACGAACTAACCAGCGTCAACCGTAACAGTTATACAGTGATCAGTGGTGAAAGGGTTTACTAGGGGGGAATCAAGGGGTTAAAACATATATTCGGTAGTATATGGGGGTCCCTGTCGCTATAAAACACTGACGGCGAACCTAAATATTTACCTCACTAACTAGCATCACCAGCGACACTAATACAGCGATCAGAAAAATGATTGCTTAGCGACACTGGTGACAGGGGGTGATCAAGGGGTTAAAACTTTATTAGGGGGGGTTAGGGGGGTACCCCAGACCTAAAGGGGGCTAACAGTAACTGTCCCACCACAGTAACTGTCACAAACTGACACCTAGCAGTAATCAGAAAAAAATAAAATACTGCTTGGTGTCAGTTTGTGACAGGGGGGGTGATTGGGGGGGGATCGGGGGGCGATCGGGGGGGATCGGGGGTGTTTTGTGTGCCTGGCATGTTCTACTGTGTTTGTATGTGTGTTTTGTGCACTTACATGTCTTCTCCCCTCGGCGCTGGAACGGAAACTGCCGAGCCGAGGAGAGATGACATCACATCCTCTGCCTGTGTGTACTATACACAGGCAGGGGATGTCTCTCATTGGCTGGGAGCGATCGCAAGGGGGGGGCCACGATCGGATGGCCTCCCCCTCATCACGGAACGCTCCCAGTCAAATGCCGACTGCCGCTGGCACCGGGGGGGGTCCGATTGGACCCCCCGCCCGCGGGAGGCAGATCACGTATGGGTACGTGATTCTGCCTGCCCGTGCCATTCTGCCGCAGTATATCTGCGTTAGGCGGTCGGCAAGTGGTTAAGGCAGGAATGGTGGTTTGCGACAATGGCACCAACCTCCGACAGGGACAACTGACCAATGTGCCCTGTTTGGCTCACGTCCTTAACTTGGTGGTGCAGTGGTTCTTGGGCAGGTACCCGGGCTCACAGGATGTCCTGAGGCAGGCCAGAAAAGTCTGTGGGCATTTCCGTCGGTCATATAATGCCAGTGCTCGGCTGGCAGACCTCCAAAAGGAATTTAACCTGCCCAAGAACCGCCTAATCTGTGACATGCACACCAGGTGGAACTCAACGTTGGCCATGCTGCAGCAGCTGCACACGCAGCAGAGGGCCATCAATGAGTACCTGTGCGACTATGGCACCAGGACAGGGTCAGGCTAGCTTGGTTTTTTCCCCACGCCAGTGGGCCATGATCAGGGATGCATGCACTGTCCTGTCACCATTTGGGGAGGCCACGAGGATGGTGAGAAGTGACAGTGCATGCATCAGTGACACTGTCCCCCTTGTTCACCTGTTGGAGCACACGCTGCGTGGAATAATGGACAGGGCACTTGAGGCAGAACAGAGGCAGGAAGAGGAAGACTTCCTTAGCTCTCAAGGCCCCCTTTATCCAGACAGTGTTCCTGCGTGCCCGCCGATCACACAGGAAGAGGACGAGGAGGAGGAGGATTGTGTCAGCATGGAGGTGGAGCCTGGCACTCAACATCAGCAGCAGTCTTTAAGGGATCATTTACAGTCCCAAGAAACCCATGGACTTGTACGTGGCTGGGAGGAGGTGGCTGCGGACCATGTCGTCCTTAGTGACCCAGAGGACTCCGGACCGAATACCTCAGCAAACCTACGCTGCATGGCCTCCCTGATCCTGCAAAGCCTGCGTAAGGATCCTCGTATTCATGGTATCAAGGAGAAGGACCAATACTGGCTGGCAACCCTCCTTGATCCATGTTACAAGGGTAAGGTTGCGGACCTTATCTTGCCATCGCAGAGGGAGCAGAGGATGAAACATCTTCGGGAGGCCTTGCAGAAAGGTCTGTGCAATGCGTTCCCAGAGACTGGGAGGTTACAAACTCCTGTTCCTGGACAACGTGTTGCTGAGGCTTCGGTCAGTCAAAGAAGGAGCGGTGGAGAAGGTGGCCGTCTGGCCGATGCGTTCAGAAAATGTTTTAGTCCACAGCCCCAAGGTATGATCGGTTCCAGCAACCATCGCCAGCGTCTGCTTTTCATGGTGCAGGAATACCTAGGGGCAAGATCTGACTTAGACACCTTTCCCACCGAAAATCCTCTGGGCTACTGGGTCTTGAGGATGGATCACTGGCCAGAGCTTGCACAGTATGCAATTGAGCTACTGGCCTGTCCTGCATCCAGCGTTCTTTCGGAACGCACATTCAGTGCTGCTGGAGGCTTTGTAACCGATCACAGGGTGCGTCTGTCCACCGACTCGGTCGATCGACTGACCTTCATAAAAATGAATCAGTCTTGGATCACCACCAGCTACCAAGCACCTGATGCTGATGTAACCGAATATTTTTTTTTTTAAATGTCAGATCCCTTCAAGACTGCCTATGCTGATGCTGAGTGGCTATCCTGTTATGCTGAGTAATTATCCTCTTCCTCCTCAATGATCATGCTGATAGCTTGTAAGAACATTTTTGGTTCTGGGCACCGCCACCAATGGCTAATGCTCAATTTTTCAGCCCCTGTTTAACAGGGGCGTGCAATTACAATTTTGATGCAATACTTTGCAGCAGGGCTCATTCCTGCGCTCCAACTAGAGTATCTGTGAGGGGTTGCAGTGTTGTGGCACCAACACCAGTGTCTAAGGCCCAATTTTTTTGCCCCTGTTCAACAGGAATGTGTAATTAAAATTCTTGATCTAATATTTCACAGCAGGGCCCGTTTCTGTGCCCACCAAGAGTAACTGTGAGGACTTACAGTGTTGTGGCACCAGCCCCACCACCACCACCAAAGGCCCAATTTTTCTGGCCCTGTTCAACAGGGGCATGTAATTACAATTCATTCTTGATCTAATATTTCACAGCAGGGCCCTGTGAGGGCTTACAGTGTTGTGGCAACACCAACATCTAAGGCCCAAATTTCTGCTGAGTATATAGGGCAGGCCCCTGCTTTCAAATATCCGACTTACAAACGACTCCTACTTGCAAATGGAGGGAGACAACAGGAAGTGAGATGAAATCTACCCCTAGGAAGGGAAATTCTCTCCTGTAATAGGGCGTACACACGGTCGGACTTTGTTCGGACATTCCGACAACAAAATCCTAGGATTTTTTCCGACGGATGTTGGCTCAAACTTGTCTTGCATACACACGGTCACACAAAGTTGTCGGAAAATCCGATCGTTCTGAGATCGGTGACGTAAAACACGTACGTCGGGACTATAAACGGGGCAGTGGCCCATAGCTTTCATCTCTTTTTTTATTCTGAGCATGCGTGGCACTTTGTCCGTCGGATTTGTGTACACACGATCGGAATTTCCGACAACGGATTTTGTTGTCGGAAAATTTTATCTCCTGCTCTCCAACTTTGTGTGTCGGAAAATGTCCGATGGAGCCCACACACGGTAGGAATTTCCGACAACACGCTCCAATCGGACATTTTCCATCGGAAAATCCGACCGTGTGTACGGGGCATAAGAGTTAATATCGGAAAAACATTTCTTCTTTCCACTAATGCTTTCCAATCCTTGTTCCACAAAAACCCCAAATTTTCAAAAAACATTTGTCATTGGGACAGAAGGTGAGGTGAAATCTTCTGAAGAGGAGCACAGACAGCAAAACAAATGTCACAGGGGTGATAACCCTTCCCTATGTTTTCCAAAAAGCTTAAAATAGATTTTTTGGCTGGAGCTAAACACGTTAAAAATGTACCAGTTCAAAATTGCAAACAGATTCTACTTAACAGCAAACCTATAGTCCCTGTCTTGTTTGCACCGCCTGTATACTGCTGTTCAGAGTATATAGGGCCTGGGGCCCCACACCTTTCCTTTTTTTAATTTAGGTGCGGGGTTCCCCTTAATATCCATACAAGACCCAAAGGGCCTGGTAATGGACTGGGGGGTACCCATGCCGTTTGTCTCACTAATTTTCATCCATATTGCCATGACCCGACATTACATTAAAGCCGCAAGCAGTTTTAAATGAGATTTTTTTCTTTAAAAATGACATTTTGTGAAGGGACTGTTCTAAGCACGGGAAACACGCGCCACTTTACAGGCATACTATAGACACCCCCCAGGTACGATATTTAAAGGAATATTTCACTTTTTTTTTTTAAGCATCATTAAAATCACTGCTCCCGAAAAAACGGCCGTTTTTAAAAGTTTTTTTTGCATTGATACATGTCCCCTGGGGCAGGACCCGGGTCCCCAAACCCTTTTTAGGATAATAACTTGCATATTAGCCTTTAAATTTAGAACTTTTGATTTTGAATGTTCGAGTCCCATAGACGTCAATGGGGTTCTAACGTTCGTGCAAATTTTCGGTCCGTTCCCAGGTTCTGGTGCGAACCAAACCGGGGGGTGTTCGGCTCATCCTTAATTATAATATTACTTCACATATTGCACTATATTGTTGCACGGAGTCACTTTATAAATAATAACTTGTGTCACTAAAGCATTTTATGTATGTGGTCTTCTATTCTTCTACAGATATATTTCAGAGTTTGTATACATGGACAGGCAGAGGGAATTATTAACTAGTAGTTTACATGTTGCGCCATATTGAGTCACTTTATTGTTAATTAGCGGTGTCACTAGAGAACTCTACATATGTGGTTTGCTACAGATATAGCCTACAGTGTGTATGAATATGTAGAAATACACAGGGAATCATTTATTGGTATAAGTTAGCGCAGCATTTTTTTATTTTACTTACTGTATATACTCGAGTATATACGGTATATGGTACAAAACACAGCCAGGCACCTGTAGCCTCGTCTGACCTCATTTTCGACATCTAAGTCAATGGTCATCCAAGTAGTCAGTCTATCCTCACGCGGAGTGCCATCATTCCATATCCCGACAATGAGGAACAAAAGGCTCCTTTTTATGGCGATCAAATTTTTATTTAACACATGTGTGAAAATAATAAAAAGAAGATATAGTTCTGCTCTTCACAATGAATGCAGAAGGTTTATATGTCAAGTAAATCAGCATAGGTAATGAGATCCCATCCCAGACTGGGAGGACACAGAATACATTGTTCATGAAATGACCAATAGGACGGGGAGATTTTCAGTCCAGGAGCTAAGCAGTTAGCCATTTCTTTTCAGCAAAATTAGCATTGATAGATACTATTTTGTGGCTTTCACTAATATCCAAAGAAGGTAAAAGGTCCATTAGTTACTGGCAGTTCTTATGACCATACAGTTGTTATTGAGTTTTATAAAGAGAAATTATCAATATGTGCTGGGAGAAGGTGAAGCAGCGGGCAATTATATATATATATATATATATATATATATATATATATATATACAAAATGTCACATAAATGTCTCTCACAAGTTGAGGGCAAAGCCTTGCAAATCCACAAATCCAGCACAGTAGAAGTTTCAGTAGCAGTCATCATAGTAAGTTGGTTCCATTTCCATCTCCATCAGATCCCTTCTTCTTGTGCTCCTCTCACTCCGATTCTTCTCATTCTTCATCTTCCTCAGGTCATTGACCATAAAGATGAGGAGCCCAGTGTAGAGGACAAAGACCGCACCGGATGACAGGAAGTGACCCCAACCTGAGGACATCTCAGACTGACTTTCTTCTAAATGGAGATAATGGGGTACAATGAGAGAGTTGTACAGAATAGTAACATTATATATCAAACCCGGTCAGATCTTCAGTACAGCAGTGTCAGTATAACAGGACAGTCACTCTGGTAACAGGGCAGAAATTCTGGTTGTCTTGATAAGGACGTAGCCGGCCATTTAATAACTTGTCCAGTAAACATGGAGAATAGAAGGAGGTCGGATTATCATCACACAATGACAGCGGGCCAGGTGAGAACATGACTATGTGAGAGAGTCACCAGCTATCACCCCAACAAACACTTCCAATAGTATATGAACCCTCTATGAAGGGGTGATGATAATGAGGTCTGAGCACCCCAAAACTGTGTGGACAAACCCAGGACAGCCTTGTTGGAGAACAGTGAGAGTTTTTAGAGAAGACACCCAGCCAATGACCTCCCCCAAACCATATAACCCCAGGACCTGATCTACACAGCCCTTAATGAACACTTCTTACAGGGTTAATAAAATGATGCTTTTAGCGATAAGCCAGAGCACTATTAATCAAGAGGATTTCCACTTTTGCCACCAAATTGGTAAAATATTATTATTATTATTCACTATTTATATAGCGCCAACAGTATATGCAACGCTTTACAATGTAGAGGGGGGACAGCACAATTACAGTTCAATACAGAAGGGACAGGAGGGCCCGGCTCGTAGAGCTTACATTCTAAAGGGAGGGGGTGATGATACAAAAGGTAATAGCTGCAGAGAATGATTTGATGGGGGTGGCTCGGGGAAAGTTGTTAGGTGGGTGTGGGATAGGCCTCCCTGAATAAAGATCAAATAAGAACGAGGCGTGAGTTGAGGAGTGGAGAGATAGATCTGGGTGTCATCGGCATAGAGGTGGTATTGGAAGCCATGGGAGGTTATCAACTGGCCCAGGGAAGAGGTATAGAGCGAGAATAGGAGGGGCCCAAGGACGGAGCCTCGGGGTACCCCAACTGAAAGAGGAAGAGGAGCGGAGGAGCTGGAGTTGTAAGTGACACTGAAAGTGTGCTGAGATACGTAGGAGGAGAACCAGGATAAAGCAGAATCACGGAAGCCAAAGGAGTGTAGTTTGCTGGGGAGGAGCAGGTGGTCAACTGTGTCGAAGGCAGCAGAGAGGTCTAAGAGTATGAATATGGAGTACTGGTCATTGGTTTTAGCAGTTAGTAGGTAATTGGTGAGTTTTAGTAGGGCAGTTTCAGTAGAATGTTGTGGGCGGAAGCTGGACTGTAGGGGGTCAAGAAGGTTGTTGTCTGTGAGGTAGCGACTCATTCGGTCATGGACAAGATGTTCGATGAGCTTGGAGGCAAACGGGAGCAGGGAGATGGGTCTTAAGTTATACAAACAGGTGGGGTCTAGTGAAGGTTTTTTAAGTATGGGGGTAACCAGTGCATGTTTGAACGGGGAAGGAAAGGTTCTGGAGGAGAGGGAGAGGTGGAAGATGTGGGTTAGGGGGTTGAGGATAGAGCGGGAAGGTGGTCGCAGTAATTGAGAGGGGACAGGGTCCAGGGGACAGGTGGTGAGGTGGGCCATGGAGAGGAGTTTATCAACTTCATCGGTGGTAACTGGGAAAAAGGAGGAGAGTATTGAGTGTGGTGTTGGACCTGATGTGTTGGGTAGGGGAGGAATTTGATTGCTGGATATCTCCTTGCGAATTGTGTCGATTTTGCTTTTGAAATGGTTGGCAATCTGTTGAGTGGTAAGCAAGTTGGTGGGTGGGGGGTGAAGTAAAGAATTAAGGGTAGAAAAGAGTTGATGAGGTTTGGAAGAGAGGGTTTTGATGAGAGTGTTGTAGTAGGTTTGTTTAGCAGTGTGGAGGCAGGAGTTGTATTTGAGAAGGGCAGATTCGTAGAGGTTAAAGTCTTGCAGGGATTTAGATTTACGCCATGCTCGCTCAAGAGCACGGCTGTTTCTCTTGAGACTTCTGGTGTCGTCTGTTTGCCAGGGTTGTGGCAGATGGGACCTGGTTCTGCATGTATAATACTGATGTTATACTTGTTACATGTCCTCATTCACACAGTAAACTAGTATTGGGCAAACGGTTCAGGCCGAGAAAAAGTTCAGCCTGATCTTTGCCCATTTGGGTTTTGACGCGTCCTTAACAACGAATGGGTCATCAGCTGTCAGTAGGCTTTCCCAATGACAGCTGAAAAAAAAAATGCCGGTAAGAAAAAAAAAGAAAAAATGGCATGGTGTGTAAAAATGGTATGACTGTGTAAGGAAGTAGGCATCATTGGAAGACTTAACCCACCTATATTATGGGGTACAGGGGGAGGATTGGACACATTTCTCTATCTGGGGGATCTACACATAAGAGAGACCTCATGATTAGTCTCCATCCACTCAGATCATAATTCTGTGTGAATCCCCCGGAAAGCAGAAGTTGCAGATTACGGTCAGGTGAAGGAACACAAGATACTACGACCTGTAATATTTATATTAGTTCAGGTCCAGACTTCAGGGGAGAGTCTTCCTATAGGAAGAGGAGCAGACATGGCACCGAGTGTGAGGAGGAGTGAAGTTTATACTTGATCACTTGTGGTGGAGAGGTCTTTCTCTGAGGACTTTTTTCTATGTATTGATATTATTTGAGGGGAATGTTTATGTGGGATGTGCAGTGGGGAATATTGAACATTATTTTTTGGCAATGTTGTGTTTTTTTTTATTTTACTATGTTTGTTACAATTTGTGCTGTTTAGTTTATTATGTAAGTGAATGGTGACCTCACTCCTTGTCAAAGAGTTTACTACCACTTGTACCTACAGGTAAGTCTATAATAAGGCTTACCTGTAGGTACTGTTACTATCTCCTAAACTTGCACAGTTTAGGTGATATTTTAGAGTGCATGCAGCCGATGACATCACCCGCTTACAGTGGTGGACCTTCAGAGCCTGTACCAAAAACGGTGGCTCCCACGCGCATGTGCGGGAGTGACGTCATTGAGCCCCCGGCCACTCATGTAGCCAAAGGCCACAAACCCGGAAGGAAGACCGGGGGAAGATGTCAGCTGTCTCAGCGGTGACATTGCAGCACTGGAGGGCTTAGTTCTAAGGTAAGTCTATTATAATGTGCTAGTATGTGATGCATACTAGCACATTATGACATTGCCTTACAGGAATTTTTATTTTTAATCACCTGCAGTTTACTACCGATTTAAGGACTTTTCGGTGCCTGCACCCCATTGGCAGCTGTCCAGTGTAATAACTAGTGTTGGGCAAACAGTTTCGGCCCAAGCATGAGTTCAGGCCGAACATTGGCTGTTTGCCTGTTCAGCAAACATCCAAATTATCAGGGCGTTCGATCGTTTGTTTGGCTCGCTGCGTGACCACAATGCACTGAGCCGCCGCACAGTACATTGGAAGCCCTGATTGACTGAAGCAATCAAAGCTTTGCCCAATCAGGGCACATAGAACTGTCAGAGACATGATTGGACACTGTCATAATGACTAAATCCAATCATGGCTCATTGCTCTTAGTCCCGCCCCACACTATAAAACTATTCTTCCCACAGCCATTTGTAGTGTGATATCGGAGTGGAGAGAGATAGAACAGGGCTCTGTTCAGTACTACTAGACAGTTATGCCTCATACATATGGTCAGATTTTCCAACGGAAAATGTTCGATGGGAGCTTGCTGTTGGAAATTACGACCGCGTGTAGACTATACTGTCCACTACACTATACTGACCACTACACTGTCCACTACACTATACTGTCCACTATACTGACCACTACACTGTCCACTACACTATACTGTCCACTACACTGACCACTAAATTGTCCACTACACTATACTGTCCACTACACTGACCACTATATTGTCCACTGCATTATACTGTCCACAACACTATGTTGACCACTACACTGTCCACTACACTATACTAACCACTACACTATACTGTCCACTACACTATACTCACCACTACACTATACTGACCACTACACTATATTGTCCAGTACACTACACTGACCAATATACTGTCCACTATACTACATTGACCACTATACTGTCCACTACACTATATTGACCACTACACTATACTGACCACTACACTGTCCACTACACTATACTGTCCACTACACTGACCACTATATTGTCCACTGCATTATATTGTCCACTACACTATACTGTCCACAACACTATGTTGACCACTACACTGTCCACTACACTATACTAACCACTACACTATACTGACCACTACACTATACTGACCACTACACTATACTGACCACTACACTATACTGACCACTACACTATATTATCCAGTACACTACACTGACCACTATACTGTCCACTATACTACATTGACCACTATACTGTCCACTACACTATATTGACCACTACATTATACTGACCACTACACTATACTGACCACTACACTATACTGTCCACTACACTACACTGACCACTATACTGTCCACTACACTGACCACTATTCTGTCCACTACACTATACTGTCCACTACACTATACTGACCACTACACTATACTATACTGTCCACTACACTCTACTGTCCACCACACTATATTGACCACTACACTACACTATACTGACCACTACACTGTCCACTACACTACACTACACTGACTGTATAGGAAGACTGTCCTGCCTACAGTCTTCCTATACTGACACTACATATACGATGCCTCTCTCTCTCCCCCCAGTTCATGTCCATCCATTCCTCACCTTCTTGTCCTGCATCAGTCTGGACTCTGGAGGATAGGAGGAGGAGGAGAAGACAGCGGCTCCGGCGGCTCACACTTTCCAGTGCTTGTCTCCCCGCGCTCCAGCTGCCACATTCAGTGTTTCCCGGCGCACTGTGATTGGGTGTATGGGGGTCATGTGCAGAGGTGGGACTTCAGGAGCAACCACGATCGCGGACAGGCCAGCCCCACACCACACATGACCCCCATACGCCCAATCACAGGGTGCCGGACACAGGGTGCCGGAGCGTGGGGGACACAGGAAATTAAAATTAGGAGGAGGCAGCCAGTAGTGACACTACTGGCACAAAATTTCACCCCCCTAAATGTCACGCCCGGGGCCACAGCACCACCAGCACCCCCCACCCTACGCCACTGCTACCATCCACACTGCCACCCAAATGCCCAGCGTCTAAATTCAAGCTTGTCAAAGCTGCTGGCTTTACAACTCCTGCCTTTCCATTTGATGGATTCTGCTCCTTCCTTGAATTTTCAGAATGTGCTGTACCACAATGGCAGGTTCCCATTCACTATTTCTTTGCACGTAAGGCCATTCCAGCTCTGTACTCTCACATGGAAGGCAATGTTGTGGCATCGTTGGGCAAGGTGGTCAGCAGCAAGGTCTACGTTATTGCTGTCACGTGGTCCAGCAAGCATGGTCAGGGACGCTATATTTCATTCACAGCACAATGGTTAACTCTGCTTGCAACTCGGAAGGATGCAGGACAAGGCTTAGTGCTGCAGCTTGTTGTGCCGCCACGTCTCCATACAGCTAGTTGTGATGATGCAAGATTTGTCATCTCCAACCCCTCCTCCTTCTCTCTCTCCTTCATGCCCTCCTCTGATGAATTGTCCTATGAACCACCAGTACCCCCTAAGCAGACAAGGGGCCATTAAATAAGTCAGGTGCAATGCAGTGCTTCAGCTGATCTGTCTAGGGGACAGGAGCTACACCAGAGCAGAGATTCTTGCGGCTCTGCATGGGCAAGCCCAGAGGTAGTTCACGCCATGCCAGATGGAGCCAGGAATGGTGGTGTATGATAATGGCACAAACCTCCTGTCTGCCCTTAGAAGGGAAAGTGGACAAATGTGCCATGCCTGGCACATGTCCTCAATTTGGTGGTGCAGAATTTCTTAAGTAGGTACCCAGGGTTGGAAGATCTGCTAAAGCGGGCCAGAAGAGTGTGTAGCCATTTCAGGCGGTCATACACAGCCAGTGCTCGGTTGGCTGAAATTCAGCGGGAATGCTGCAGCAAAGGGCCATCAACGAGTACTTAAGTAAGTATGGCACAATGACAGGCTCAGGTCAGCTTAGATTTTTTTTCCCCCACGCCAATGGCTGCTGATAAAGGATGCATGCACTGTACTGTCACCATTTGAGGAAGCCACAAGGATGGTGAGCCTAGCATTATGGATAGAGCACTCAAGGAAGAGCAGCGGGAGGAAGAGGAGGATTTCCTTTCCTATCAAGGCCCAATTTATGCAGACACCATTGATCCTACGCTACAGAATACACAGGAGGAGGAGTATTTTGGTAGTTTTGGAGGCATTGAAGCAGAGGAAGACATACATCAAACCTTCTCCAGAACCCTTGGGAGTAGTACGTGGCTGGGAGGAGGCAGTTCTAGACACTGTAATCCTCAGTGACCCCAAGGAGTCTGCTTCTCATGCCTCCCCAAACTTGAGATGCATGATGGGCTCCCTCATTCTTAAAAGCCTGCGAAAGGACCCAAGAATACATGGCATCAAGGAGAAGTACCACTATTGGTTGGCAACCCTCCTTGATCACCATTATAAGGGGAAAGTCTGGAAACTCATCCCATCCCCACAAAGGGAGCAGAAGATGAAATTTCTTGAGGAGTTTATGTAATGCCTTCCCAGACTCTGGTAGGTTACAGACTTGTGGAAAATTTAGTTTTGAGGCTTTTGTTTGTCAAGTGAGGAGCGGTGGAGAAAGGGGCTGCCTCAGTGATGCTTTTCAAAAAAGATTTAGGCCCAAGGCTATCAGCTTCCACATCCCATCGGCAGCGTCTGCATCATATGGTGGGAGATTGGGATGAGCCGAACATCCCCCGGTTCGGTTCGCACCAGAACCTGCGAACGGACCGACAATTTGCACGAACGTTAGAACCCCATTGACGTCTATTGGACTCGAACCTTCAAAATCAAAAGTGCTCATTTTAAAGGCTAATTTTTATGGTATTGTCCTAAAAAGGGTTTGGGGACCCGGGTCCTGCCCCAGGGGACATGTATCAATGCAAAAAAAACTTTTAAAAACGGCCGTTTTTTCGGGAGCAGTGATTTTAATGATGCTTAAAGTATAAAAGTGAAATATTCATTTAAATATCGTACCTGGGGGGTGTCTATAATATGCCTGTAAAGTGGCGCGTGTTTCCCGTGTTTAGAACAGTCCCTGCACAAAATGTCATTTTTAAAGAAAAAAAAGTCATTTAAAACTGCTCGCGGCTTTAATGTAATGTCGGGTCCCGGCAATATGGATGAAAATCAGTGAGACAAATGGCATGGGTACCCCCTAGTCCATTACCAGGCCCTTTGGGTCTTGTATGGATATTAAGGGGAACACCGCACCCAAATTAAAGAAAAGAAAAGTGTGGGGCCACCAGGCCCTATATACTCTGAACAGCAGTATACAGGCGGTGCAAACAAGACAGGGACTGTAGGTTTGTTGTTAAGTAGAATCTGTTTGTAATTTTGAACTGGTACATTTTTAACGTGTTTAGCTCCAATCCAAAAAATCTGTTTTTAAGCTTTTTGGAAAATGTAGGGAAGGTTTATCACCCCTGTGACATTTGTTTTGCTGTCTGTGCTCCTCTTCATAAGATTTCACCTCACTTTTTGTCCAATAACAATTGTTTTTTGAAAATTTGGGGTTTTTAGTGAAACAAGGATTAGTGATAAAGCATCAGTGGAAAGGAGAAAAGTTCTTCCCATATTAACTCTTACAGGAGAGAATTTCCCTTCCTAGGGGTAGATTTCATCTCACTTCCTGTTGTCTCCTTCCGTTTGCAAGTAGGAGTCGTTTGTAAGTTGGATGTTTGAAAGTAGGGGCCTGCCCTATATACTCAGCAGAAATTTGGGCCTTAGGTGTTGTTGTGGCCACAACACTGTAAGCCCTCACAGGGCCCTGCTGTGAAATATTAGATCAAGAATTGTAATTACATGTCCCTGTTGAACAGGGGAAGAAAAATTGGGCCTTTGGTGGTGGTGGTGGTGCTGGTGCCACAACACTCAAGTCCTCACAGATACTCTTGGTGGGCGCATAAACGGGCCCAGCTGTGAAATATTAGATCAAGAATTCTAATTACATGTCCCTGTTGAACAGGGGCTGAAAAATTGGGCCTTAGGCACTGGTGATGGTGCCACAACACTGGAACCCTTCACAGATACTCTAGTTGGAGCGCAGGAACGAGTCCTGCTGCAAAGTATTGCATCAAAAATTGTAATTACACACCCCTGTTAAACACGGGCTGAAAAATTGGACCTTAGGCACTGGTGATGGTGCCACAACACTGGAACCTTTCACAGATATTCTAGTTGGAGCGCAGGAACTAGCCCTGCTGCAAAGAATTGCATCAAAAATTGCAATTACACACCCCTGTTAAACAGGGGCTGAAAAATTGGGCCTTAGGCACTGGTGCTGGTGCCACAACACTGAAACCCCTCACAGATACTCTAGTTGGAGCGCAGGAACTAGCCCTGCTGCAAAGAATTGCATCAAAAATTGTAATTACACGCCCCTGTTAAACAGGGGCTGAAAAATTGGGCCTTAGGCACTGGTGGCGGCGCCCAGAACCAAAAATGTTCTTACAAGCTATCAGCATGATCATTGAGGAGGAAGAGGATAATAACTCAGCATAACAGGATAGTTACTCAGCATCAGCATAGGCAGTCTTTGAGGGGATCTGACATTTCAAAAAAAATTATTCGGTTACATCAGCATCAGGTGCTTGGTAGCTGGTGGTGATCCAAGACTGATTCATTTTTATGAAGGTCAGTCGATCGACCGAGTCGGTGGACAGGCGCACCCTGTGATCGGTTACAAAGCCTCCAGCAGCACTGAATGTGCGTTCCGAAAGAACGCTGGATGCAGGACAGGCCAGTAGCTCAATTGCATACTGTGCAAGCTCTGGCTAGTGATCCATCCTCAAGACCCAGTAACCCAAAGGATTTTCGGTGGGAAAGGTGTCCAAGTCAGATCTTGCCCCTAGGTATTCCTGCACCATGTAAAACAGATGCTGGTGGTGGTTGCTGGAAGCGATCATACCTTGGGGCTGCGGACTAAAAAATTGTCTGAACGCATCAGTCAGACGGCCACCTTCTCCACCGCTCCTTCTTTGACTGACCGAAGCCTCAGCAACATGTTGTCCAGAAACAGGAGTTTGTAACCTCCCAGTCTCTGGGAACGCGTTGCACAGACCATTCTGCAAGGCCTCCCGAAGATGCTTTATCCTCTGCTCCCTCTGTGATGGCAAGATAAGGTCCGCAACCTTACCCTTGTAACCTGGATCAAGGAGGGTTGCCAGCCAGTATTGTTCCTTCTCCTTGATACCACAAATACGAGGATCCTTCCGCAGGCTTTGCAGGATCAGGGAGGCCATGCAGCATAGGTTTGCTGAGGCATTTGGCCTGGAGTCCTCTGGGTCACTAAGGATGACATGATCCGCAGCCACCTCCTCCGAGCCACGTACAAGTCCATGTGTTTCTTGGGACTCTAAATGATCCCTTAAAGACTGCTGCTGATGCTGAGTGCCAGGCTCCACCTCCATACTGACACAATCCTCCTCCTCCTCCTCTCCCTGTGTGATTGGCGGGCACGCAGGAACACTGTCTGGATAAAGGGGGCCTTGAGAGCTAAGGAAGTCCTCCTCTTCCTGCCTCTGTTCTGCCTCAAGTGCCCTGTCCATTATTCCACGCAGCGTGTGCTCCAACAGGTGGATAAGGGGGACAGTGTCAATGATGCATGCACTGACACTGCTCACCATCCTCGTGGCCTCCTCAAATGGTGACAGGACAGTGCATGCATCCCTGATCATGAAAAAAAACAAGCTCCCCTGACCCTGTCCTAGTGCCATAGTCGCACAGGTACTCATTGATGGCCCTCTGCTGCGTGTGCAGCCGCTGCAGCATGGCCAACGTTGAGTTTCATCTGGTGGGCATGTCACAGATTAGGCGGTTCTTGGGCAGGTTAAATTCCTTTTGGAGGTCTGCCAGCCGAGCACTGGCATTATATGCCGGTGGAAATGCAAACAGACTTTTCTGGCCTGCCTCAGGACATCCTGTAAGCCCGGGTACCTGCCCAAGAACCGCTGCACCACCAAGTTAAGAACGTGAGCCAAACAGGGCACATGGGTCATTTGTCCCTGTCGGAGGGTGGAGAGGAGGTTGGTGCCATTGTCGCAAACCACCATTCCTGCCTTAAGTTGGCGTGGTGTCAGCCACCTCTGAACCTGCCCCTGCAGAGCTGACAGAACCTCTGCCCCAGTGTGGCTCCTGTCCCCCAAGCACACCAGTTCAAGCACCGCATGGCATCTTTTGGCCTGCATACTTGCGTAGCCCCATGAACGCCTATGGAGCACCACTGGTTCCGAGGACAAATCACAGGAAGAGGCCATGGAAGAAGAAGAAGAGGAGGGGTGGAGGCGAGAGGTGTGTCAGAATCATTAGTAGTGGCATTTTGGAGGTGTGGTGGCGGAACAACCTCCAACACTACTGCACCTTGTCCTGCATCCTTCCCAGCTGCCAGCAGAGTCACCCAATGCGCCATGCAACTTAGGTAACGTCCCTGTCCATGCCTGCTGGACCATGAGTCAGTGGTAATATGCACCTTACCGCTGATCGCCCTGTCCAGCGAGGCCAAGACATTGCCTTCCACATGCCGGTAGAGAGCCGGAATCGCCTTCCGTGAGAAAAAGTGGCGTTTGGGTACCTGCCACTGAGGAACCGCACATTCCACAAACTCACAGAAGGGGGCAGAGACTACCAACTGAAAAGGTAGCAGTTGAACTTTACACAACATAGCCTTCCATGTGATGGTACTGAGCTGGAATGGCCTTGCGTGCAAAGAAATAGCAACTGGGAACCTTCCATTGTGGTAGTGAATTTAGACGCTGGCCATGTGGGTGGCAGTGACTGTAATTTTTTTTCTCGCTGTAACAGCTGGGGCAGAGAAATTTGCCTGATATATCCTACAGCTGCTGGTGTGCTACTGGCAGAGTTGCTGCAAGGACCTGGGACACCCCGCCCCATACCATCATCCCTGTCAGTGGAGGCTGCTGAGAGGTCATGAGGTATATATAGCAGGGGTAGACTGGAAAGGTGAGGAGAAAGGAGGAGCACAATTGCATCCCTTTTCTGTGACTTTCAGGCTCTCTTGCCAATGGGCTGAGTGGTGGGAGGTTAAATGCGTTGTCAAGCATGTGGTACTCAAATGGCTGGTGTTTTTGCCATGCTTGATCTGCTTGAGGCAAAATTTGCAAATTGCAGTGTGGTTGATACTGTGTATCATCAAGGAGCAAGTGGTTGACACTGTGTTCAAATAACTCAGCTGTAGGGATGAGCTTCGCAGGTTGCGTGCTCGGATAAGGGTCTGGTATGGATTTTTGGGGGGACCCCACGCCAATTTTTTTTTAAATTTTTGGCGCGGGGTTCCCCTTAATATCCATACCAGACCTGAAGGGCCTGGTATAGAATTTAGGGGGACCCCCATGCCAGTTTTTTTTTGAAATTTTGGTTCGGGGTTCCCCTGTGGGGAAATCCCATGCAGTTTTTATTAATGAACTTTTATGTGTATTGTTGGACCGGCAATTCATTAATAGCCGCGAGTAGTTTTAAATAACTTTTTTTCCTTTGAAATGTCATTTTGCTGTCAGACTGTTCTAAACACGGGAAACATGCGCCCCTTTACAGGCATACTATAGACACCCCCCAGGTACGAAATTTAAAGGGATATTACACTTTTATTGTTTCACTTTAAGCATTATTAAAATCACTGCTCCCGAAAAAACGGCCATTTTTAAAACTTCATTTTGCATTGATACATGTCCCCTGGGGCAGGACCCGGGTCCCCAAACACTTTTTAGGACAATACCATGCAAATTAGCCTTTAAAATGAGCACTTTTGATTTTGAACGTTCGAGTCCCATAGACTTCAATGGGGTTCTAACGTTCGTGCAAAGTTTTGGTCTGTTCGCAAGTTCTGGTGCGAACTGAACCGGGGGGTGTTCGGCTCATCCTTACTCAGCTGACTCCTCCATGCCTGATGCTGGGGCTATGACAGGAGTAGCTGTGAACAGGGAGGGAGAATAAGCCACTCTGACAGCTGCAGGGGACTGCACACTAGTCCCCACTTGGGTGATGGAGGATGAGGATGGTTTAGTAATACAGTCCACCACCTCCTCGGCATGCTGTGGTTGGATAGCATGGGCAACATCACTAAACAGAGGGAATTATGTCCTGCCTGAGGACTGACCATGTCCACCTTTGCCTGTGGACACGTACGTTGCTGGCCCCCTCACAGTGCCATGAGAAGGTCTGCCTCTCCGTGTTGGCCTCCCAGACATAATGGGGGAGTTTATTACTGAAATGTATTAGAGAAGGGGATGCACTTTAATCAATGGATAGTGGTTTTTGATGCACTTTAACTTGAGTACTCTCTGCACAGACACACTAAAATATACTGCACTAAAACTGCACTTTTTTATAATTTTTTTTTCTTTGGGGGGTTTCAGTTGGGTGTGATTTCTATTTTTGTGGTTTTGTCTGTATTGTGTCAATGTTGTTTTCATATAAAATAATAAAAAGGATTTGATTAAAAAACTGCACTGACGCAATTCAATATACTGCAGTAAACATGCACTGATGCACTTCAGTATACTGCAGTAAAGGTGCACTAACGCACATCAATATACTGCAGTAAACCTGCAGTAACGCACCTCAATATACTGTAATAAATGTGCACTAACGCACCTCAGTATACTGCAGTAAATGTGCACTAATGCACCTCAGTATACTGCAGTAAATGTGCACTAATGCACCTCAGTATACTGCAGTAAACCTGCACTAACGCACCTCAGTATGCTGCAGTAAACCTGCAGTAATGCACCTTAATATACTACATTAAACGTGCACTAACGCAAAGAATGGTGGTACATGCTCACTGAGGTGGGAAGGCATCCATGAGCATCACTTCCTCAGTCATCCATCCCCCCAGCCCCACAGCCTCTCCCTTCGTATTATAATGAGCTGAGATTTGTACTGGGGGGGACTTTGGAGGCGATCTCCATACTTGGAGGGGGTTTGGGGGAGATGTCTATATTTCGAGTGATTGGGGGTACATTTTGGCTGTATACTGACTTGTGTATTATCTGCTTGTGAGCTTTGTGTCACCTGTACTCTTGAATCCTTATGAGCCCTGCACACTGTATGACATGCACTGCTGAACTCTGCACCCTGTATGACACACACTGCTGAGCCCTGCACCCTATATGACACACACTGCTGAGCCCTGCACCCTGTATGACACATACTGCTGAGCCCTGCATCCTGTATCTCACACACTGCTGAGCCCTGCACCCTGTATGACACATGATGATTGTAAAGGCTTGCTTTTTTTTAAAATAAAAAACATGTTATACTTAACTCCTCTGTGTAGTTGATTTTGCACAGAGCAGCCCAGATCCTCCTTTTCTTGGATCCCTCTTTACAGCTCCTGCCCCTCCCTCCTTTAAATGCCCCTCAGCCAGCAACTTGCTACAGGGTGTCACCGAAGCCGAGTCAAAGCTCTGTGTACCCATTCAGACACAGAGCCCCAACCTGGCCCTGCCCCCTCTCCCCCCTGATTGGCTGACTGACTTTGATTGACAGCCACGGGAGCCAATAGTGCCAGTGCTCGGTCTCAGCCAATCAGGAGGAGTGTACTGGATGGCTGACGGGATCGTGGACATTGCTGGAGAGAGAAGGAGCTCCGGTAGGTAATTGGGGTTCTGCTACACACAGAATGCATTAAGATAAAGAACCTTCTGCCTTTACAACTCCTTTAAGCCCTGCAGATGTGAATCCACAGGGAATGGTGAGGATGGGGCAGTAATCAGAGGACATTGTACATACGTCTCTCCCAGATCTTCTACTATATAATGTATGGATAGAAAGACACAGAGCGGGGAGGACACTGCTAGGCAGTGGCGTCACTAGGGTTGGTGTCACCTGGTGCCGAAAAAATTGGTGTCACCCCCTCCTCCACCAGCTACCTCAGTACAGACCCCCCTCCATTAACTACAGACCCCACTCCATCAATATAGCCCCCCTCCCTCAGCACTGACCCCCTTCCATCAATATAGACCCCCCACTAAGTACAGACTCCCCTCCCTCAGTACAGACCCCCCTCCATCAGTACAGACCCCCTTTCCTCAGTATAGACCCCCACTGAGTAAAGACCCCCTCCTTCAGCACAGACTCCCCTCCCTTATTGCAGACCCCCCATCAGTACAGATACCCTCCCTCAGTGCAGAGTCTGCAGACCCCCTCCATTAGTACCAACCTCCCACCTCAGTGCAGACCCCCCATCAGTACATACACCCCCCCTCAGTGCTGACCCCTATCAGTATGGAATCCCCCTCTCAGTGAAGACCCCCCATTAGTATAGTATCCCCCCTCAGTGCAGACGCCCATCAGTATAGAATCCCCCCTCAGTGCAGACTCCCCTATAAGTATAAAATCCCCCCTCAGTGCAGACCCCCATCAGTATAGAATCTCCCCTCAGTGCAGACCCCTCCCCCATTAGTATAGAATCCCCCTTAGTGCCAACCCCCATCAGTATAAAATCCCTCCTCAGTGCAGACCCCTCATCAGTATAAAATCCCCCCTCAGTGCCAACCCCCATTAGTATAGAATCCCCCCTCAGTGCAGACCCCCCCATCAGTATAGAATCCCCCCTCAGTGCAGACCGCCCATCAGTATAGAATCCCCCCTCAGTGCAGACCGCCCATCAGTATAGAATACCCCCCTCAGTGCAGACCCCCCATCAGTGCAGACCCCCCCATTAGTATAGAAACCCCCCTAAGTGCAGATCCCCCATTAGTATAGAATCCCCCTCAGTGCAAAGCCCCCATTAGTATAGAATCCCCCCTCAGTGCAGACCCCCCATTAGTATAGAATCCCCCTCAGTGCAGAGCTCCTATTAGTATAGAATCCCCCTCAGTGCAGAGCCCCCATTAGTATAGAATCCCCCCTCAGTGCAGACCCCCCATTGGTATAGAACCCCCCCTCAGTGCAGACACCCCATTAGTATAGAATCCCCCCTCAGTGCAGAGCCCCCATTAGTATAGAATCCCCCTTAGTGCAGACTCCCCATTAGTATAGAATCCCCCCTCAATGCAGAGCCCCCATTAGTATAGAATCCCCCCTCAGTGCAGAGCCCCCATTAGTATAGAATCCCCCTTCAGTGCAGAGCCCCCATTAGTATAGAATCCCCCCTCAGTGCAGAGCCCCCATTAGTATAGAATCCCCCCTCAGTGCAGAGCCCCCATTAGTATAGAATCCCCCTCAGTGCAGAGCCCCATTAGTATAGAATCCCCCTCAGTGCAGACCCCCCATTAGTATAGAATCCCCCTCAGTGCAGAGCCCCCATTAGTATAGAATCCCCCCTCAGTGCCGATGCCCCATTAGTATAGAATCCCCCCTCAGTGCAGAGCCCCCATTAGTATAGAATCCCCCTTCAGTGCAGAGCCCCCATTAGTATAGAATCCCCCCTCAGTGCAGACTCCTCATTAGCATAGAATCCCCCCTCAGTGCAGAGCCCCCATTAGTATAGAATCCCCCTCAGTGCAGAGCTCCCATTAGTATAGAATCCCCCTCAGTGCAGAGCTCCCATTAGTATAGAATCCCCCCTCAGTGCAGAGCCCCCATTAGTATAGAATCCCCCTCAGTGCAGACCCCCCATTAGTAAAGAATCCCCCCTCAGTGCAGAGCCACCATTAGTATAGAATCCCCCCTCAGTGCAGAGCCCCCATTAGTTTAGAATTGCCCCTCAGTGCAGACCGCCCATTAGTATAGAATCCCCCCTCAGTGCAGACTCACAATTAGTATAGAATCCCCCCTCAGTGCAGAGCCACCATTAGTATAGAATCCCCCTCAGTGCAGACCGCCCATTAGTATAGAATCCCCCCTCAGTGCAGACTCACAATTAGTATAGAATCCCCCCTCAGTGCAGAGCCACCATTAGTATAGAATCCCCCCTCAGTGCATAGCCCCCATTAGTATAGAATCCCCCCTCAGTGCAGACTCCCCATTAGTATAGAATCCCCCTCAGTGCAGAGCCCCCATTAGTATAGAATCCCCCTCAGTGCAGACTCCCCATTAGTGTAGAATCCCCCCTGAGTGCAGAGCCCCCATTAGTATAGAATCCCCCCTCAGTGCAGAGCCCCCATTAGTATAGAATCCCCCCTCAGTGCAGAGCCCCCATTAGTATAGAATCCCCCCTCAGTGCAGAGCCCCCATTAGTATAGAATCCCCCTCAGTGCAGAGCCCCCATTAGTATAGAATCCCCCCTCAGTGCAGAGCCATCATTAGTATAGAATCCCCCTCAGTGCAGAGCCCCCATTAGTATAGAATCCCCCCTCAGTGCAGACCGCCCATTAGTATAGAATCCACCCTCAGTGCAGACTCCCCATTAGTATAGAATCCCCCCTCAGTGCAGAGCCACCATTAGTATAGAATCCCCCCTCAGTGCAGAGCCCCCATTAGTATAGAATCCCCCCTCAGTGCAGACACCCCATTAGTATAGAATCCCCCTCAGTGCAGACTCCCCATTAGTATAGAATCCCCCATCAGTGCAGTGCCCCCATTAGTATAGAATCCCCCCTCAGTGCAGAGCCCCCATTAGTATAGGCACCCCCTTCACATGTCCACCCACATATACATAAAGTTTACACCTCAGAACAGCGCGGAAGATACACACAGCCGTGTGTGTCCCTCGTGCTCCTCCTCCTCTTGTGTGGATGTAAACAGAGAGGAGGGGGAGGCGGCTTCAGTCCGCTGAGGGACACAGCGCAAGACCTGAGGTGCAGATCAGGGCAGCGGGCATTGTTAGCAGTGCGTGCCGCTACCTACGGCCGTCACCCGGGTGAGGCCCGCACCCACCTAAAAATGCCACTGCTGCTAGGACTGGGGGTGGGGGTTGGATGGACTTACCTTTTACATGGACGGTGTAGAGATCTGTCAGTATATGGTGTCCTGTAGAGTTGTATATTTCCACACCGTATCTCCCTTCATTCTCTGGAGTCACATTGGATATGATCAGACTTCCATTCTCTGATATCCTTGTATTGGGGAAATATCTGCTCTCATACAGATCACAATCCCAGTGGTCAGCTATTCTTTTCCATTTTTCAGGAGATTTCCTATAGTACCAGGTAAACTCGTCACATCTCCTTGTATCTGGATGGTTGAGGGTGAGATGGAGTCTGATGGGGAGGAGAAGGTCAGATCCCGGCCGGGTGAATATTTCCTCCTGAACACCATTTCCTGCACAGACAGAATACAGATCCCAGTCAGGTCACAGTGTACGCTCCCCTCCCCCCTCATATAACACACATTGATGTGGAACCATCTGGAATCCAATGAGACTAATGAATAAAAAATACAACACTCTCCAAGACCTCCATGTGACAAACGTGGGTCAGACCACCGTCACCTTCACCAACTTGTGACAAATGTCAGGTCCTCCTCACACCGCGCTGTCACTGATACACAACAACGCCACTCCCAGCCTCACCCGGCACAAAGATTTTCCAGCTTGCGGGACACAATCTAAGTGCCAGCAGACTGAGAGCGATTGTCGCTGGGTTTGGATAACTAAGCAATGATCTCTTTAAACTTCCACTAACTACTTTTATAGAGAAGTAGTAATCATTCACCAGATTAGTAATAACAACTGGGATTGTAGAACAAACATCTGTAACACTCGCTGTCACCCCAGACAGGAATATTCAGAGATTTACACCACAGGAGCGATCTTCAAGAGACAGCGACTCTGAGCTCTGCCTTGGGGCATTAGAGATCATTTAACACTTTTCTTAATATTGTTTAATAATGAAAAGGGAGAAAATATTTACAGAAAAAAGGGATTACAAGAGAACAAAGAGGCAACAGCAAAACAAAAAAGGATGAAGAGATGACAATATTAACAAGTCCTGGTTCAGCAGAGTCCAATCAGCGGGCAGAATGGTACAATGACTCTCATAAGACTTGTGTTTAAACTTAAATCAGGCAGTTTAGGGACAGGTGGAACTCCAGCTGAATTTCAGCCAACCGAGCACTGGCTGTGTATGACTGCCTGAAATGGCTACAGACTCTTCTGGCCTGCTTTAGCAGAGCTTCCAACCCCGGGTATCTATTTAAGACACGCTGCAACACCAAATTAAGGACATGTGACAGGCATGGCACGTGTGTCAACTTTCCCTGTCTAAGGGAAGACAGGAGGTTTGTGCCATTATCGGACACCACCATTCCTGGCTGCAGCTGGCATGGCATGAACCACTTCTGGGCCTGTCCCTGCAAACATTTTATTATATTATTTTCTCTATTATTTTTTACAATTTTGTTGTTTATTATTTTCTTTAAATAATGTTTTTAAATATTTTTTTTCACAGTGCTTCTGGTGAAGGGGTGGGGAGTATGTGGCAGTGATGGTGTCAGTAGTTTTTATTTTTACATATTGTTTTTTTACAATTACATCTTTTTTTAAATGCTTATTGGGGGGAGGGGGTTGGGGCAATGGACAGTGTTGGTAGGGCAGGGGGGTGGTGTCAGTAGTTTTTTATTTTATATTTTTTTAATAATTTAATTTTTTATAATTTTTGTTTACAATTTCATTCTTTTGTATTTTTTGCATTTTTTTTCTACCACAGTGTCGGGTACATGCTGAAGGAGGATGCGCAGCGATTTGAAGGCTCCGATGATGGTACCCAGGTTGAGGAAGGGAGTAGTGTGAGCCTAGAGAGAGGGGGTGCCCAAGAAGGACAAGAAACTGGCAGTCATGTTCACCCAGCTGCAGCACACTGCCAAGTTTGCTCCAGTGACGAGGAGGGAGGGGATGATGAGGTCACTGACTCTACTTGGGTCCCTGATAGAAAAGAGGAGGAGGAGGCACATCTCCAATGAGGTAGGATGCCCTCCAGGGGGCAGCTTAAGGGCAGCCACCCTATTGCATCACACTGCAGAGCTAAGCAGGTGCAGGGCGCTGCTGACTCCCCACATATTTTGAAAAGTTCTTTGGTGTGGGCCTTTTTTGAGACGTGTGCAGCAGATCGTACCGTTGCTGTTTGCAACATATGTCTGAAGCGTATCTCGCGTGGCCAAAACAGCAGCCGCTTGGGCACCACATGCTTAACCAGACATATGTCGAGCTCCCATGCAGTCCGTTGGCAACAGTACTTAAAAGACCAACATCAAAGAACAAGGCTGGGATCTCCAACCCCACTATACCTCCAGTCCTCTCAGAAACCTGCAATGAGAGGAATGAAGGTAGAGAAATAGGTGTCCCAAGTACTTGCAGCCAATCTGCTAGCGGTACACCAACATCGGATTTTAGCAGGCAAATTTCCCTACCCCAGTTACTAAACCTTAAAAAGAAATTTGGTCCCAGCCATCCACATGCTCAGCATCTGAATGCTAGCTTGGCCGAATTGCTAGCACTGCAACTGCTGCCTTTTCAGCTGGTAGACTCTGCCCCCTTTTGTGAATTTGTGGAATGTGCAGTACCTCAATGGCAGGTTTCCAAACGCCATTTCTTTTCACGGAAGGCCATTCCAGCTCTCTCAGCATGTGGAAGGCAATGTCTTGGCCTCATTGGACAGGGCAGTCAGCAGTAAGGTGCATATTACCGCTGACTCATAGTCCAGCAGGCATGGACAGGGACGTAACTCTGCTGGCAGCTGAGAAGGATGCAGGACAAGGTTCAGTATTGTTGGAGCTTGTTCTGCCACCATGCCTCCAAAATGCTAGTAGTGGTGATTCTGCCACACCTCTCTCCTCTCTCTCTCTCCTCCACCCCCTCCTCTTCTTCTTCCTCTATGACCTCTTCCTCTGCAGATTTAAGCACTCAGGCAAAAAGATGCCATGCGGTGCTTGAGTTGGTCTGCTTAGGGGACAGGAGCCACACTGGGGCAGAGATTCTGTCAGCTCTGCAGGGGCAGGTTTAGAGGCGGTTGATGCCACGCCAGCTTCAGCCAGGAATGGTTGTATGCAACAATGGCACCAACCTCCTCTCCGCCCTCCAACAGGGACACTTCACCCATGTTCCCTGTTTGGCTCACTTCCTGAATTTGGTGGTGCAGCAGTTCTTAAGCAGGTACCCGGGCTTACGGGGTCTCCTGAGGCAGGCCAGGAAAGTCTGTGGTCATTTCTGCCGGTCATATAATGCCAGTGCGCAGCTGGCTGACCTTCAAAGGGAATGCAACCGGCTCAAGAACCGCCTCATTTGTGACATGCCCACCAGGTGGAACTCAACTTTGGCAATGCTGCATCAGCTGCACACACAGCAGAGGGCCATCAATGAGTACCTGTGTGAGTATGGCACCAGGACAGGGTCAGGGGAGCTTGGCTTTTTTTCACCACGCCAGTGGCTACTGATCAAGGATGCATGCACTGTCATGTCACCATTTGAGGAGGCCACGAGGAGGGTGAGCAGTGACAGTGCATGCATCAGTTATACTGTCCCTCTTGTCTTCCTGATGGAGCACACACTTTGTGGAATAATGGACAGGGCACTTGAGGCGGAACATCGGGAGGAAGAGGAGGACTTCCTTACCTCTCAAGGCCCCTTTATCCAGATAGTATTCCTGTGGGCCTGCCGATCACATAGGAAGAAGAGAAGAAGGAGGAGGATTGTGTCAGCATGGAGGTGGAGGATAACACTCAGCATCAGCAGCAGTCTTCGAGGGATCGTTTTAAGTCCCCAGAAACCCATGGAGTTGTACGTGGTTGGGAGGAGGTGGTTGAGGATCATGTGATTCTTAGTAACCCAGAGGACACAGGAGCGAATGCCTCTGCAAACGTACGCTCCATGGCATCCCTGATCCTGCAAAGCCTGTGAAAGGTCCCTAGGATTCAAGGAGAGGGATCATTACTGGCTGACAACCCTTCTTGATCCACGTTAAAAGGGTAAGGTTGCAGAACGTATCCAGCCTTTGCAGAGGGAGCAGAGGATGAAACATTTTGGGAGGCCTTGCAGAAGGGTTTGTGCAATGCGTTTCCAGAGCCTGGGAGGTTACAACTTTCTGGTGCTGGACAACGTGTTGCGGAGGCTTCGTTCAGTCACAGAAAGAGTGGTGGAGACGGTGGCCGGCTGACCGATGCCTTCAGACAATTTTCAGTCCTCAGCGCCAAGGTCTGATCGGTACCAGCAACCATCACCAGCGTCTGAATTACATGGTGCAGGAATATCTAGGGGCAAGATCAGACTTGGAGACCTTTCCAACAGAGCATCCACTGGGTTACTGGGTCTTGAGGATGGACCAGAGCTTGCTCAATATGCAATTGAGCTACTGGCCTGTCCTGCATCCAGCGTTCTTTCTGAACGCGCATTCAGTGCTGCTGGAGGCTTTGTAAGCGATCACAGAGTGCGCCTGTCCACAGACTCTGTTGATCGGCTCACATTCATAAAAATGAATCAGTCTTGGATCACCAGCCAACAAGCACCTGACGCTGATGTAACCGATTGATTTTTCTATGGATGTGGGATCCCTTGAAGACTGCATATGCTGAGTGACTATCCTATTATGCTGCTAAGTGACTATCCTAGTCCTCCTCAATCTTCATGATGATAGCTTCTAAGAATATTTTTGGTTCAGGGCACCACCACCAATTTTTCTGCCCTTGTTTAAAAGAGGCATGTAATTACAATTCTTAATATAATATTTCACAGCAGGGGCCGTTCCAGCGCCCACCAAGAGTAACTGTGAGGACTTACAGTGTTCTGGTACCACCAACACCTTAGGCCCAATTTTCCGCAGAGTGTATAGGGCCGGCCATATAGTATATACAGGCGGTCCCCTATTTTCAAACATCCGACTTACAAATGACTCCTACTTAGAAACGGAGGGAGACAACAGGAAGTGAGAAGAAATCTACCCCTAGGAAGGGAAAATTTTCTCCTGTAAGAGTTAATATGGGAAAAATGTGTCTCCACTGATGCTTTATCACCAATCCTTGTTTCCCTAATAACCCCAAATTTGCAAAATCCAATTGTCATTGGGACAGAAAATGAGGTGAAATCTTCTAAAGAGGTGCACAGGCAGCAAAACAAATGTTACAGGGGTGATAACCCTTCCCTATGTTATCCAAAAAGATTAAAAATAGATTTTGTTGGCTGGAGCTACACTTAAAAAATGTACCTGTTCCAAATTACAAACAGATTCAACTTAAGAACAAACCTACAGTCCCTGTCTTGTTTGTAACCCGGGGACCGCCTGTATATTGCTGTTCAGAGTATATAGGGCCTGGGGGCCCCACGCCTTTTTTTTTTTAATTTGGGTGCGGGGTTCCCCTTAATATCCATACCAGACCCAAAGGGCCTGGTAATGGGCTGGGGACCCATGCCGTTTTTCTCAATAATTTTTTTTCTGAATTGCCGGGACCCGACATTATATTAAAGCCGCAAGCAGTTTTAAATGACTTTTATTCCTTTAGAAATGACATTTTGTGCAGGGACTGTTCTAAGCACGGGAAACATGCGCCCCTTTACAGGCATACTATAGACACCCCCCAGGTACGATATTTAAAGGAATATTTCACTTTTATTGTTTCACTTTAAGCATTATTAAAATCACTGTTCCAGAAAAAACATCCATTTTTAAAACTTTCTTTTGCATTGATCCATGTCCCCTGGGGGAGGACCCGGGTCCCCAAAACCTTTTTTGACAATACCATGCATATAAGCCTTTAAAATGAGCACTTTTGATTTTTCATGTTCATGTCCCATAGACGTTAGCGGTGTTCGCAAGTTCTGCCGCAAACCGAACAGGGGGGTGTTTGGCTCATCCCTAGTCACAAATATGTCTGATTATGTGTTGTTCATGAAGGAAGTACTTACTAAGGTTTATTCCAGGTTTATTCCAATGTTATTGGGCGGCACTGCCAAGGACCTGACTTTATTGGTTCTATCAGAATTCTTGTATGTTTTTGTAAATTTGGTGTCTAAAACATTTTATTGGTATTATCTTGTTATATAACAAAAGCTGTGTCCATATTACTCCAATAAGAATGATTTGTGTCTTATTGTATTACTTATGAGATTTATTGTGTTTTCTTCAATATGACTCCGCCCCCTCAGCCCCACCCGGGTCATGATACATTCTGTTATGCCTCCAGCATGATATCTATTAAAGGAGTTGCAAAAGCAGATGGTGCATTCTATGCATTAGGATTAAAAAACTTCTGTGTTTAGTAGCCAACCCAGCACCCCCTAATTACTTACAGGAGCCCCATCTCTCTCCAGTGATGTCTACGAATGTCTAAGCTGTCCGGGACACTCCTCCTGATTGGCTGAGACACAACAGCGGCGCCATTGGCTCCCGGGGATGTTAATTGAAGCCAGTCAGCCAATTAGAGGAGAGAGGGGGTCCGGGCTAGGTCAGGGCTCCATGTCTGAATGGACACACGGAGCTGTGACTCAGCTCCAGTGCTCCAGTGCCCCCATAGCAAGCTGCTGGCTGTGGGGGGCAATAGGAGGGAGGGGCCAAGAGCAGCAAAGAGGGACCCGAGAAGAGGAGGATCCGGGCTTCGCTGTGCAAAACCAACTACACAGAGGAGGTAAGTATAACATGTTTGATTTTTGTTTTTTTTAAACAAGACTTTACAATCACTTTAAGTTTATCTGCCTGCAATATCAGATTTGACCACAAGATGGAGGCAGTGGTAAATTTACTGTGTTTGCATAATACAGAATCTGTTCACCTTTCATAAAAATTCCCATTATTCTTCAGTCTAAGGAAAAGAAACAGGTGCATCCTGGGAGTTAAGACTCCATATTAGAAGGAACCAATTATCAGAGTTCACAACTAAAACTTGCATCCCCTAAATGCAGCATCGCTGGTGAGAGTCTTATTGCCATCTACAGCCTAGCCTATTCATTGTTTTTCTGTATATTGTGTATCTTGTTTTGTTTTGTTTTTTTTCTCAATAGTTTCACCCCACCCTGTTTTGTTAATAAAACTGCAAGATTACACTCAGTTTGGCTTATTGCAGAATAGGATGGTTTAGCTGCTGTAACGATCCGGGGTGAATAGGCTCCAGTGGTGCATGCGCGTTGGAGAAATCGCGTCAGTCCCGACTGCATTTTCAAGGGGATGGCAGCCCATTTTTAGTCAAAAGAAACAAAGCTCAAAAAATAAACAGATTCCCTCACAGGGGTGTTCAGCATTACAGTCCTGCTTCAGAACAACCAGCATTCAGCCTTCCTGTCACTACACCTCATGCCTTACACCTTAGACCTTGGTCTATCTTCCCCAGACCTGACGCTCAGCACCTCTGTGCTTGCAGCTTTGTGCTGCACTGGCTCCCTCCTGACTACTAAGCCAGACCTCCTGTCTGCCGGGCTGAGCTGTCCCCATGGATGAGCCCTGACCTCTATTCCTGGGATCATTATGAACCCAGACCACACAGGTGTGCAATTAGTATTCCTGCCAAACCCAGGCACACACTGCTCATGTGCACCTGTGACACGGGGGGCGCATCTCCACACCGCATATTGAGATACACACAGGGAGACGTGTAGTGAGGACAAAATATGTTAGTTTACTAAAAAAACTGTGTCAGATATCACATTGGTTTTATATTTCCTCTTTTACTTTTGTAATAAAAAAAATTATGTTTTACTCGGTAATTTATCTATATCAGTGATCGATAACTTGTCATCTGTAACTTGTACAGCTCTCCTTATTGTTGGTGTATTTTATGTGTGGCCCAAGACAGGTCCTCTTCTTCCAATGTGGTCCAGGAAGGTGAGAAGGTTGCACACCCCGGCATTAGACAATACCAACTGTTTTATGATCTCCTCCATCTCCAAACCAAATCCTAGCTGTGTCCCGGCACTAACTATACAAAAGGTAATCCTATCAGGCTGTCCACGCCTGCCGCTCATCAGCCTCCACTAACTTACCTCTAAGGCCCCTTTCACATGGGGGGGAGGGATCAGCTTGCTTTGTGGGGGATGTCCACTGATCCCCAGCTGAGCAGAGTGGACACAGACAGAGCCACTCCGCTCTATGAGCAGTCAGGTGCAAATGGACAGGCTGATCCACTTATACAGAGGGGAATGGATCCCCTTCTTTTTTTATTATTGGATTGGAGGTAGGTGGGCATAAACAGACACAAGTCACTTTGCACCCGCCGGTCCATGGAGATACATGGACCATGGGGGGTGTTGTGAAAACTTTTACTAATGTATGTTGTCAGATGTTGTCAGATGCCCCCCAGTGTCAGTTTTGCTGTAATACGCTCATGTGAGGGTATTCGCACATACAGACGCTGGTGGAAGACCATTGGATGCGGAAACCTTCCCGTGGACACGGCCGATCTGTTTGCTCTTTTAAGGATGTTTGTTTATGCCTCACCAAGGGACTGAAGCCTGAAGTCTGGAACGCATAGACATCACCAGACGCTGGGTTTCATCCCTGGTGATGCTCTGCCACGCCTCTACTGCAACTGTCTTCAGTTCCTGCTTGTTCTTGGGGCATTTTCCCTTCAGTTTTGTCTTCAGCAAGTGAAATTCATGCTCAATAGGATTCAGGTCAGGTGATTGACTTGACCATTGCATAACATTCCACTTCTTTCCCTTAAAAAAACTCTTTGGTTGCTTTCGCAGTCAACAACATGGGGACAAGGTGCTTTTTTTGTGGAGGGGGGCGGCCTCAAAACAACCCCCCTATGTTCATAACATGTGTCCCGATATGGTTTAGGGGCACTCACTTGTCCCCCAACTCCATTTTTTTCAAGATTTACAAGTGTACACTGCTGGGCTCTGAGGAAGAAGATATTCCTTCGAAACCCGTCAGCCGGCAGTGGCCTTCAAAATCTCCTCTGGTACCATCTGGAGTCTGCTGTCTCTAGACCAATCGCTGTCATCTGGACATCACATGTATCGCGGGTGTTTTACATCTGCTTGTGAGTAGTTTTTTAACTTTATTTTTAATAAGACATACCTAAGGAGAATGCACAAGGTTGGTGCACCCTCTTTTCTTTTTCTCTTTTGACATTGTACATACGTCTCTCCCAGATCTTCTACTATATAATGTATGGATAGAAAGACACGAAGTGGGGAGGACACTGCTAGGACTGGGGGTGGGGGTTGGATGGACTTACCTTCTACATGGACGGTGTATATAAAGACACGGAGCGGGGAGGAAACTGCTAGGACTGGGGGTGGGGGTTGGATGGACTTACCTTCTACATGGACGGTGTATATAAAGACACGGAGCGGGGAGGACACTGCTAGGACTGGGGGTGGGGGTTGGATGGACTTACCTTCTACATGGACGGTGTAATAATCTTTCTGTATATAGTTTCCTCTTCTGTATGTAGCCACACTGTATATCCCATCATTCTCCAGAGTCACATTGGATATGATCAGACTTCCATTCTCTGATATCCTTGTGTTGGGGAAATATCTGTGATCAGTCAGATCACATACCAGGTGTGTAGCTATGTCTTCCCCGAATCCAGGAAATTTCTCATAATTCCAGACAACCCCGTCACATCTCTCTCTATCTGTATGGTTGAAGGTGAGATGGTGTCTGATGGGGAGGAGAAGGTCAGATCCCGGCCGGGTGAATATTTCCTCCTGAATACCCTTTCCTGCACAGACAGAATATAGATCACAGTCAGGTCACAGTGTACGTTCCCCTCCCCCCTCATATAACACACATTGATGTAGAACCATCTGGAATCCCATGAGACTAATGAATAAAAAATACTCTTCAAGACCTCCATGTGAATAACGTGGGTCAGACCACCGTCACCTTCACCAACTTGTGACAAATGACAGGTCCTCCTCACACCGCACTGTCACTGATACACAACAACGCCACTCTCAGCCTCACCCGGCACAAAGATTTTCCAGCTTGTGGGACACAATCTAAGTACCAGCAGACTGAGAGCGATTGTCTCTGGGTTTGGATAACTAAGCAATGATCTCTTTAAACTTCCACTAACTACTTTTATTGAGAAGTAGTAATCATTCACCAGATTAGTAATAAGAACTGGGATTGTAGAATAAACGTCTGTAACACTCGCTGTCACCCCAGACAGGAATATTCAGAGATTTACACCACAGGAGCGCTCTTCAAGAGACAGCGACTCTGAGCTCTGCCTTGGGGCATTAGAGATCATTTAACACTTTTCTTAATGTTGTATAATAATGAAAAGGGAGAAAATATTTACAGAAAAAAAGGGATTACAAGAGAACAAAGAGGCAACAGCAAAACAAAAAGGATGAAGAGATGACAATATTAACAAGTCCTGGTTCAGCAGAGTCCAATCAGCGGGCAGAATGATACAATGACTCTCATAAGACGTGACAGGTCCTCTTTGGTTTGATGTTAAAGGGAGAGCCGTCACCTGTGGGTGGGTCCTCTTTTCTGGACCTCGAGGGGGGTGGTGACAGAAATGACTTGACCAATCATCCAGTCTAAGGTGTGGCTGCTGGGATGTCACTGTGTTTATGTCCATGTCCCAGATCCAGTTTTCTACAGGTAATAATATCTTTGAATAGCTACATGTTACAGTCTATGAACTTGTATATTATTATCCAGCATTGAATTCCCTTTTGAATGGATATAAATATGTGGGGGGTGGGATGTCTACTTGACCTAGGAAGGGTAATGTGTCCCATTGGCTCCCCATATCATCTAATATAGGGGGGTGTTTGGACATAAAACATTGCTTGTTAATGGGTAAAATATTCTGAAGTTATTAATTTTACCAGGGAAGAGAGACATCTCTCCCGTCTCATCGGGGAACCTGGGACTGCAGCTGACCATAGAGAGGTTTGAGGAACGGAACATCGACGATGATTGCTATGTTCTAAGACAGTGTTTCTCAACCTTTTTCCAGTCAAGGCACCCTTTAAAGGGAAGCACAACCTCGAGGCACCCCATTCTAAGATGTAAAGAAATCAAACTAACTATTCTATGCAATGCAAGATCCACACACGTAGGACACATAACATTAGAGGTGATTTATGTTGAGTGTCTGACAGGTATTACAGCATTTCTTCTTCCTCGTTTTCGCTCTCCCTCGCAGCTAACATGACCCCAATGCTGACAGAGAGCAGCGGGGTGGTCAAACAAAGATGATGTGCTGGTGCCCGATGTCCTTCTTATCAACCAATGATGTCAGTGGTTGTTAGGACACTGGCGGCTGGCCTGCACAGTGCCCAATGTTGTAATGCTGCACAATGAAACTGGTGGCTTTGAGTAACAAAAAGTAGACTGGATCCACCCCCTGGCTTGTATACAATTTTTGGGCAAATTTTAGGCATTTAACCAAAGGCACTACTGAAGAACCCAGAAGGCACCCTGGTAGAAAAAGCATGGTCTAAGAAAAGATGATTAAGGAACGGAACATCCCGACCATCACTATGGCCTAAAACTGAAGCAACGAGTATTTCATCACTTCAGGGTTCACCGGTTGTAAACAAACAATTACTGGAAAAAGCATTGGATCATAACGATCTTGGTTTCATCCAATGCTTTTAAGGGCAGAGGAGAGATCCGAGGTCTAATATATGCTCTCGCAGTAAAGAGTACCATGTTGTTCATCCCTTGTTATAGCAATAAAGCTGATCCCCAGAAAAATGTAAGGTACAGTGTAAAAATAAAAAAAATAACCTAAAATTTAAAAAAATAAAATAAAGTTCCCTATCCCTGTGTATCTTTTAAAAAAAAATTGCATTTAAAAAACAGCAAATATCATGTGACACAAAAAGTAGAAACACCTGCCATTTTATTCTCCAAGGGCCTCTGCTTTAAAAATATATAATGTTTGGGGGTTATAAGTAATTTTTCAGAAAAAAATACTGTCTTTTACATGCAAACAAAAAGTGTTGGAGGGGGGGGGGGTGAAGTGACTCCGGTCTAAGATGGCTGCATGATTGAAGAACTCCTGCATCGAGGAGCCAAAAATCAGCAATCCGGAAGATATTCTGCCTTCCTTTAAACCATCCGCAAACAATGGGGAAAGGCAACAGAAGTTCTGCTTCTTGTCTCCCCCTGAGAAACAAGCAAACAGCTCAGTGGGAACATATCAACGATGTTCTGAACACAGCAGGGAGATAGCCACGTGGCATCCAGCAGTCACCCGGCATCTACACCATGCAGGGAGACACTCTCTCCACAAAGGTACCTCTCTTACTCCTTCTCCACAATACCTAAACCTCTCTGACTTACAGGCTGTAGCAGGCAAAATTAAATTAACCCTATCTGCTGCTACCACAGACCTCTGTGGAGACATACAAGTTGTTGCCATGAGACTAGGCTCAGTGGAACAAGTGACTACCCACCATGCTATTGCCATATGCCAAATACAGCGGGCCTCTGACAACCAGTTTGCACACATTATAGAGATGCATCATAACTTAGAGGACCTTGACAATAGGGGAAGACGCCATAACATAAGAGTGAAAAGAGTGCCTGAAAACATTGACCAGCCAAATCTAGAACATTCTATCATTTCCATCTTCAATGATCTCTTGTGGACTCTTCGATTGAAATGGAGAATATCCACAGAGCTCTCCGTCCGAGGGGTCATGACACAACCCCCCCGAGGGATGTGATTTGCTGCTTGGTCAATTTGCCTCTCAAAGAAGCCATCCTAAGGAAAGCTTGAGAAAAAAAAACATGTGCTCTTTAATGGAACAGAATTAAAAGTGTTTCAAGATTTATCCAATATCACCTTACAACATAGAACATAGGAGAGCACTAAACCCTCTTTGTGGACCAACTACGCACTAAAGGAATATCCTGTTGCTGGAAATTTCCGTCCGGTCTGTTGGCTACTTGGAGGGGGAAATACAGCTTTCCTACACACTCTAGACAACCTACAATCCTTCTGTGATTCCTTGGGCCTTCCACTCATCAAGGTTCCCAAATGGTACAGATCCTTCTCCCTTATAGAAAACTAGGTCTCCAATAACTGCACTCCACAGGCACAGAGACAGCAGGGCTGTCGTCATAGATCCCAACCCTCCATCCCGCCAACCCACCGCAACTCCAGAGATGAAGCAGACTGGAGCCCTGGAATCTCTCCACCAAGGCGGCTTGACCGCATGGAGACTTGAAAAACCTCAGTAAGCCCAACTCATCTCTACGTGCCACGAAGGGTTGTGAGCCTTTCTTGTGCGCTCATACCCTTTCTTTTTTTTCTTTCTTTCTTTTTTTTTTTTTTTCCTCCAGTTAAAGTAACAAAAACGGGGACTGATTTGTTATCTGTTCTATACCATTTGTAAAGTTTAAAACATGGTTATTAGGTTCTTAGGTAAAGAAACATCTTACCTCCAGCTAACATAATTAAGCTCCCTAGTACTGGATTAATAAGGGATTTAACCTATAAATCCACAACATTGCTCACATTTGAGAAGGAGGTCCTAATCAAACTTGGGTTTACAACCTTAAGAATTTACACGCAATCTGTGTACTATATAACTGCTACAATCACTCAATAGGTTTTTTTATTTTTCTAAATACCACTTGATAGTAACCTTACAAAGGCCATTTTGGATTCATTTCCATGAGAACCCGTTTGCAGGATGCATTAAACCAACAAGAACATGACTGAATTATAGATATGGTCAAAATGTTGAAAGTGAAAAAATGGACTTTCTAGGCACCAATTATAAGAAAATAAACAATAAATTTTATTAACAATTTATACATACAAGATTTTTGAAAAAAGGGCAGTAAAATACTGCAGTGTTACTACAGTGGCAACTAGGTCTAGCCAATATTGGTCATAGATGTCAAAGCATTTCATGATAAACATGCATGACTAGACTGTAATGTAACAATATATTAAGCTCTACATGTTTCGCAAAGATTGCTTCTTCAGGAGCTTGTGTATTCTCTAAAGGGAGAAAAACCATTAATAAAGTACAAAGTCTCAACTTGGCAAGATATGCAGCTAACACCAAGACTGCGCTGGGGAACGAGCAGGACATACACAGCATGCAAAGTGCACAGCGAGCAAAATGTGGGAGCGTGCCAGATAACAAGAGGTAGAGGGTGGTAACAAAGATATATATATATATATATATATATATATATATATATATATATATATATATATATATCGTATTTATTGGCGTATAACACGCCCTTTTCCCCCTTAAAATCAGGGGAAAGTCGTGGGTGCGTGTTATACGCCGATCCCCGCTATCGCTATGTGAATGTCGGCGATCGCCGCCGACATTTACATAGCGAGTAGTTTCAAATATGGCGCCGCGGACTTCGGAGGGACTCGGCGGTGCTGAACGAGCGCCGCCGAAATCACAGAGCCGAGATACGCTCTTTCCGGCGCCGCTCTCTGTCACGCCCAGTCCCGCCATTGGACCTGTGTTATGTCCATCATAGGGCGGGACTGGGCGGGACTGTGAGCGGCGCCGGAAAGAGCCGAGAACCCTCGGCTATGTGTATCTCGGCGGCGTTCGTTCACTTCCGCCGGCGCCGAGTCTCTCCGAACTCCGCGGCGCCATATTTAAAACTACTACCATGTGTATGGCGGCGGCGGCAGGAGGCATGGACACTGGGGACAAGGCTGCAGGGACAAGGCTGCACTGGGGACAAGGCTGCATTGATAAGGCTGCACTGGGGACAAGGCTGCATTGATAAGGCTGCACTCTGGACAAGGCTGCATTGATAAGGCTGCACTGGGGACAAGGCTGCATTGACAAGGCTGCACTGGGGACAAGGCTGCAATGACAAGGCTGCACTGACACTGAAAAGGCTGCAATGACACTAACAAGGCTGCAGATGAACACTGATAAGGCTGCATTGATGGGCATTTTAATGTAAGTTTCTTTTCCTTAAACTTCCCTCCTAAAAGTTTTTTTCCTTTAAAATTCTCTCCTAAACTTGGGGTGTGTGTTATACGCCGATAAATACGGTATATATATATATATATATATATATATATATATATATATATATATATATATATATACAGTATCTCAAAAAAGTGAGTACACCCCTCACATTTTTGTAAATCTTTTCTTGTATCTTTTCATGTGACAACACTGAAGAAATGACACTTGTCTACAATGTAAAGTAGTGAGTGTACAGCTTGTATAACAGTGTAAATTTACTGTCCCCTCAAAATAACTCAACACACAGCCATTAATGTCTAAACCGCTGGCAACAAAAGTCAGTACACCCCTAAGTGAAAATCTCCAAATTGGGCCCAATTAGCCATTTTCCCTCCCCCGGTGTCATGTGACTCGTTAGTTTTACAAGGTCTCAGGTGTGAATGGGGAGCAGGTGTGTTAAATTTGGTGTTATCGCTCTCACTCTCTCATACTGGTCACGGGAAGTTCAACATGGCACCTCATGGCAAAGAACTCTCTGAGGATCTGAAAAAAAGAATTGTTGCTCTACATAAAGATGGTCTAGGCTATAAGAAGATTGCCAAGACCCTGAAACTGAGCTGCAGCACGGTGGCCAAGACCATACAGCGGTATAACAGGACAGGTTCCCCTCAGAACAGGCCTCGCCATGGTCCACCAAAGAAGTTGAGGTCACGTGCTCAGCGTCATATCCAGAGGTTGTCTTTGGGAAATAGACGTATGAGTGCTGCCAGCATTGCTGCAGAGGTTGTAGGGGTGGGGGGTCAGCCTGTCAGTGCTCAGACCATACGCCGCACACTGCATCAAATTGGTCTGCATGGCTGTCATCCCAGAAGGAAGCCTCTTCTAAAGATGATGCACAAGAAAGCCTGCAAACAGTTTGCTGAAGACAAGCAGACTAAGGACATGGATTACTGGAACCATGTCCAGTGGTCTGATGAGACCAAGATAAACTTATTTGGTTCAGATGGTGACAAGCGTGTGTGGGGGCAACCAGGTGAGGAGGACAAAGACAAGTGTGTCTTGTCTACAGTCAAGCATGGTGGTGGGAGTGTCATGGTCTGGGGCTGCATGAGTGCTGCTGGCACTGGGGAGCTACAGATCATTGAGGGGACCATGAATGCCAACATGTACTGTGACCTACTGAAGCAGAGCATGATCCCCTCCCTTCAGAGACTGGACCGCAGGGCAGTATTCCAACATGATAACCACTCCAAACACACCACCAAGACCACCACTGCCTTGCTAAAGAAGCTGAGGGTAAAGGTGATGGACTGGCCAAGCATGTCTCCAGACCTAAACCCTATTGATCATCTGTAGGACATCCTCAAATGGAAAGTGGAGGAGCGCAAGGTCTCTAACATCCACCAGCTCCGTGATGTCCTCATGGAGGAGGGGAAGAGGACTCCAGTGACAACCTGTGAAGCTCTGGTGACCTCCATGCCCAAGAGGGTTAAGGCAGTGCTGGAAAATAATGGTGGCCACACAAAATAGTGAAACTTTGGGCCCAATTTGAACATTTTCACTTAGGGGTGTACTGACTTTTGTTGCCAGCGGTTTAGACATTAATGGCTGTGTGTTGAGTTATTTTGAGGGGACAGCAAATTTACACTGTTATACAAGCTGTACACTCACTACTTTACATTGTAGACAAGTGTCATTTCTTCAGTGTTGTCACATGAAAAGATAGAAGAAAAGATTTACACAAATGTCACTGAGGGGTGTACTTACTTTTGTCAGATACTGTATATTTATGTTCCAAAAAAAGGGGGGGGGAAAGGGTTTTCTACACCTGAACTGTGCAAGTAAAGAAAAAGTGTGTATATAAAGATAGGTGGCAAGCTACAACCATATCCGGATATTTTCCATGCGTTGTGGTAAACAGAATCTGATGCACGTACACACGAGCGGACTTTACGGCAGACTTGGTCTGGCGCACTTTTCGACGGACTTTGCGATGGACTTTACGACGGACTTTACGACGGACTTTCTGAATGAACGGACTTGCCTACACACGATCAACCAAAGTCCGACGGATTCGTACGTGATGACGTATGACCGGACTAAAACAAGGAAGTTGATAGCCAGTAGCCAATAGCTGCCCTAGCGTCGGTTATTGTCCATCGGACTAGCATACAGACGAGCGGACTTCTTGACGGGACTCGAGTCCGTCGGAAAGATTTGAAACATGTTTTATTTCTAGGTCCGTTAAACTTTTGGGAAAAAAAAGTCCGCTGCTGCCCACACACGATCGAATTGTCCGACGGACTCCGGTCTGCCGGACCACAGTCTGCCGTAAAGTCCGATCATGTGTACGCGGCATAATAGATGCCTACCTTTTTAGGAGCGTTAAATATTTAGGGACTAGAGGTATTTTAACTGTAAAATAAGGCTGGGACCTTCATGTATGGCTTCAAATGTGCTTAGCGGCAAATGATTGCCATCTATAGAGTAATAGGAGCCTAATTACTGTATTTATTGGCGTATAACACTCACTTTTTCACCATGAAAATCGTGTGCAAATAGCGTGTGCGTGTTATACGCCAATACTTTAATTTTAGCTGCCTCGGAGGGGACAGGGAGGGGGGGCAGGACGAGCGCCGTCAGATTACATACAGCGAGAATCTCCTGTTTACTTGGCGGCATCTGTAATAAGAAGTCCCGTCTCTTGGGCCGCCTTTGGACCACTGTTCTGTCTATCATAGGAGATTCTCACTGTATGTAATCTGACTGCACTCGTCCTGCCCCCTCTGGGCTGCAGATGGGCATTGATCAAGCTGCATTGATGGCAATGGTGAGGCTGCATTGATGTGGACTGATGAGGCTGCATTGATGGCAATGGTGAGGCTGCAGATGGACACTGACCCTTATTTTGCTTCAAAGTTCCATATTTAAAATTTACGTTTTTTTCCTGAAACTTCCCTCTTAAAATGAATGTGCGTGTTATACGCCTGTGCGTGTTATACGCCGATAAATACGGTAAATAGAATAAAGGAAAAAAAGAAAGAAAGGGGGACCACAGGGAGGGGAAGAAGGGGAGCGGAGGGGAGGGGGGGAGGCTGGGAGAGGGGGGTAAGGGGACTTGAGGGGGGAAAAAAGGAAGAGGGGGGGGAGGTGGGACTGGCAAAAAGCGAGAGAGAAACCATAATGATATATGATAAACTATAATCTCAGCTAGTAAGTAAACCTGAGTAGTATAGGGAGTACCAGCATTAATTAAACTGGATATACACTATGTCAGGGGAGAATCTCATCATATAGGAGATTTTCAAGAAAAACACTGAAGCTCCAGGCACAGAGAACCCCAAAAAGGTTAATTCCAGACCATCTGTAGGGATAGGGAGATCTATAGTAAGTCAATCCAGGTATCCTTGTACTGTCACCACATCGCTGAATAAGAATAACAGGTACATACCTAACCAAATTAGAAAGTAGGGTAAAAGTCATCCAGATAAGGGGACCCCCAGATGGAGGTAGTTACCAATGATATAAGGCTCCACACAGTGCCTTATATACATGCCCCAATCAGGTGTACGCTGAAGAACTTCCGCATCACCTGACCCGTCCGTAATAGGATGCACGTGCAACACCGCACCGATCGCAAATGAGCGGCCCACAGGAGCAGCCGTCATAGAGCAAGATCGAGTGGGGCGCACGTCCAAGTGGGAGAAAGAAGACTCGGGGGGCCCCTTCCAGTGGCACCTCCAGGCTACGTCATGCAACATAGATTGCATTTGGCGAAGATGGAATGACCTGAGGATAGATGTTAAGCTGCAAACCATGGCTTGGTGTTTGCTGCAAATCTTGACAAATTGAGATTTTTTTTCCTTTTTTCGTATCCGGTGGTGCGGCGGGTGTCGTGATTGATGATGGATCTACATCAGGAGACATTGTTTTTTTATTTTCTTAATAAAAGCCCTTTCACGCTAGGGGGCGTCGGCGGTAAAGTGCTGCTAATTTTAGCGGTGCTTTACCGTAGTTTTCGCGGCGCTATTCAGCCGCTAGCAGGGTGCTTTTAACCCCCACTAGCCTCCTAAAATGGGTTAAAACCGCTTGCAAAGCGTCGCTGCAGGTGCGCTTTGCCGGCGGTTCGGCGGTGCTGCCCATTGATTTCAATGGGCAGGGGTCGCTTTAGGCACAGTGTACTCACCGCTCCTACAGCGCCTCAAAGATGCGGCTAGCAGGACTTTTTTTACCGTCCTGCCAGCGCACCACTCCAGTGTGAAAGCCTAAGGGGCTCTTACATTGGAGTGAAAAGAGCGGTTCTTTCTTTTCTTTGTTTTCTTTTTTTTTTCAAAAAACTGTGTGTGGGGGGAGATGTGACATGTTAGAGCTGGGGGAGGGGTCTGACAGCAGCACTGTGGAGGGGAGCGGAGGAGGAAGTTATGAAGGTGATGGGTTCGGTGCTCGGTGAGAGCCTGTGGATGACCCAGTGAACCCTCACTTCTGAGCGGCGGGAGGAGACACTTCGGAGGAGGCAGCCTGAGCTCATGTGGAGCGGCTGCAACACCACCTGACCAGTGCGGAGGGGAAGCATTGGGATTGCTCTGAGAAGCGTCCAGCCCGCTGCTGCGCCTTCCCTGCATCCAGCTTCCGGGCTCTACTCTTGGCTCCAGAACTCCTTCAGCCTCACTACTGCACTATTGCATCTGATAGAACCATAGAGACCCCAGAGTATCGGTCGGACCCGCGATAATGTAACAAAGCACCTTGAAGACCGGGTGCTACGTTCTCCCTGGAAGTCGAGTAGGGGTCTGAATCATCTCCAAGCATACAGCGGCGAGGTCAAGGTAGGATCAGCGATGGCTGAGATCGTGTTTTATGCTATATAGTTTATGCAAAAGGATTGTGTAATAGAGTTACTGGGTTGCTTCCCTGAATGGCTACCTGTTAAAACTTGCTGAGTTGTGCTGGAAAGACCCGATTGGCTGTATCTGAAAATGCCTGAACCAAGGGACAGTGCCTAAGGTGAACTATGGTGAACAGGTGTGTGGCATTAAGCCTTACTGGTGCCTAGAGACAAAAAGGGCACAGAGAGATTGAATTTTCTTAAAATCCTGATACTGCTAGTCTGTTCCTGGACTTTGCCTTGCCTCTTGATTAGCAGGGTTTTAAAAACGCATAAAAGGGTAAAATTGTCTACGTGCTAATAGAAGCTATTATTGCTTACAAGGTCGCTAAGAGATTGAAACTAGAAAGAAATCCCAGAAGCAGAATAAACTCTAGTGTGGAGGACGGAGCATAAGAGGCTTAGGAGGCTTAAGGAGCAAATAAGAGAGAGCCAGAAGTAAGGAAGAGAAAGTGAGCTGGGTGGAGTGGAACATGAGAGGTCACTCTCAAAAAGCTGTAGAGACTAAAAAAACCCAGAGAAAGTCTAAACTCAAGTTCAATCCAAAAATATCTAAAAGAAGCGAACCTAAAAAGCCCGGACATGGACAGTAGGCAACAGGGGGTGAAGGATAAAAAGAAAGAACCAGCAAAAAATAAAGTGGCCCAAGGAGGAGCTCAGAGGGGGGAGGCTCCCCCAGAAAGGGTTTTGGAATGTAGCCTGGAGGAAGAGAGTGTCACGGACACACTCCCTACTAAAACGGAGATGCAAGACATGTACGCTAAATGAGAAAACTCAATTAAATCAGAGATCCTTAACGTAAGCTCAGATATGGGCCACCTCTTGAAACGAGTTGAAGTAGTGGAGGAGACTTCAGAACAACAGGCGCAAGAAATTATAGCCTTAAAAACCCAATTAAGAAAGCTCCAACTAGACCATCGGGAGATGCTCTATAAAGTGGAAGAACAGGAAAATCAAAATCGTCGGCAAAATTTAAGAATCAGATCTGTTCCGGAACAGCGAGGAGAAAACCTGATTATTGTGGTGAAAGAAATTTTCAACCCCCTTCTTGGCAGAAGCCTAGATGAAGAGTTAAAAATGGATCGGGTACATAGGATAAGAAAACCCCCAAGTGTTAGAGAAGACATCCCCAGGGATATCATCGTCAAGTTTCATCAATACGAATACAAAGGCAAAGATCTGGAGTAAACTGAGAGGAATCCAAGCGGTGAAATTCAAAAATAGTGATATCCAAGTCTTCTCTGACCTTTCAGCAGGGACTCTGTTTAGGAGACGCCAATTGAAACCCCTATTGGAGACACTGAGGGCGGCAAATTTGAAGTATAGTTGGGGTTTTCCAGCATCTTTGAATGTTATCAAAGATGATAGAAAATGTAGATTGGAGCATCTAGAGGACTTACAGGACTTCTGCAGGAACTTAGATATTCCTATCCCATCTATTCTGGGGCGGGCGAGTTTATAAATAGGGAAAAAGGTTGCTCTAGGTATAGGGGTTTGGGTGATTCGAAACAGAGGGGTTGAAACCTGGGCTCGGGGAGAGATGTGTGATGCGCTAATCAAAATCCAAAGGCTGGGTGGGGAGGGAAGGGGTTGGGGGGAAGGGGGAGGCGAGAGGGGGGGTGGGAAAGGTGTTAAAGTCTCCACGTACTTCATTTCCCCCCCCATAAGGGGGGGGAGTGGACCACGGCCGCCCGCTGATGGAGTCTCACCCCATTTTATAGCGGGACGCAGGTTGAGATATTTTTTTATCTCGATGCTGCGGTCCGGAGGTCAGGTATTGGCTAGGTGGGGGGGGGGGAGTGGGATGGGGAAGGTGGGAGGGGGGAGTGTGGGGAGGAGGGTGGGTAGAGGATGGGGAGGGGGGGAGAGGGGGGAGACCCTACCCCTCAGGGGCACTACAAGCAGAGCTTAATTAATACAGTTCCAGTGTATGGAAAAAAGGCAAGCCCTATAATTATTCGGTTTGATGGAAATTCATTGTTTGACATATAATGTAAAGGGACTTAATTCTCTGGGCAAGAGGCATAAAGTGCTTAGAGAGTTACAGCATTATGGTGCAGATGTGGTTTTCCTGAAGTAGACCCATTTGGCGGTGGATGTAGGAATTAAGTTGAACTCTAGAAATTTCCCAAATTGGATCTAGTGTGATTCCCCCATTAAACGGGCGAAGGGAATAGCAATTGGATTCTCTAAACGGACCAAATATGTTCTGATAGAAAGGAAAGTAGATCCTGAGGGCCGTTACCTCTTTCTGAAGGTGAGGCTCGGAGAAAGGATTTTTACTTTGGCCAACGTTTACTGCCCAAATAAAAATCCGATTAAATTTCTCTCTCAGACCCTGGATAAACTGATGGAATTTAAGGTGGGGGAGGTGATACTAGCGGGTGATCTCAATTTCTGTCTAAATCCAGCCTTGGATAGTACGTCAAGTGCGCGGGGGGTAGATAAAAAGCTCCTAAACAATACAGGGCGTAAACTACATGATTGCCAAATCATAGATGTTTGGAGGATACAGCATGCGAAATCTAGAGATTACACCTTTTTCTCTCCTGTGCACGGGACCTATTCAAGGCTGGATTATTTAATGGTGGAGCACAGTTTGCTGAAGTCAGTGAAGGACACAAAGATGGAGATAATAACGCTATCAGATCACGCCCCTGTTTTGATGAAAGTGAGTATAAAAGGGCTCCATAAGTATCCGTATACCTGGCACCTAAATGAAAATCTCATCAGAGATGAGAAGGTGGCTGAAAAAGTTCAGCAGGAAATCGACTCGTTCTTTTCGATCAATGACACGGGTGAGACCTCGGGAACCGTCATGTGGGAGACCTTTAAGGCGTATATTAGGGGGGTTTTGATAGCCATAGGGGCTGGAAGGAAAAAAGAAAGTTTAAAAAAGAAGGAGAATCTTATTTTAGAAATACATAAACTTGAACAAGCTCACAAAGCCTATAAGGGGAAACACGGGACCCTCTTACATCAATTAATAATTAAAAGAAGAACTTAAAGATGTATTGGAGTCTGAATCAAATAGGATCTTAAATAAACATTTTAAAAGACATATTCCGGTGGGGAAATAAAGTGGGGAAACATTTGGCAACAATCCTGAAGAAAAAAAGGGATATAAATTTCATTGATAAAATCCAAAATAAAAAAAGGGAATTTAGGTATACATCTAAAGAGATAGGGGAAGTATTTTGGCAGTACTTTACAGCCCTCCATTCTGTTAGACAGAGTGAAAGTAGTGGTGTGGACAGAGATGAGAGACTTTCTGAAAGGTGCTGGGCTTCCTTCTTTATCCAAAGTAGACACTTTGGAACTAGACAGACCCATTACGGAAGAGGAAATCTATCTGGCTTTAAACTCGTCTCCTCCGGGTAAAAGTCCCAGACCATATAGTTACATAGTTACATAGAAGGTGAGGTTGAAAAAAGACACAAGTCCATCAAGACCAACCTATGTGTGTGATTATGTGTCAGTATTACATTGTATATCCCTGTATGTTGCGGTCATTCAGGTGCTTATCTAATAGTTTCTTGAAGCTATCAATGCTCCCCGCTGAGACCACCGCCTGTGGAAGGGAATTCCACATCCTTGCCGCTCTTACAGTAAAGAACCCTCTACGTAGTTTAAGGTTAAACCTCTTTTCTTCTAATGTTAATGAGTGGCCACGAGTCTTGTTAAACTCTCTTCTGCGAAAAAGTTTTATCCCTATTGTGGGGTGACCAGTACAGTATTTATATATTGAAATCATATCCCCTCTCAAGCGTCTCTTCTCCAGAGAGAATAAGTTCAGAGCTCACAACCTTTCCTCATAACTAAGATCCTCCAGACCCTTTATTAGCTTTGTTGCCCTTCTTTGTACTCGCTCCATTTCCAGTACATCCTTCCTGAGGACTGGTGCCCAGAACTGGACAGCATACTCCAGCTGCGGCCGGACCAGAGTCTTGTAGAGCGGGAGAATTATTGTTTTATCTCTGGAGTTGTTCCCCTTTTAATGCCAATATTCTGTTTGCTTTATTAGCAGCAGCTTGGCATTGCATGTCATTGCTGAGCCTATCATCTACAAGGACCCCCTTTTCCATCCTAGATTCCCCCAGAGGTTCTCCCCCCAGTCTATAGATTGCATTCAGATTTTTGCCACCCAAATGCATTATTTCACATTTTTCTACATTGAACCTCATTTGCTATGTAGTCGCCCCTCCCCCATTCATTTGTTCAGGTCTTTTTGCAAGGTTTCCACATCCTGCGGAGAAGTTATTGCCCTGCTTAGCTTAGTATCGTCTGCAAATACAGAGATTGAACTGTTTATCCCATCCTCCAGATCGTTTATGAACAAATTAAATAGGATTGGTCCCAGCACAGAACCCTGGGGGACCCCACTACCCACCCCTGACCATTCCGAGTACTCCCCATTTATCACCACCCTCTGAACTCCCTTGTAGCCAGTTTTCAATCCATGTACTCACCCTATGGTCCATGCCAACGGACCTTATTTTGTACAGTAAACGTTTATGGGGAACTGTGTCAAATGCTTTGCAAAATCCAGATACACCACGTCTACGGGCCTTCCTTTATCTAGATGGCAACTCACCTCCTCATAGAAGGTTAATAGATTGGTTTGGCAATCAGGATTCTTCATGAATCCATGCTGATTACTGCTAATGATATCATTCTTATTACTAAAATCTTGTATATAGTCCCTTATCATCCCCTCGAAGAGTTTACATACTATTGATGTTAGGCTAACTGGTCTGTAATTCCCAGGGATGTATTTTGGGCCCTTTTTAAATATTGGTGCTACATTGACTTTTCTCCAATCAGCTGGTACCATTCCAGTCAGTAGATTGTCAGTAAAAATTAGGAACAACGGTCTAGTAATCACTTGACTGAGTTCCCTAAGTACCCTCGGATGCAAGCCATCTGGTCACGGTGATTTATTAATGTTAAGTTTCTCAAGTCTAATTTTAATTCTGTCCTCTGTTAACCATGGAGGTGCTTCCTGTGTTGTGTCCTGAGGATAAACACTCGAGTTTTGGTTACTGAAGCCCCCCGATTCACTCGTGAAGACTGAGGAGAAGAATAAATTGAATACCTTCGCCATCTCCCCATCCTTTGTAAGCAGATGTCCTTCCTCATTCTTTATGGGGCCAATATGGTCTGTCCTCCCTTTTTTACTGTTTACATATTTAAAGAATTTCTTGGGATTTTTTTTTGCTCTCCTCCGCTATGTGTCTTTCATGTTCTATCTTAGCCGTCCTAATTGCACCCTTACATTTCTTGTTGCATTCTTTATAAAGTCTGAATGCTGATGATGATCCCTCAACCTTGTATTTTTTGAAGGCCTTCTCCTTTGCTTTTATATGCATTTTTACATTGGAGTTAAGCCATCCAGGACTTTTGTTTGCTCTTTTAAATTTATTACCCAATGGGATACATTGGCTAAAGCCCTTATTTAATATGCTCTTAAAGCAAACCCATCTCTCCTCCGTATTCTTTGTTCCTAATATTTTATCCCAATTTATGCCTTTTAGCAAGGTTTGTAGTTTAGGGAAGTTGGCTCTTTTGAAATTCAGTGTCTTTGTGTTCCCTTCATGTTTCCTATTTGTGTGATTTATACTGAAACTGATTGACCTGTGATCGCTGTTACCTAAATTGCCCCGTATTTCCACATCCGTGATCAGGTCTGTATTGTTGGTAATCAGTAGATCCAGTAATGTTTTTATTTCTAGTTGGTGCGTCTACCATCTTACCCATAAAATTGTCCTGCAAGACATTAAGAAACTGGCGAGCCTTAAATGAATGCGCGGTTCCCTCCGCCCAGTCTATGTCTGGATAATTAAAATCCCCCATTATGATAACACTTCCCATCCTTGCTGCTAATCCAATTTGCGATAGGAGATCCGTCTCCCCCTCCTCCCTCAGGTTAGGGGGCCTATAGCATACTCCCAGTATTATTTTCCCCTTAGCTTCATCCCTTTGGAGCTCTACCCATAAGGATTCCACCTCCTCTCTAGTTCCCTCAGTGATGTCATCTCTCACATTCAAATGTACATTATTCTTGATATATAGGCATACCCCTCCCCCTTTTTTACCCTCTCTATCCTTGCGGTATAGGGTATACCCTTAAATGTTTGCCAGCCAATCATGAGAGCTGTTGAACAAGGTCTCTGAAATTCCCACAAAATCAAAATCCTCCTCGTACAACAGTATCTCTAGTTCACCCATCTTGTCCGCCATGCTCCTGGTATTGATGAACATGCCACATAGTTTAGATCGGTCGCATATTGTCCTCGTATTGGGGGTTTTGAGATTGCAACTAGGACTTGCTACTATACTCACCTTGTGTTTTTGTGCTTTGGTTAACCTGCCACTAATGCCCCCAATACTACCCTCTGGAATATCTTCCGTGCTGGCTATCTCTACCTCTGGACCCTCCCCCCCATCGCCTAGTTTAAAAACCCCTCTAACTTTTTGGCCATCTTCATTCCCAGCAGATCTGCACCCTCCTCATTTAGGTGCAGTCCGTCCCTTCTATAGTACCGGTTACCGACTGAGAAGTCGGCCCAGTCCTCCAGGAACCCAAACCCCTCCTTACTACACCAGCTCTTCAGCCACTTGTTTACTTCCCTAATCTCCCTCTGCCTTTCTGGTGTGGCTCGATGTACCGGTAGTATTCCTGAGAACACTACCTTGGAGGTCCTTTTCCTCAATTTAGCACCTAAGTCCCTAAAATCGTTCTTTAGGACACTCTATCTGCCTCTGACTTTGTCATTGGTGCCAACGTGCACCATGACAGCCGGGTCTTCCCCAGCCCCTCCCACTAATCTGTCCACAAGATCCGTGATGTGCCGAACCCGAGCGCCTGGTAGACAACATACTGTTCGGCGCTTCAGGTCTTGGTTACAGATTGCCCTCTCTGTCCTTCTAAGAATTGAGTCCCCTACCACCAGAATCTGTCTTTCCTTTCCCTTCGCTGCCCCCCCACTCTCACTGGAGGAGTTCTTCCCCTGGCAGCTAGGAGAGTCCCTCATCTCCAGCAGTGCTGGTCCCTGACTGGTTTCACCAATGTCACTCAATGGAGCGTACTTATTGGGATGCTCCAGTCCTGGATCGGCCTCTCTGGCACTTCCCCCTCTACCCCTCCTGACTGTCACCCATCTACTCTTTGCTAGTGCCTGCACCTCTTTGTCTCCACCCGCCTCTGTGCTGGCCCCTGCCGGCACCTGTCGTGTACGTCGTGTGTCGTGTAGGGCACCTGTCGCTCCTTTAGTATGGAGGGTCTTCTCAGTACTGACAGTTGCTTCCCTAGATTCAGAACCTGGGCTTCCAGGGAAACAATGTGCTTACATTTTGTACAGCAGTATTCGCCCTCGATCGGATGATCAAGGAACGCATACATGCGGCAAGATGTACAAAGAGTCGCCTCTCCACACCCGCCGGGCATCGTACCTATTAAATTTAGTGAGGATTGGGGATCTTACCCTGTCCAAATTACCTAACAGCTAGCTTCCTGACACTAATACTCAAGACAATACTCGCAGACCTACGTGCAATCGCAGAACAGTCGCAGACCTGCGTGCACTCGCAATACACAAGTACTAACGATCCACACACACTACTCAGACAACACTCAGGTACTCACACTACACAGGTACTATGACCCCTGTTATAACCTCCTGTTTTAAACTCTGGTTTTTAACTCACCACTTAGACCAGTTCCACTTGGACTAAGTTCCAACAGCCTCACAATGAGCAGGCTCAGGATGAGTCCTACACAGTTATATAGACTGCAAGCACCTGTGAGCAATTAACCACTCCCCTTAATTGATAGCCTGAAGGAATCAAAGAAAAAAAAAACTATTTAAAAAGTGACAGAAAAAGGTGATTGAAAAACTAAAAGGAAAAGCCCCAAAAAGGCAACCCAGCAAACGAAAAGCAAGACTTGTTCACTCTCCCACTGGTTTTAACTCACCACTTAGACCAGTTCCACTTTGGACTAAGTTCCAACAGCCTCACAATGAGCAGCAATGAGCAATGACCAGACGGGTTTACATCCTTTTTCTATAAAAAATGTAAAAACTCTTTGGTACCGAGGCTCTGCCAGGTGTGGAATGGGCTGGGGGATGCAAGGGGAATTTTGCGAGGGAGCATTAACAGCCTCAGTGACTTTAATCTTAAAAGATGGCAAAGACTGTACGTTGTGTTCCAGCTATAGGCCGATTGCGCTTTTAAACGCAGATATTAAACTGTATGCCAAGGTACTGGCATTACGGCTGAAGGAAAAAATTCCCTTCTGGGTCCATACGGTCCAAGTGGGCTTTATTGCAGGAAGAGAGTGGAGAGATAATGGGGTGCGGTTTCTACTTATTCCAGAAGCTATTAAAACTAGCGGGTCCCCAAGTCTACTTCTGTCTATAGATGCTGAGAAAGCATTCGACAGAGTAGACTGGGGGTTCATGATTAAAATGTTGGAAGTCATGGGAATTGGGCCAAAAATGTTGAAGTGGATTAAAATTTTGTGTAATCACCCCTCTGCATTTGTTAAAGTAAATAATACAGCCTCTGCAGAGTTTAGAATGGAGAATGGGACCAGGCAGGGTTGCCCGCTGTCTCCGCTTCTGTTTGTCTTGACATTGGAGCCTTTACTGGCCTCGATCCGTAAAAACCAAGGATATTAGCGGCTGTAAGGTGGGTGAAGAGGAGCACAAATTGGCAGCATTCGCCGACGATGTGTTATTCTTTATCACAAAGCCGAGGATATGGATCCCTAATCTACTATCTACACTGAAGAATTATGGAGAACTTTCAAACTATAAAATTAATCTAGGTAAATCAGAAGCCCTAAACATCGACATAGACAGACAGGAAGTAACTAGACTTAAGAATGTGTTCCACTTCCCTTGGAGGGAAAGCATTAAATACCTAGGGGTAAAACTAGCCAATACACTTAGGAAGATCTATTTGTTAAACTATATTCCTTTACTCGATGAAATTAAACAGGAAATAAAAAAAAAGTCTTACCGCCCGATCTCTTGGATTGGGCGTGTGAATACAGTCAAAATGGTTTTAGCCCCAAAAGTCCTGTATAAAATGCAGATGCTTCCAATTCCATTGGCTCAATCATTTTTTTAGAATAATAACTGATTTAATAAGTAGATTTGTATGGAATAACAAGAAACCACGGATATCGTACACAGTTTTGTGTAGGGGGAAAGCACATGGGGGTTTGGCGCTTCCAGACTTTAAAAAATACCATAAGGCCATAGTTTTATCACGGGTGTTATGCCCCGTACACACGGTCGGATTTTCCGATGGAAAATGTCCGATCGGAGCGTGTTGTCGGAAATTCCGACCGTGTGTGGGCTCCATCGGACATTTTCCATCGGATTTTCCGACACACAAAGTTGGAGAGCAGGAGATAAAATTTTCCGACAACAAAATCCGTTGTCGGAAATTCCGATCGTGTGTACACAAATCCGACGCACAAAGTGCCACGCATGCTCAGAATAAATAAAGAGATGAAAGCTTTTGGCCACTGCCCCGTTTATAGTCCCGACGTACGTGTTTTACGTCACCGCGTTCAGAACGATCGGATTTTCCGACAACTTTGTGTGACCGTGTGTATGCAAGACAAGTTTGAGCCAACATCCATCGGAAAAAATCCATGGATTTTGTTGTCGGAATGTCCGAACAAAGTCCGACCGTGTGTACGCCCTATTACAGTGGGCAAAAGGGGGGGGTAAATAAAAGATGGGTTAATTTGGAAATAGGTATAAGTAATGCACATTTATATCTTTTGATTTGGAATCCTCCTCACTATAGGAATTTAGGACCAGACACACAGGATATAACACTCTACTCACTGAAAATTTGGGATCAGATTCATTTAAAAAATAAATGGGAGTATAATTCACCTTTAATTTATTTAAAAGACAACAAGTTTTTTCCCCCCTGGGATGGAGGCAATGGGTGGAAACTGGATTAAAAATAGGGAAGCACAATTAAAAGATATCACTAAAAAAGGTAAAATCCTCACATTTCAGGAATTATCTACACACACAGGGTTTGTGAAAGTTAGTGAATGGCGGTATGGCCAGCTCTGTCATTTCGTCAGAAGTCTTCCTGGGCCTATAAGAGACGAAAAGGACTACAGGCCGATAGAGAAGCTCTTTTTGAGGGAAATGCCAGGGAAGAATATTTTGGCGTTATATAAAATGTTGGCGAGTGGAGAGGAGCGGGAAATACCACCATTCATTAACAAATGGGAAAATGAATTGGGTACAGTCTGTAGCACAAGCTCGGTGGGGGATATACTAGGGGCAACACATAGTTCAGCTGTTGATATGAAAATGATTGAGACAAATTATAAGTGTCTGGCTAGGTGGTATGCGACTCCTGATAAAATAAGCAAAATAAGCAATATTCCAACTTGACAAAATCCCCAAACTGTTGGAGAGGATGTTGTGTCGTGGGAACTATGGCGCATCTCTGGTGGGACTGCCCAATCATTAAAAAATACTGGCAGGAAGTGATTCAACTCATCGAGGAGATTATGGGCAAAGCTATCCCGGTAGACCCAAGGGTTTGCCTGTTCCACTGGTCAGAGGGATTAAATAGAAGGTACAAACTCTCCATAACCCCTGTCCTCTTGAAATCAGCGAAAAGCTTAATTCCAAAAAAAGGGCAGGAGGCAGTGGGACCTAGTATTCGAGAGTGGATTGCAAGGGTTAATGAAACCTATTTCTTAGAAAAAATTGAGGCAGCGGACCCTTCGCCTGGGGAGGGGGAGGTAATCGGAGCTAAGTGGGCCAAATGGGAAGCCTTTAAAAAATCCAAGAGATTTGCCGAAATAAGCATGAGTTAATATACGTGAACTGCTGTGTAGTGCATTTTAGGGGTGGGGGGGGGGGGGGTAGTATTGTTTGGGGAATAATGCAATGCCAACAAGGTATGTAAAATTGATGTTGGTAATCTTCGTATGTTTTTGTATTTTTATATATGATTAAATAAAGAATTTAAAAAAAAACTGTGTGTGTTTTTATTCCTCTTTGACACTTTTTTTGGTAAATGATTGGTGTACAATGCACCCCATACTCATTCACATGGGGAGGGGGGGGATCTAGCCCCTTGCTAGCAGACTCCCACAACCACCGTCCAGGATTGTGGGGAAGAGGCCTTTTTACCCATCAACATGGGGACAAGGTGCTTTGGTGTGGGGGGGCCGAGCCTTCCCTGCCCCAAACCTCCCTCCATGTAGAGAGCATGTGGCCTGGTATGGTTCAGGAGGGGGGGTGCTTGTTTGTCCACCCATTTACTGGCCTGCCAGGCTGCATGCTCGGATAAGGGTCAGATATGGATCTTGGGTGGCATGGGGTTCCCCTTAAAATCCATACCATACCATGTTCACCAAAACACGTGCACAGACAATGTTTGGGCCAAACTTATGCTTGGCTCAAACTGCCCGCCCAACACTAACTGTCAACAATGGTCACATCTACCACATGGGGACCCCGAGCAGAAGGCACAGCACAGTTTAGATCACAGCAACTTCAGGAGGGCTGAGCACTGCAGATGTGAATCCACAGGGAATGGTGAGGATGGGGCATTAATCAGAGGACATTGTACATACGTCTCTCCCAGATCTTCTACTATATAATGTATGGATAGAAAGACACGGGGAGGACACTGCTAGGACTGGGGGTGGGGGTTGGATGGACTTACCTTCTACATGGACAGTGTATATAAAGACACGGAGCGGGGAGGACACTGCTAGGACTGGGGGTTGGATGGACTTACCTTCTACATGGACAGTGTATATAAAGACACAGAGCGGGGAGGACACTGCTAGGACTGGGGGTGGGGGTTGGATGGACTTACCTTCTACATGGACGGTGTATATAAAGACACGGAGCGGGGAGGACACTGCTAGGACTGGGGGTGGGGATTGGATGGACTTACCTTCTACATGGACGGTGTATATAAAGACACGGAGCGGGGAGGACACTGCTAGGACTGGGGGTGGGGGTTGGGTGGACATACCTTCTACATGGACGGTGTATATAAAGACATGGAGCGGGGAGGACACTGCTAGGACTGGGGGTTGGGTGGACTTACCTTCTACATGGACGGTGTATATAAAGACACGGGGAGGACACTGCTAGGACTCGGGGTGGGGGTTGGATGGACTTACCTTCTACATGGACGGTGTATATAAAGACATGGAGCGGGGAGGACACTGCTAGGACTGGGGGTTGGGTGGACTTACCTTCTACATGGACGGTGTATATAAAGACACGGGGAGGACACTGCTAGGACTCGGGGTGGGGGTTGGATGGACTTACCTTCTACATGGACGGTGTATATAAAGACATGGAGCGGGGAGGACACTGCTAGGACTGGGGGTGAGGGTTGGATGGACTTACCTTCTACATGGACGATGTATATAAAGACACGGAGTGGGGAGGACACTGCTAGGACTGGGGGTGGGGGTTGGATGGACTTACCTTCTACATGGACGGTGTATATAAAGACACGGAGCGGGGAGGACACTGCTAGGACTGGGGGTGAGGGTTGGATGGACTTACCTTCTACATGGACGGTGTATATAAAAACACGGAGTGGGGAGGACACTGCTAGGACTGGGGGTGGGGGTTGGATGGACTTACCTTCTACATGGACGATGTATATAAAGACACGGAGCGGGGAGGACACTGCTAGGACTGGGGGTGAGGGTTGGATGGACTTACCTTCTACATGGACGGTGTATATAAAGACATGGAGCGGGGAGGACACTGCTAGGACTGGGGGTGGGGGTTGGATGGACTTACCTTCTACATGGACGGTGTATATAAAGACACGGAGCGGGGAGGACACTGCTAGGACTGGGGGTGGGGGTTGGATGGACTTACCTTCTACATGGACGATGTATATAAAGACACGGAGCGGGGAGAACACTGCTAGGACTGGGGGTGGGGGTTGGATGGACTTACCTTCTACATGGACAGTGTATATAAAGACACGGAGCGGGGAGGACACTGCTAGGACTGGGGGTGGGGGTTGGATGGACTTACCTTCTACATGGACGGTGTATATAAAGACACGGAGCGGGAAGGACACTGCTAGGACTGGGGGTGGGGGTTGGATGGACTTACCTTCTACATGGACGGTGTATATAAAGACACGGAGCGGGGAGGACACTGCTAGGACTGGGGGTGGGGGTTGGATGGCACTTACTTTCTACATTGACGATGTAATAATCTTCCTGTATAAGGTGTCCTGTAGAGTTGTATATTTCCACGCTGTACGTCCCGCCATTCTCCAGAGTCATGTTGTATATGATCAGACTTCCATTCTCTGTTATCCTTGTGTTGGGGAAATCTTTGTTCTCTGATGGATCACAATTCCTGTGTTCAGCTATTGCATCCGATTGCACAAAGGATTTCTGATACCAGGTAATCCGGTCACATCTCCTTGTATCTGGATGGTTGAGGGTGAGATGGAGTTTGATGGGGAGGAGAAGGTCAGATCCCGGATGGGTGGTTATAATTCCCTGAAAACCGTTTCCTGCACAGACAGAATAAAGATCCCAGTCAGGTCACAGTGTACTCCCCTCCCCCCTCATATAACACACATTGATGTAGAATAATCTGGAATCCCATGAGACTAATGAATAAAAAAACACTCCCCAAGACCTCCATGTGACAAACGTGGGTCAGACCACCGTCACCTTCACCAACTTGTGACAAATGACAGGTCCTCCTCACACTGCGCTGTCACTGATACACAACAACGCCACTCTCAGCCTCACCCGGCACAAAGATTTTCCAGCTTGCGGGACACAATCTAAGTACCAGCAGACTGAGAGCGATTGTCACTTGGTTTGGATAACTAAGCAATGAACTCTTTAAACTTCCACCAACTACTTTTATAGAGAAGTAGTAATCATTCACCAGATTAGTAATAAGAACTGGGATTGTAGAATAAACATCTGTAACACTCGCTGTCACCCCAGACAGGAATATTCAGAGATTTACACCACAGGAGCGCTCTTCAAGAGACAGCGACTCTGAGCTCTGCCTTGGGGCATTAGAGATCATTTAACACTTTTCTTAATATTGTTTAATAATGAAAAGGGAGAAAATATTTACAGAAAAAGGGATTACAAGAGAACAAAGAGGCAACAGCAAAACAAAAAGGATGAAGAGATGACAATATTAACAAGTCCTGGTTCAGCAGAGTCCAATCAGTGGGCAGAATGGTACAATGACTCTCATAAGACGTGACAGGTGCTCTTTGGTTTGATGTTAAAGGGAGAGCCGTCACCTGTGGGTGGGTCCTCTTTTCTGGACCTCGAGGGGGGTGGTGACAGAAATGACTTGACCAATCATCCGGTCTAAGGTGTGGCTGCTGGGATGTCACTGTGTTTATGTCCATGTCCCAGATCCAGTTTTCTACAGGTAATAATATCTTTGAATATCTACATGTTACAGTCTATGAACTTGTATATTATTATCCAGCATTGAATTCCCTTTTGAATGGATATAAATATGTGGGGGGTGGGATGTCTACTTGACCTAGGAGGGGTAATGTGTCCCATTGGCTCCCCATATCATCTAATATAGGGGGGTGTTTGGACATAAAACGTTGCTTGTTATCGGATAGAAGTAAATCTGTCCTTATTCTGGCTGTACTGTTATTATTTCATGAGATATGAAATACTCTGAAGTTATTGGTTCTACCAGGGAAGAGAGACAGCTCTCCTGTCCCACCGGGGAACCTGGGACTGCAGGTGACCATATTCTCCGGTTGTAAACAAACCATGAGTGGCTTGGAAAAGTCATCAGATCATAACGATCTTGGTTTGATTCAATGCTTTTAAGGACAGAGGAGAGATCTGGGGTCTAATAGACGCTATATCTGTCAGTAAAGAGGACCTGTCATGGCACATACTATTACAAGGAATGTTGTTCCTCACTTGTGATAGCAGGAAAGTTAAACCCCCAAAAAACTAAAGGTACAGTGTAAAAAAAAAAAAATGTTAAAAAAATAATAATAAAGTGCCTCCATCCTCATGCGTTTTTTCAAAGAATTTGCAGCGTGGCCCGGTGGCTGGAGCTCCAGCATGTTCAGATAAAGCTCTATTTGGTGGCAATTAGCGATTTTTAGCAGGACTGACACATTGCGGCGGACAGATCGGACACCTACCTCCCATTTTTGACATTGTTTTGGGAACCAGTGACATTTTTACAGTGATCAGTGCTAAAAATATGCACTGTTTTTGTACTAATGACACTGGTAGGGAAGGGGTTACCACCAGGGGCGATCAAGGGGTGAAATGTGTTCCCTCAGTGTGTGTTCTAACTGTATGGGGGATGGTGAGACTGGGGAAATACATAGCAGAAAGACAGAATCTGTGCGATCTCCCCGTCAGAACGGAGATTTGCCTTGTTTACACACGCAGATCCCCGTTCTGTCACTGCGGGGAACGATCGCAGATGGCCAGCAGACATGGAGTCCACCCCTCCGGCTGATTGGCTCCCCCGGAGTACAATGACAGCGATTTGTGGGATCGAGCCACATTACCGCAGTACAACTACGGTGGCTGATCCTTAAAGTGGGGTTCCACCCCAAAAATTAAAAATACATGAAAATTTCTAAAAAAAATAATTAAAAAAAACATTTGGAATTTTTTTTTTTAACTCACCTCTAAATGCCTGTTGCTAGGGGGTCCCTCGTAGTCTGCCTCTTTCAGTGCCTGGGCTGGTGACATCACTTCCCCCTTGGCACAGGAAGGGCTCTGCTCTGCTCCCTCCCTCCTGTCAATCATCTGGGACCCATTACAGGTCCCAGGTGACTGATCTGCCAATCACGGCACGCGGCGCCGCTCGCGCATGCGCAGTGGGTGCCCGGCTGTGAAGCCACAGCCCGGCGCCCACAGGTGCAATGCCAGCGCCGCCGAACGGAGGGGGAGATGAGCGGGGCTTCAATCCTCCGCATCGCTGGACTCCAGGACAGGTAAGTGTCCAGTCAAAAGTCAGCAGCTGCAGTATTTGTAGCTGCTGACTTTTATTTTTTTTTAATGGGCCCTCCTCTTTAAGTAGTTAAATCCGATTGGCGTGTGAATGCCTTGTGGTTACAGGTGTTGCCACACAGCGATTCTATTCGCCAGTCTCTTATTAATTTGTATTGTTCCTCATAATGCTGAGTCAGGTGGTATGTGATACTATGAAGGCCGTCCTAAGAGGGTCATTGATTACAAGCTATCAGCAGGTATAAACAGATCTTATATGGAGTGGGAGACCTGTCTTGCAGGAGAGGTGCAACAAAAAGAATTACAATATATTCAGGACCCTACATCAATAAATCATTCCATTTGGAAAGATACATACCGTATTTTAGGAGGGAATTTTAAGGAAAATAACTTTTAGGAGGGAAGTTTAAGGAAAAAACTTACATTTAAATGCCCATCAATGCAGCCTTATCAGTGTCCATCTGTAGCCTTACCCAGTCTGATTGCAGCCTTTCCCAGTCTCATTGCAGCCTTACCCAGTCTGATTGCAGCCTTGCCCAGTCTCATTGCAGCCTTACCCAGTGTCATTGCAGCCTTACCCAGTCTGATTGCAGCCTTGCCCAGTCTCATTGCAGCCTTGCCCAGTGTCATTGCAGCCTTTCCCAGTCTCATTGCAGCCTTACCCAGTCTCATTGCAGCCTTGCCCAGTGTCATTGCAGCCTTGCCCAGTGTCATCTGCAGCCTTTCCCAGTCTCATTGCAGCCTTGCCCAGTCTCATTGCAGCCTTGCCCAGTCTCATTGCAGCCTTTCCCAGTCTCATTGCAGCCTTTCCCAGTGTCATCTGCAGCCTTTCCCAGTCTCATTGCAGCCTTGCCCAGTGTCATTGCAGCCTTTCCCAGTGTCATCTGCAGCCTTTCCCAGTCTCATTGCAGCCTTGCCCAGTGTCATTGCAGCCTTGCCCAGTCTCATTTCAGCCTTTCCCAGTATCATTGCAGCCTTGCCCAGTCTCATTTCAGCCTTACCCAGTCTCATTGCAGCCTTACCCAGTGTCATTGCATCCTTGCCCAGTGTCATTGCAGCCTTGCCCAGTCTCATTGCAGCCTTACCCAGTCTCATTGCAGCCTTACCCAGTGTCATTGCAGCCTTGCCCAGTATCATTGCAGCCTTACCCAGTGTCATTGCAGCCTTTCCCAGTATCATTGCAGCCTTGCCCAGTGTCATTGCAGCCTTGCCCAGTCTCATTGCAGCCTTACCCAGTGTCATTGCAGCCTTGCCCAGTGTCATTGCAGCCTTACCCAGTCTCATTGCAGCCTTACCCAGTGTCATTGCAGCCTTGCCCAGTATCATTGCAGCCTTACCCAGTCTCATTGCAGCCTTGCCCAGTGTCATTGCAGCCTTACCCAGTGTCATTGCAGCCTTGCCCAGTCTCATTGCAGCCTTTCCCAGTCTCATTGCAGCCTTACCCAGTGTCATTGCAGCCTTGCCCAGTCTCATTGCAGCCTTTCCCAGTATCATTGCAGCCTTGCCCAGTATCATTGCAGCCTTACCCAGTGTCATTCCAGCCTTACCCAGTCTCATTGCAGCCTTGCCCAGTGTCATTGCAGCCTTTCCCAGTCTCATTGCAGCCTTGCCCAGTGTCATTGCAGCCTTACCCAGTCTCATTGCAGCCTTGCCCAGTCTCATTGCAGCCTTGCCCAGTGTCATTGCAGCCTTTCCCAGTCTCATTGCAGCCTTACCCAGTCTCATTGCAGCCTTGCCCAGTCTCATTGCAGCCTTGCCCAGTGTCATTGCAGCCTTTCCCAGTCTCATTGCAGCCTTTCCCAGTCTCATTGCAGCCTTACCCAGTCTCATTGCAGCCTTGCCCAGTCTCATTGCAGCCTTGCCCAGTGTCATTGCAGCCTTGCCCAGTGTCATTGCAGCCTTTCCCAGTCTCATTGCAGCCTTACCCAGTCTCATTGCAGCCTTGCCCAGTGTCATTGCAGCCTTACCCAGTCTCATTGCAGCCTTGCCCAGTGTCATTGCAGCCTTTCCCAGTATCATTGCAGCCTTGCCCAGTGTCATAGCAGCCTTGCCCAGTGTCATTGCAGCCTTGCCCAGTCTCATAGCAGCCTTACCCAGTATCATTGCAGCCTTGCCCAGTGTCATTGCAGCCTTGCCCAGTATCATTGCAGCCTTGCCCAGTGTCATTGCAGCCTTACCCAGTGTCATTGCAGCCTTACCCAGTGTCATTGCAGCCTTGCCCAGTATCATTGCAGCCTTGCCCAGTGTCATTGCAGCCTTGCCCAGTGTCATTGCAGCCTTGCCCAGTCTCATTGCAGCCTTACCCAGTGTCATTGCAGCCTTGCCCAGTCTCATTTCAGCCTTACCCAGTGTCATTACAGCCTTACCTAGTCTCATTGCAGCCTTGCCCAGTGTCATTGCAGCCTTGCCCAGTGTCATTGCAGCCTTGCCCAGTGTCATTGCAGCCTTGCCCAGTATCATTGCAGCCTTACCCAGTGTCATTGCAGCCTTGCCCAGTATCATTGCAGCCTTGCCCAGTGTCATTGCAGCCTTGCCCAGTATCATTGCAGCCTTGCCCAGTGTCATTGCAGCCTTACCCAGTCTCATTGCAGCCTTGCCCAGTGTCATTGCAGCCTTACCCAGTCTCATTGCAGCCTTGCCCAGTGTCATTGCAGCCTTGCCCAGTCTCATTGCAGCCTTTCCCAGTATCATTGCAGCCTTGCCCAGTCTCATTGCAGCCTTACCCAGTATCATTGCAGCCTTGCCCAGTCTCATTGCAGCCTTTCCCAGTCTCATTGCAGCCTTTCCCAGTGTCATTGCAGCCTTTCCCAGTGTCATTGCAGCCTTACCCAGTCTCATTGCAGCCTTACCCAGTGTCATTGCAGCCTTGCCCAGTCTCATTTCAGCCTTACCCAGTGTCATTGCAGCCTTACCCAGTCTCATTGCAGCCTTGCCCAGTATCATTGCAGCCTTACCCAGTGTCATTCCAGCCTTACCCAGTCTCATTGCAGCCTTGCCCAGTGTCATTGCAGCCTTTCCCAGTCTCATTGCAGCCTTGCCCAGTGTCATTGCAGCCTTGCCCAGTATCATTGCAGCCTTACCCAGTGTCATTGCAGCCTTACCCAGTCTCATTGCAGCCTTGCCCAGTCTCATTGCAGCCTTACCCAGTCTCATTGCAGCCTTACCCAGTGTCATTGCAGCCTTGCCCAGTCTCATTTCAGCCTTACCCAGTGTCATTGCAGCCTTACCCAGTCTCATTGCAGCCTTGCCCAGTGTCATTGCAGCCTTGCCCAGTGTCATTGCAGCCTTTCCCAGTCTCATTGCAGCCTTACCCAGTGTCATTGCAGCCTTTCCCAGTCTCATTGCAGCCTTGCCCAGTGTCATTGCAGCCTTGCCCAGTATCATTGCAGCCTTACCCAGTGTCATTGCAGCCTTTCCCAGTATCATTTCAGCCTTGCCCAGTGTCATTGCAGCCTTGCCCAGTGTCATTGCAGCCTTGCCCAGTGTCATTGCAGCCTTACCCAGTATCATTGCAGCCTTGCCCAGTGTCATTGCAGCCTTGCCCAGTATCATTGCAGCCTTGCCCAGTGTCATTGCAGCCTTACCCAGTGTCATTGCAGCCTTGCCCAGTATCATTGCAGCCTTGCCCAGTGTCATTGCAGCCTTGCCCAGTGTCATTGCAGCCTTGCCCAGTCTCATTGCAGCCTTACCCAGTGTCATTGCAGCCTTGCCCAGTCTCATTTCAGCCTTACCCAGTGTCATTGCAGCCTTACCCAGTCTCATTGCAGCCTTGCCCAGTGTCATTGCAGCCTTGCCCAGTGTCATTGCAGTCTTTCCCAGTCTCATTGCAGCCTTGCCCAGTGTCATTGCAGCCTTGCCCAGTATCATTGCAGCCTTACCCAGTGTCATTGCAGCCTTGCCCAGTGTCATTGCAGCCTTGCCCAGTGTCATTGCAGCCTTGCCCAGTCTCATTGCAGCCTTTCCCAGTCTCATTGCAGCCTTGCCCAGTCTCATTGCAGCCTTGCCCAGTGTCATTGCAGCCTTGCCCAGTGTCATTGCAGCCTTGCCCAGTATCATTGCAGCCTTGCCCAGTGTCATTGCAGCCTTGCCCAGTCTCATTGCAGCCTTGCCCAGTGTCATTGCAGCCTTGCCCAGTATCATTGCAGCCTTACCCAGTGTCATTGCAGCCTTGCCCAGTATCATTGCAGCCTTGCCCAGTGTCATTGCAGCCTTGCCCAGTGTCATTGCAGCCTTACCCAGTGCCATTCCAGCCTTTCCCAGTATCATTGCAGCCTTGCCCAGTGTCATTGCAGCCTTGCCCAGTGTCATTGCAGCCTTGCCCAGTCTCATTGCAGCCTTACCCAGTCTCATTGCAGCCTTACCCAGTCTCATTGCAGCCTTGCCCAGTCTCATTTCAGCCTTACCCAGTGTCATTGCAGCCTTACCCAGTCTCATTGCAGCCTTGCCCAGTGTCATTGCAGCCTTGCCCAGTCTCATTGCAGCCTTGCCCAGTGTCATTGCAGCCTTGCCCAGTCTCATTGCAGCCTTGCCCAGTGTCATTGCAGCCTTGCCCAGTATCATTGCAGCCTTGCCCAGTGTCATTCCAGCCTTTCCCAGTATCATTGCAGCCTTGCCCAGTGTCATTGCAGCCTTGCCCAGTCTCATTGCAGCCTTGCCCAGTGTCATTGCAGCCTTGCCCAGTCTCATTGCAGCCTTACCCAGTGTCATTGCAGCCTTACCCAGTGTCATTGCAGCCTTGCCCAGTCTCATTGCAGCCTTACCCAGTGTCATTGCAGCCTTGCCCAGTGTCATTGCAGCCTTACCCAGTGTCATTGCAGCCTTACCCAGTGTCATTGCAGCCTTGCCCAGTGTCATTGCAGCCTTACCCAGTGTCATTGCAGCCTTACCCAGTCTCATTGCAGCCTTACCCAGTGTCATTGCAGCCTTGCCCAGTGTCATTGCAGCCTTGCCCAGTCTCATTGCAGCCTTACCCAGTGTCATTGCAGCCTTGCCCAGTGTCATTGCAGCCTTGCCCCGTGTCATTGCAGCCTTGCCCAGTCTCATTGCAGCCTTGCCCAGTGTCATTGCAGCCTTGCCCAGTCTCATTGCAGCCTTGCCCAGTGTCATTGCAGCCTTGCCCAGTCTCATTGCAGCCTTGCCCAGTGTCATTGCAGCCTTACCCAGGCTAAACAACTGACCATCTGGTTTCTAACACTAAAATATAAAAAAACTGTGAGCATACTGATATATAATCCAAATAATGATATGTCCGGCAAATGGAGAATTTTTTCAACACACAGGCAGGCACATAAGAAATCGTTGCAAATCGAATCTATAAAGATGGTAAGGATATATCACTGTGCCATATATTGCAATTAAAACAAATAGTGTCATTCAATAACATTTAAACTAACCACACAACTACTGTACACATACATGCAGCATATAATAAATGAAAGATAGAAAATGAAAAAAATAATAAAATATGTATACATTTATATATATATATATACAATCCCACTGATTCACTAGATAACTTATCTATCAAATCTAGATCTGAATTTTATCCTGTGGCATCCAGGGGAAAAGATCTTGATCTGTTCCAGAAGTTGGTGGAGGGGGATCTGACCCGCTTGGCTTGCAGCTAAAAAACCTATTACTGACAACTTGACACAAAATGAAAAAATAGCTCTCAAAACATTGACAGCAGACACAAGCATTGTTATCAGAAATGCAGACAAGGGGGGAATAGTGCTTATTTTGGATACTGAAACTTACACACAGGAAGCCCTAGGACAGTTATCTGATACACAAACTTACCAACCACTTCCATCCAACCCCACACTCCCCTTTAACAATAAACTTTCTGCCCTTTTAGACAGAGCGGTGACAGTAGGCATTTTTTCACAGAAAGATAAAGACAAACTTATTCCTGAACATTCTGTTATGCCTATTTTCCACCACCTGCCTAAAGTCCATTAGGGACTACAACCCCTAACAGGACGACCCATTGTCGCAGGCATTGGTTCATTGAACGAACCGTCTGGGTGAGTGGGTGGACTCTCAATTGCAGCCTTTGGCAACTAGTCTGCCCGGCTATTTGAGAGACACCAAACAATTGCTTACGAAACTTCACAATTTTCCATGGGAGAGTAATTACAGGTGGATCAGCTGTGATGTCACCAGTCTTTATTCTAGCATCCCGCACCATCTAGGCCTCCAGGCAGTTGCTTGGGCTCTCAAAACTTCAGCTAGATTTTCACTTACACCTCAAGACTTCATTCTGCAGGCTTTGGAGTACCTACTCACACATAACTTTTTTATGTTTGACGGGGGGGGGCTACTATCTCCAAAGATGCGGGGCCTCCATGGGCGCAAAATTTTCACCCTCCCTTGCCAACATCTTCATGGGTTGGTGGGAGAGGTCCCGCATCTTTGGACATGATAGCCCCCGCAGACAGGACACTGTTTTTTACTGTCGCTTTATTGATGATCTTTTGTTCATCACATCAGATGCGCATGCTGATGTGGAAACTTGGCTTTGGTATTTTAACAATAATGATCTCAATTTAAAGTTCACAGGTACTCTAAAGTCCTGTAGCATCAAATTTCTAGATGTTAAACTTACAGGTGCAGGCAATTCCATTCACACTACCCTATATAGGAAACTCACTGCGGGCAATACCCTTCTTAGAGCAGATTCAGCACATCCCAAGCACACCATACGAGGCGTGCCTTATGGCCAATTTCTAAGGCATAAACGCCTGTGCAGTACCCCAGAAAGTTTCCTAAGTGAGGCAAATAAAATGGCTCAGCGGTTTAGAGATCGGGGATACGATACAACCCTGGTTAATAGAGCACTTACTACAGCGAGTGATGTCCCTAGGCAAACACTTCTAAGTGACAAACCCCATACTAGTTCCCCTCCAATTTCCACTCCTGTATTTTCAACCCCATATAGTGCGGAATTTAAACAAATAAGGAAAATTGTCACTAAATATCTCCCTATTTTACGCAACGATGCTGCTTTCAACAACATCCTCTCTAGGGGTATCAAGGTGGTCTCTCGTAGAGCACCCACCCTGGGGAGTTTTCTTTCACCCAGTTTGGTATTGACTGAACGAACCAAATCTAATTGGTTGAGTTTGGTTGGCAACTATAAATGTGGCAAAAAGGGTTGCAATTATTGTGGTCATATAAAGAAAGGAAAGCAAGTGCAATCTTGCACCAATGGCAAATCCTTTAATATCAACTCATTCATTAACTGCAATACCCAATTTATAGTATATGTCATTACCTGCGACATTTGCCAGATTCAGTATGTTGGGCGAACAACTCGTCGCCTCAGGGACCGTTTATATGAACATTTATATGACACTGAAAAGGACAAATTAACCAACGTGGCTAAACATTGGATTTCTGTGCATCAGAAAGATGTATCCAGCCTCTCCATTCAGGGCATAGAAAAGGTGGTCACACCTGTCAGAGGAGGGGACAGGTTCCAAGTGCTGTGTAAGCGCGAGGTATTTTGGATATTTTCTTTAAACAAGAGGATCCCCCTAGGTCTCAATTTCGAATGGAACGTCTCCTATTATTATGAGTAATTGATTATATCATTTAGAATCATGAATATCTACACTACAAAAATCATAATAATTTTTTACTACCTTTATGTATTTTCCAGTTATTCTCTACTGCTTTATCATACACTCTAGTCTGTTAATTGCCAAGATATGAGTTATTTCTTCTACTAACCTCCAAGGTTCATGCATTTATGTGTTATACCATATATACAAAAACAATCTATACTTTTGACTAACCTACATAGTCCACATGAAGCCCTTACCCATCACGTTAGCGACTGTAGGTTAAGAATTTTTACACAGAGTGGTTAGTATAAATGTAAGAAGTATTTTCCAACATTGTTCCATGGTGTCCATCTTGTTTACTAATAAAGTACAATAAAATAATAAACTTTACATGTGATAAACAAAAAGAAAAAATCTTTTTAAGATTTTTCGATGAACATCCATGGTACAATGGTAACAATAATAAAAAGAAATAATAACAAAAAAAATATTTATTTTTGTTTATTCAACACTTTTATTTTCATTATTTATATTTATTTTTACATCTAGATTTATTAATTTCATTCAATGTATTTTTTAGTTTTTAGTTTTGAACGAATAACTTAACACACATATATATATATTTAACATTCAATATAGGATTTACATATATATATATATATTAATATATCTTCAACACAAAGATGTTCAATCATATATTTATATTTTGGGATCATTATTGTTGTTATATGGAATATGGAGTATAAACTTGTTTTCACAATTGTATATATATTTTATTCATTTTTTCATTTTCTATTTTTCATTTATTATATGCTGCATATATGTGTACAGTAGTTGTGTGGTTAGTTTAAATGTTATTGAATGACACTATTTGTTTTAATTGCAATATATGGCACAGTGATATATCCTTACCATCTTTATAGATTGGATTTGCAACGATTTCTTATGTGCCTGCCTGTGTGTTGAAAAAATCCTCCATTTGCCGGACATATCATTATTTGGATTATATATCAGTATTCTCGCAGTTTTTTTATATTTTAGTGTTGGGCCTGATTCACACTTATGCATTTTCAGTGCTTTTTGCATTTTGCAGATTTGCACTACAGAATGTGTTCCATAGGAAACCATGGTAAATGGACTGTGGTGCAAATCTGCAAAATGCAAAAAGCACTAAAAATGCATAAGTGTAAATCAGGCCTTAGAAACCAGATGGTCGGTTGTTTAGCGGTTTCGGCATTTGCTGTCATTTATTGTTAGAGATACATTTCTATATGGGGCACCACGAGAACAACATTCAATATATTTTATATCTATTGCAACTTAAATATGGCTTATTATTTCGATCTGGCCCTTTTTTTCTGTTTTGCTGTAGGGCCCCACTTTCATAGCTAGTTTCTATTCCACACACACAACTGTTATCCTTATAAGAAACAATGTATCGCACCGCTACATTTCCTGATACATTCTTATTTAATTTCTTAGCTTCACCATTCATGTTTATTTTTCACTTGTTGAATGGTCTTCTTATAGAGAGACTGTCGTCCTCTACATGGTGTTTCACACTATATCGCAGGGCACTTGATTTTAACCATTGATTGCTCCGGCACATCCATACACATGCCGATTTTTACTCTCAGAGCCCATTCACACAGAGGCAACACGACTTCCAGCATGACTTTGGGAGGCAACTTGGACACGACTTGAGTATGAATCACAGCACGACTTGGGGCAACTTACAACACAACCTGAAGTCGCCTCCAGGACAGGGAACTTTACAAGTGGCCAATCAGAGCTTAACAGCTGTGTCTGAGAAGGAGGGGGCTGGCTGTTTAGTGGAGGAAATTACTTTGTTTCCTTTCTGCTTCCTGTAAAGTTGCCTCAGTATGAACATTGATCAGACTTGGAGGCAACTTCCATTGAAATCAATGGGTACAAGTTGCCTTCAAGTCGGATTGAAGTAGTACAGGAACCTTTTCTGAAGTCGGAGCGACTGCAGTAGTGTGCATTAAGACAGATCCATTCACTTACATTGATTTATTCATGTAGCGCGACTTGAGGCGACTTGAAGTCGGATCCAAAGTTGCCCCTGTGTGAATGGGCTCTTATAGCTTGACAGCATTCTGCACACCTGGTTTGAAGTCAGATCGCTGTTCACTGCCTATGATCTTGTGCTATACACAAGGCATTTTGATTTTAAATGTGATTGTTTTGAGGTGCTCTGACACACCCACACATATGCCGACTTTTATTCTCTATCTGGTAAGACTATAACATTGTTCTGTTTAGTCACTAACCATTGATTGTTCCGGCACATCCACATACATGCTGATTTTCATTTGACAGCCCTTTGTACACCTGACTTGCAGTTAGATTGTTATCCACTGCTCATGATCTTGTGCTATATACAAGGCATTCTAGTTTTTAATGTGAACGTTCTGACACATTTTTGATACACCCACACACATGCCTATCTTTACTCACGATCTGACAGAACTATAATATTGCTTCTGCTTAGTCATTTTTGCAGTTTACTTTCACTTATTTCTTTTGTTCACATTTCACCTATGTCATACTCACACATATATATATGAGTTTAATTACATAATCTTGAAGCATATTATATTACATATTCCATGTTTTGATACTTAAATGGCATACATATACATATCATTTTGATTCCACTTTACCATTTTAATTTCATTTAATTTATTTTATTATTTTTTTATCCCACTTTTTTAAATGCATTTCATCATATTGCATTATTTATTTGTGCATCCATTTATTTTATTAGTAATGCACATACATTACTATGGTGATGCATTGCATATATAAATTCATATTTATATATTTTTACACGTTTAGTCACATACACATATTTTTTCACTCATTTGCCCCCCCTTTTTGCACACCTTGCTTCAACACAACTATTTATTACATCTCTTTGCACACATACATCTTGTGTTTTTTTCGTTACACATACACACTCACACACACTTATTTATACATATATATATATATATATTTTTTTTTTTATTCAACCTATTCAAGTTATTTGTTGTTGTTTAAATGTTACATTCATAAGAGTCTTTTCTATTGGGTAACACACTGATTTGACAGCAGATGCCGAGACCTTATATAATTGGCTTCCAGCTGATATCCATTACATGTGTAACTATATGGTCATGTGGCATTACTTATAAAGATATATAAGATAGTCATTCCCATTATCTGTCAGCTATGAGTAAGCACTCAAATTAGAGTGTGAAACGCGTCAGCTGTGTCTGTACCATCTGCCTGATTGTCCTGTATTTTTGATGATCCAAGTTCAATAAAGAAGAATTTTCAACTATATCCGGTGTGCGGCATCCAGATCTTCTAGTTTCAAACTTTGTCTCATCGCAGCCTTGCCCAGTGTCATTGCAGCCTTGCCCAGTCTCATTGCAGCCTTGCCCAGTGTCATTGCAGCCTTACCCAGTGTCATTGCAGCCTTACCCAGTGTCATTGCAGCCTTGCCCAGTCTCAGTTCAGCCTTGCCCAGTCTCAGTTCAGCCTTGCCCAGTCTCATTGCAGCCTTGCCCATTGTCATTGCAGCCTTGCCCAGTCTCATTGCAGCCTTGCCCAGTGTCATTGCAGCCTTGCCCAGTGTCATTGCAGCCTTACCCAGTGTCATTGCAGCCTTACCCAGTGTCATTGCAGCCTTACTCAGTCTCATTTCAGCCTTGCCCAGTCTCATTGCAGCCTTGCCCAGTCTCATTGCAGCCTTGCCCAGTCTCATTGCAGCCTTACCCAGTGTCATTGCAGCCTTGCCCAGTCTCAGTTCAGCCTTGCCCAGTCTCATTGCAGCCTTGCCCAGTCTCATTGCAGCCTTGCCCAGTGTCATTGCAGCCTTACCCAGTCTCATTGCAGCGTTGCCCAGTCTCATTGCAGCCTTGCCCAGTCTCATTGCAGCCTTGCCCAGTCTCATTGCAGCCTTACCCAGTCTCATTGCAGCCTTACCCAGTCTCATTGCAGCCTTACCCAGTGTCATTGCAGCCTTGCCCAGTCTCAGTTCAGCCTTGCCCAGTCTCATTGCAGCCTTGCCCAGTGTCATTGCAGCCTTACCCAGTGTCATTGCAGCCTTGCCCAGTCTCATTTCAGCCTTGCCCAGTCTCATTGCAGCCTTGCCCAGTCTCATTGCAGCCTTGCCCAGTCTCATTGCAGCCTTGCCCAGTCTTCCAGCAGCCATTCCTCATCACTCCCAAAGTCTGAGTCTCCGTACATTTTTTGATGGAGCAGCCCCATGCCACCGTAGCCAATGCCTTCTGTCGGACTGCCATCTGCTGTACCTGGCCACAGTTGATCCGTAAACCACCAGAGGGCTTTGTAGCTGGCGTCCAGCCTCATCTCCTCCCAGACCAATCTTCCGAGCTCCGTCTTCCACTCATCTCGCCGTCGTTCCCTCAGGAACACCTCTCGCGCACAGTACTGCGTCCAGTACATCTCTGTGGAGGAGAGAAGGATCTTCCCCTGATGGTGCCACTCGTGGCTTAGTGTCTCTTCCCAGAGTTGCCGGTGGATCACATCCCCCCAGCCGAGCATGGTGTGCTCCGTCGCTGGTCCCCAATGTTGCTTCCGCATGCCTTGCAGCCTCCCCCCGAACTCCGCTCTTATGCTAGCCGATCCCTGTATTGCTCCTTGGCGGCTGCCCAGATCTTGAATCCTGGTGGTGATTTGGATGTTCTGGACTGCAGGAGACCTCCCATTGCTGCCACCACTGTGATGGATCTGGGATACCCTGTATGGGAACCTCCGCCAGACCTGTTTCTCCTGTCCTCCAAACGCACCCGCAGCCTGCAGACTGGTCATAACTAGCCCTTAGCCCATCAGTCATGAGACAAGCCACACAGGTGTTGAGGGTTAAACATGCAGAGCATCAACTCTTTATTAAGTACCAAACATACACTTTTAACAGTCCGAGAGCAAAATTACATTTCTAAAGGAAAAAAAAGTCTTTCAAAAGTGCTAGAGCTAGTGCCGGTTATTAATGAATTGTCGGTCCCGACAATACACATAAAAGTCATTGAAAGTCATTGAAAAATAAAAAAAATAAAAATGTGTGGGGGGTCCCCCAGAATTCCATTACCAGGCCCTTCAGGTCTGGTATGGATTTTAAGGGGAACTCCGTGCCAAAATGTAAAAAAAAAAAAAAAAGAAGGCGTGGGGTTCCCCCAAAAATCCACACCAGACCCTTATCTGAGCACACAACCTGGCAGGCCACGGGAAAAGAGGGGGGGACGAGAGAGCGCCCCCCCTCCTGAACCGTACCAGGCCACATGCCCTCAACATGGGGAGGATGTCCCCATGTTGATGGGGACAAGGGCCTCATCCCTACAACCCTTGCGGGGGTCTGCGGGTGAGGGCTTATGGGAATCTTGTAATCCAATTCTCGATCTCCAGCGACTCCAGCGAGGAACACGCAAAGGATCCTGTCTCCACCGGAGGCACCCAGCCAATGACGCGGTGCCAGCTTGACAGCTCTTATGTAGCTGAGGGCGGGGGGCCACCTGTCACATTACCCCGTCCCCCTCTGACAAGGGGAAATGCCGGGGTTTCCCAGTGATGTTTACGGGTGACCCCGCCCCCTCGGATGCAACGGAAATCCTGCGTTGCATCAGAGGGGGCGGGGTCACCCATACACATCACTGGGAAACCCCAGTGTTTCCCCTTGTCAGAGGGTGACAGGGTCACGTGACGGGTGGCCCCGCCCTCAGCTACATAAGAGCTGTCAAGCTGGCCCGGCATCATTGGCTGGGTGCCTCCGGTGGAGACAGGATCCTGTGCATATTCCTCGCTGGAATCGCTGAAGATCATCCATTGCTGGAGATCGAGAATTAGATTATATCGCTGGAGTAGAAGCATGGATTTATTGGATTACATCGCTGAAATTTTTTTTTTTTTTTATTAATAAAGGACTTGTCCCAAGCCGTCTCCTGTGGTTTTTTTTTAACATTTTGACACTTTCTTTTTGTGAAATGGTAGGGGTACAATGTACCCCTTACCAATTCACATAGGGGGAGCGGGATCTGGGTGTCCCCTTTGTTAAAGGGGGCTTCCAGATTCCGATAAGCCCCCCACCCGCAGACCCCCACAACCACCGGGCAAGGGTTGTGGGGATGAGGCCCTTGTCCCCATCAACATGGGGACATCCTCCCCATATTGAGGGCATGTTTCCTGGTATGGTTCAGGAGGGGGGGTGCTCTTTCGCCCCCCCCTCTTTTCCTGCGGCCTGCAAAGTTGCGTGCTCAGATAAGGGTCTGGTGTGGATTTTTGGGGGAACCCCACACCATTTTTTTTTAAATTTTGGCATGGAGTTCCCCTTAAAATCCATACCAGACCTGAAGGACCTGGTAATGGAATTTTGGGGGACCCCCCATGCATTTTTTTATTTTTCAATGACTTTCAATGACTTTTATGTGTATTGTCGGGACCGACAATTCATTAATAGCCAGGACTAGTGATAGTACTTTTAAATTACTTTTTTTTCCTTTAGAAATGTTGTTTTGCTCTCGGACTGTTCTAAACACGGGAAACATGCGCCACTTTACAGGCATACTATAGACACCCCCCAGGTACGAAATTTAAAGGAATATTACACTTTTATTGTTTCACTTTAAGCATTATTAAAATCACTGCTCCCGAAAAAACGGCCGTTTTTAAAACTTTTTTTTTGCATTGATCCATGTCCCCTGGGGCAGGACCCGGGTCCCCAAACACTTTTTATGACAATAACTTGCATATTAACTTTTAAAATTAGCACTTTAGATTTCTACCATAGACTTTTAAAGGGTGTTCCGCGGCTTTTCGAATTTGCCGTGAACACCCCAAATTGTTCGCTGTTCGGCGAACCGGCGAACAGCCAATGTCCGAGTCGAACTCAAGTTCAACTCGAACAGATAGCCCATTCCTAATTATCACCTCTATATAATGTTCTTACATACCTGTGCCTGGACAGAGAAGAGCCCACAGGAGGAGGACACGGAGGGGCCACAGGAGGAGGACACGGAGGGGAAACATCGCTGCAGTCAGGTGTGAGGTCTGTGTAGGAAGAATGAAAGTTATAAATAACTCAAAGAGGAAGAAGATTTTGCACCACAAGACGTGTATTTCCTCAACATTTTATGGAGAAAAATAACATGAAATCTGGTGTGTCAATCCAACCACAATCCATATCTCACATCTAATTTCAAGAGATTTTTATTGATTTTAATACAAAGGAAAATACACAGAAAAGGGTAGAGGAGGACACCAAGTGATTGCATATTTCCCCAATACCATGGGGATACACTATAGTCTAGACAATGCCATGAACTATAAACCCATAACATGCTATAATGATACACAAACATATAAGAAGTGGCATCAGAATAACACCAACATTATTATTCCATGGTATAATGCGTGAATTTAATACGTACATTAGTGAAATAGCATATAAAAGTTGTAGTACTTTGGGGATAAGGTCATCTTGTGGGGTAGAAGGATATCGGGGTATGGTCTTCATGTGATGAAGGGATTGGAGGGAGAAGGAGGGAATGGGTGATATATAGGATGAGGAAGATGCATACGAGTGTTAAAGCCCGTACACACACGATCGGATATTCCGACAACGATTGTCCAATGGACGTGTGCTCCATCGGACAATTGTCGGAATCTCCAACAACAAATGTTGGATGATCATGCTCTCAAATTGTCCGACAACAAATGTGTTCCGTCGGATTATTGGATATTGTCGGATCGTGTGTACACAAGTCCGTCGGACTAAAATCCAAAGTGCAAACACGCATACTCCGAACCAATGCTAACCATCAGACAACATTAGCAGAAGTTGCCCAAAGGGTGGCGCTAAAGAGCAGAAAAACAATGTAGTTTCGTATATGTTGGCTGAAAAGGTTCTGCCGTCTGTATGCAGAACAAGTTCACGGACAACGCCCTTTGGACAAAAATCCATGGATTTGTCCGATGGAAGTCCGATCACGTGTACGAGACTTAATAGAACATGCGTTATCACTTTGTGGTGTTGTCTGGGGATGTCCTCAATGGAAAAATTTAGTATTCCTTAAGCCTCATACACACGATCGGACTTCTATGTGACTTTTCCGTGGATTTTGGTCCGAAGGGCGTTGGCCGTGAACTTGTTCTGCATACACACGGCAGAACATTTTCAGCCAACATTCACCAAACCATGTGGTTTTTCAGCTCTTTACCGCCACCCTGTGGGCAACTTCTGCTATTGTTGTCTGATGTTTAGCATTGGTTCCGAGCGTGCGCATTTTTACTTTGGATTTTAGTCTGATGGACTTGTGTACACACAATCGGATGATCCGACGTAACACATTTATTGTCGGAAAGTTTGAGCGCATGCACAGCGAACATTTGTCCGTGGAAATTCCGACAACAATTGTCCGATGGAGCATACAGACTGGATTGTCTCGGTTTTGTCTCGGATTGTCCGATAAAACACGTCCGTTGGACCGTTGTTGTCGGAAAGTCAGATCGTGTGTACGGGCCTTTAAGGTCCATACACACGATCGGATATTCCAACAACAATTATCCGACAGACGTGTTTTGTCAGACAATCCAACCGTCCGTATGCTCCATCGGACAATTGTTGTCAGAATTTCTGACAACAAATGTTGGCTGTGCATGCTCTCAAATTGTCCGACAAAACATGTGTTTCATCGGATTATCCGATCTTGTCTTGTGGGGTAGAAGGATATCGGGGTATGGTCTTCATGTGATGAAGGGATTGGAGGGAGAAGGAGGGAATGGGTGATATATAGGATGAAGAAGATGCATACGAGTGTTAAGGCCCGCACACACACGATCGGATATTCTAACAACGATTGTCCGATGGACGTGTTTTGTTGGACAATCTGACCGTCTGTATGCTCCAACGGACAATTGTCGGAATATCCAACAACAAATGTTGGGTGGTCATGCTCTCAAATTGTCCGACAACAAATGTGTTCCGTCGGATTATTGGATATTGTCGGATCGTGTGTACACAAATCCGTCGGACTAAAATCCAAAGTACAAACACGCATACTCCGAACCAATGCTAAACATCAGACAATAGCAGAAATTGTCCAAAGGGTGGCGGTAAGGAGCTGAAAAAACACGTGGTTTGGTGTATGTTGGCCGTGTGTAAGCAGAACGAGTTCACGGCCAACGCCCCTTCGCACAACAATCCACGGATTTGTCCGATGGAAGTCCGATCGTGTGTCCGAGGCTTTATATAGCTATGGGTCGTGGCCATCCCATGATGTTAACCAGAGAACCTGCCCCTTGTGATGACACAAGAAGTCACAAAGTGCAGTTCTCTGGGTGACGTCATGACCCTTACCTCGGACGAGGGTGTAATATGCAAGTTTGTTATTTGTTTGATCATTTGAAATATTGTTTGCCAATATGACTGGGCAGTTCCAGAGAATGTGTATTAAAGTATCGGGAGCGCCACAATTTCTCCAACACTCACTAGATACATGTGTATTGAATTTGGTAACTCTTGTAGGGGTCAGGTATCTACATTGAACAATCTTTTGGGTTATCTCCCAGTGCAGTGCAGGTCGTAACTTTGTAGCTGGACTCTCAGGCTTTTTGCTTTTGGTGTGCCAAATATTGGTGTCCCGGGTTTTGTTCCCATTGGAGGAAGGGAGTGTTGAAAAGATGCTTTTTCTTGGAGAAGGTTGTAGAAGATGGGAAAACCCTTAAGCAGGGCTTTTTTTCAGGGGGAACGCAGTTCCGGCACCTCCAGCATTAAATTTATGTAATGGCAAGGGGTGCTGGGGATGTGCTGGAGGGTCTATTGATGATTGCCGCTGGAGGATCTATAGTCTATAGCAACTACGCTGGTGAGGTTCTATTTTTGTGCAGGGGTCTATTGTTGCTGGTGGAGGATCTATTATTGCTGGAAGGGGGTTTTATATTCCTGGGGAGGTCTGTTGTTGCTCAGAGGAATCTACTGTTGAGAGAGGTGTCTATTGTTGCTGGCTGCTAGAGGGTCTATTGATGCTGGCTGCTGGGAAATCTGTTGTTGCAGCTGGGGGTCTATTGTTGCTGGGGTGGATTTTTGTTGCGGGGGGGGCATTGTTGTGTGAGGCAACTATTGTTGCTGGGGTATCTATTGTTGTTGGCTGCAGGGGATCTATTTTGCTGCTAACACATTCTATACAAATTACTTAGCGCCACAGAATGATACTTGGTTCTGTATTCTCTAAAAGGGGCGGTACTGGGAGGTAGGTAGGGGGTGGAACCATGGGGTGACTTAGAAGGGGGGAGTTCCTGCACCTATTCTCTGAGAAAAAAAAGCCGCCCTTAAGCCTCGTACACGTGATCGGACTTCCATCGGACAAATCCGTGGATTTTTGTCCAAAGGGCGTTGTCCGTGAACTTTTTCTGCATACAGATGGCAGAACTTTTTCAGCCAACATTCACGAAACTACGTGGTTTTTCTGCTCTTTAGCGCCACAAGGAGAAGACAGCTCAAGGAGAAGACAACACAAGGAGAAGACAGCACAAGGAGAAGACAGCTCAAGGAGAAGACAACACAAGAAAGAAGACAGCTCAAGGAGAAGACAGCTGAAGGAGAAGACAGCACAAGGAGAAGACAGCTCCAGGAGAAGACAGCTCAAGGAGAAGACAGCTCAAGGAGAAGACAACACAAGGAGAAGACAGCTCAAGGAGAAGACAGCTCAAGGAGAAGACAGCACAAGGAGAAGACAGCTCAAGGAGAAGACAACACAAGGAGAAGACAGCTCAAGGAGAAGACAGCTCAAGGAGAAGACAGCACAAGGAGAAGACAGCACAAGGAGAAGACAACTCAAGGAGAAGACAGCACAAGGAGAAGACAGCTCAAGGAGAAGACAGCACAAGGAGAAGACAGCTCAAGGAGAAGACAGCACAAGGAGAAGACAGCTCAAGGAGAAGACAACACAAGGAGAAGACAGCTCAAGGAGAAGACAACACAAGGAGAAGACAGCTCAAGGAGAAGACAGCACAGCACAAGGAGAAGACAGCTCAAGGAGAAGACAGCACAAGGAGAAGACAGCTCAAGGAGAAGACAACTCAAGGAGAAGACAGCACAAGGAGAAGACAGCACCATGGGGAGAAGACTGTACAGGAGGAAGAAGACACGTTGATGCTACATCGGGGGACATTTTTCATAATTAATAAAGGACTTGTCAAAAACCATCTCTTGTTTTTTTAGTGTGTTTAAAGAGAAATAAAAAAAAATGTAAAACGCAAAATGCATGAAAACTGCATGCAAAACTGCATAAAAAACGAGGGTTTAAAAACACAAAATGCACTGCAAAACGTGCCTAAAAAATGCATCAAGCGCAGCCGCATAGATGTGAATCTATACTTAAAGTAGTTTGAAATATCAGTAAGTCTGGATCCGCCTACTGATTTGTGTTTAACGAGTCTAGCTTTAGACACCCATGGGGTTTTGCCCGCCCATATATACAGTATCTCACAAAAGTAAGTACACCCCATCACATTTTTGTAAATCTTTTCTTCTAACTTTTCATGTAACAACACTGAAGAAATGACACTTTGCTACAATGTAAAGTAGTGAGTGTACAGCTTGTATAACAGTGTAAATTTGCTGTCCCCTCAAAATAACTCAACACACAGCCATTAATGTCTAAACCGATGGCAACAAAAGTCAGTACACCCCTAAGTGAAAATCTCCAAATTGGGCCCAAAGTGTCAATATTTTGTGTGGCCTCCATTATTTTCCAGCACTGCCTTAACCCTCTTGGGCATGGAGGTCACCAGAGCTTCACAGGTTGTCACTGGAATCCTCTTCCCCTCCTCCATGATGACATCATGGAGCTGGTGGATGTTAGAGACCTTGCGCTCCTCCACCTCTGTTTGAGGATGTCCCACAGATGATCAATAGGGTTTAGGTCTGGAGACATGCTTGGCCAGTCCATCACCTTTACCCTCAGCTTCTTTAGCAAGGCAGTGGTGGTCTTGGAGGTGTGTTTGGGGTCATTATCATGTTGGAATACTGCCCTGCGGCCCAGTCTCTAAAGGGAGGGGATCATGCTCTGCTTCAGTAGGTCACAGTACATGTTGGCATTCATGGTTCCCTCAATGATCTGTAGCTCCCCAGTGCCGGCAGCACTCAGCCCCAGACCATGACACTCCCACCACCATGCTTGACTGTAGACAAGACACACTTGTCTTTGTCCTCCTCACCTGGTTGCCCCCACACACGCTTGTCACCATCTGAACCAAATAAGTTTATCTTGGTCTCATCAGACCACAGGACATGGTTCCAGTAATCCATGTCCTTAGTCTGCTTGTCTTCAGCAAACTGTTTGCGGGCTTTCTTGTGCATCATCTTTAGAAGAGGCTTCCTTCTGGGATGACAGCCATGCAGACCAATTTGATGCAGGGTGCGGCGTATGGTCTGAGCACTGACAGGCTGACCCCCCACCCCTACAACCTCTGCAGCAATACTGGCAGCACTCATACGTCTATTTCCCAAAGACAACCTCTGGATATGATGCTGAGCACGTGACCTCAACTTCTTTGGTGGACCATGACGAGGCCTGTTCTTTTTTTTTTTTTTTTAAGGTATAACTGGATGAACCAATGTCTTTATTCAACCTTATCAACTATGTAACTATATGTGCATTTGACATATTCACGCATGTTATTGATCTGAAAAGCCTCCCTTGTGTAGACATCCAAAAGCCCTGAAAAGCATTCAGCAGTGGAACTGTTGTCTCCTCACCACCTATTTTAACCCTGTAAAGCCAGCACCAGAATGTTGTACCTGTGTGTGTAGTGGACACTCCTGCAGGGCAGTTGCGACGCGGCCCCATTCCAAACACAACAGAGGGTATCATTTTTGCCATGGCAGCCACAGAATGTGAACACCCCCACTTAGCTGTTGAATCGAATCTGAATTGGACAGTAGGCGCGTGTAAATTTAAGTCCATTTACATCAGCCTGCACATAGACCCACATGGAGCTTCCGATCAGATCTGCCTTAAAAATGGGCAGGTGGACTTAAGCTGAAATCCCATGTGAAAGGGTCCTTCGCCTGGGACAAACATAGATCTATACTCAGACAAAAAGGTAAATAATAAACAACAAACAAAAACAACAACAAAAGATGCCTTAGATTGTCAGCTCCTTGAGGGCAGGGACTGATGTGAACATACAATATATATGTAAAGCGCTGTGTAAATTGACGGCGCTATATAAGTACCTGAAATAACTAAATAAAATAAATAAATATAAAAGGCAAATAAGCGTTTTGGTCTTTTTCTGAGGTCACTGTTCTAGGTTGCTATGTTCCTAAATCCTTTGGCGAGGCCTGTTCTGAGTGGAACCTGTCCTGTTACACCGCTGTATGGTCTTGGCCACCGTGCTGCAGCTCAGTTTCAGGGTCTTGGCAATCTTCTTATAGCCTAGGCCATCTTTATGTAGAGCAACAATTCTTATTTTCAGATCCTCAGAGAGTTCTTTGCCATGATGTGCCATGTTAATTTTCCAGTGACCAGTATGAGAGAGTGAGAGCGATAACACCAAATTTAACGCACCTGCTCCCCATTCACACCTGAGACCTTGTAACACTAACGAGATGACACCGGGGAGGGAAAATGGCTAATTGGGCCCAATTTGGACATTTTCACATCCACCAGCTCCGTGATGTGGTCATGGAGGAGGGGAAGAGGACTCCAGTGACAACCTCTGAAGCTCTGGTGACCTCCATGCCCAAGAGGGTTAAGGCAGTGCTGGAAAATAATGGTGGCCACACAAAATATTGACACTTTGGGCCCAATTTGGAGATTTTCACTTAGGGGTGTACTGACTTTTGTTGCCAGCGGTTTAGACATTAATGACTGTGTGTTGAGTTATTTTGAGGGGACAACAAATTTACACTTTTATACAAGCTGTACACTCACTACTTTACATTGTAGACAAGTGTCATTTCTTCAGTGTTGTCACATGAAAAGATAGAAGAAAAGATTTACCCAAATGTGAGGGGTGTACTTACTTTTGTGAGATACTGTAATTGTTGGATTAAGATTCCTTCGGAGGAATGCCTTGTGGACAGAGGAGAAGGTGGATGAATGTTTCACGGTCCCATAATTGTGGTTAAAAAAGTCAGAGAGGCGTTGTTAAACCTTTTCTGCATAAGGGGAGGATTGGATGTTTAGCGGATGGTTGCTACTAGTAACTAACATCTACCATATCACCCTGCTGCCAGACCTCCATCTATCACCTCAGAGACAACGAACAATCATTTGCATTGTTTTGTTTTTGTTTATTGAAGGATATAACTTGGTTGGGGCAAAGGGGATATGGGATGCCCTTAGAACATGTTGCTTTGCCATCATATTAAAGAACTTGAAATTAGGTTGAGCCTTGAAGCACTGATGCACATATAATATCTACAGTCACTTCCCCTGCATCACCAGGCAGACTATTTCCCCTCCTCTGCGTACCTCCTGCAGACTGTTTGCTCCCAGGACTTCTGTCCTCCTGCACAAACTTTCACTGTAGATCATTATCTTTCCTGTCACATCATCCTCTGTGAGCGAAAGAGACCGCTCTGAACAGTCTCATTTGCTGGCTGTAATAGATGCTGTTACTAGGCCAGAGGTCTGCATTATCTCTCCCCGACGGGCCTAGTAATTTAGTAGCATGTGCTGATTGGTGGACTACTACTCCCAGCTAGTCCAGCCTGCAAATTCTGTGCCCGCAGGCTGCAGCGACTTGACTCACTCCCCACAGTCTCTCCTCTGGCCTCGCACCCAGATCCCCTCACCCAGCAACCCCCTGTGGTCCACTTATCGACCTCCTCCTGCCCCGAGTCCATGATGGAGAACTTTAACTGGAACGCGCGTTTCAACAGCTTTTCCAGCCCCTCTGTTCCAGGACATTCCATCCATGTCCTTGTAAGGATGAAGCTCCCTCCCAGCACTCCAGGGCTCCTCCGCTAGGCCTTACACCCCCACCAGATGGGGATGGGGCCCTGCTACTGCCTAGTACTCCATTCTCCACATCTCCCGGCCGACAACTCCTCCCCAGTGGGCTATTACCTCAGCTTATATGGGAAGGGCTGCCCCCTGCCAATACCAGTTGGGGATTAGTCAGGGCTCCTCACATGAGCTGCCTGCCACATGAGCTGCCTGCCACTCCAAGTCCTAGGCCCTGCCCCTCTTCCAGAACAATCTCCCTGGAAGCAGGGGAGGCGCCTCAGAACTAAAGCCCAGAACACCCACTGCTACACTAACCACTCCCTGCCCCCAGATCACAACAAGCAGGCCTAGCCTGAAGCATAGGCCTGCCCAAATTTACCTGTGTTGGCACCTTTCCTTACAAAAATTCTCACTCTAGCACCTACCTATGGTAGAGGGTGCTACACATGATATAGGTATTTGCTTTCCACAAGCATGGTCAGATCACTTGATTGTTTCAACTGTAAAGTTGGAGATCTTCTGCATAAGTCATTTATCCACCAAGAAGTAATCAATGCGGGAGTATGAATTGTCGGAAGCCGAAAAGAAGGTGTAATCCCTCTCTGTTGTATGGTGACATCTCCACATGTCGTATAATTTGTGGGCATGGAGGAATTTCTGCATGGAAGAAGGCTGTTTGGAAGATGGTTTGGAAGTGTCTAAGTTTGGGCCAGGGGCAATATTAAAGTCTCCACAAATCATTAGGGATCCCTGTCTTATCTTGTGAAGTTTCTTCATAAGCGTAACAAGAAAGTAAATTTGTTGGGAGTTTGGCGTGTATAAGCACGCTAGGGTATATTTGATGATATCAATTGAGCAGATCAGAATAAAGCATCAGCTGTTGGGGTTTAACAATTGGTTAGTCGTGGATCTGGAACATCAAAGTGTTTCTGATGGCCACTAGTATGCCATGCTTTTTTTTGGGACTGCAGGCCAGAAATATGTGCTGGAATCCTTAGAGCCTGAGGATTCAGGAAGCAGGAAGGAATGTCTGAGTCTTTGAAATGTGTCTCTTGGCATAAAATGTCACAAAGTGACTGCTGAGCTGTTTGCCATAGGGAGGATCTTTTGGCCGGGTGGTTCAGCCCTTTGGCATTCAGTGACAGAATTTTAAACGCCATCTTGATGGTTGAACTTAGTGGGTGTTTAAGGTACTCACATCAATCCAGGCTGACTGTGACTGTCGTAATTGTAGAGTTGTGGATGTAGACCATGAAGACCATTGGTTCAGAGTTTTGGGTAGAGAATTTGTCCTCAACGTGCATAAAGGGAACAAAAATTGACCATAGAAATAATTAGGGAGAACAAAAAAAACAGGCAGTTATGTATATTGTATGTATTCATATTAAACTGCATCACTCGGATTGGGGGAAAGAGTTTAAGTGGAGCTAGTGATGCAAGAAATAAGAGAAGGAGGGAGAAAAGTCATATCCAGAATACTTGAGGTTCTGTGTAGTTGGAGACTTAACGGTTTTTGAATTTGGACTTGCTCTGAGCTGTAAGCCAGGTAGGGGGAAACCTTTCAGGATGGGTATGGGCTTCAGAGTGTGGGGAGTTTTCTGGTATGATATCACATTCCTTCAGTAAAGAAAGCCCCTTTTCCAGTGAAGAGATGGTATATGAAGCACCATTGTGGTCCACACTGATTTTGGTGGGATGGCTCCATTTATAGCCAATATTGTTATTATGAAGTGTTTTAGGGATAGTATTGAGTTGTCTTCTAAGGTCTAAAGTATATTTAGAGAGGTCAGCGTATATTTGGATCTTGTCATATGGTTCTAGGTGTTCGCCCAAGGAGCGCAATTTCTTTGAGATTTGATCTTTTGTCGAGTAGAAGTGTACTCTCATGAGCACGTCTCTGGGAACAGTTTCTGGGAGGTATGAGGGCTTTGGTATGCAGTGTATATGATCTATAATAAGGTCAAGAAGTGTTAGATCAGACACTAGAGTGTGGAAAAAATCTTTAGCATATTGTGGAAGCTCGTGAGGGTGCACTGATTCAGGGACTCCCCTTAGTTTCAAATTATTCCACCTGGAGCAGTCTTCCAGGTCAGCTATTTTTGCAGCAACCAACCTCTCTACTCTTAATTTTCATAATTTGCATCTAACAGAGCATTTACTGTGGTGGTGATATCAGATATTGCAGTCTCTACCTTGGAAAATAGTTACCTCTGTCTCCTAACATGGATTTCTTTATCAGAAAATCTCTGGATTAAGTTAATCAGCATGCAGAGATTGCTGTAATGACAGTAACATATTTTAGCAGGGTGTCCAGTAGGGATGGGCCGAACGATCCCTTGTTCGGTTCGCACCAAAACTTTTGAACATTGTGAAAGTTCGGAACCGAATAACAAACCCCATTGAAGTCTTTAGGACCCGAACTGGTAAAATCAAAAGTGTCCATTTTGAAGGCTTATATTTAAGTAATTGGGCATACGTTGGTTATGGAGTTCTGGGTAGAGACATGCATCAATGAAATCATCATTTTTAAATGAGCATTGATTTATTAATGCTTAAAGTGAAAGAATAAAAATGAAAAATTCCTTTTATTATAGTGTCAGGGGGGGGTCCCCTTAGTATACCTGTAAAGTGGCACATCTGTACCATGTATAGAAGCTGCTGCAGCAATAATTGCATTTATAAAGCCAAAAAAATATATTTTCCCTGCAAGCTTTCTTTATTTTGTAAACAATGGCTTGCGGAGCCAGTCTGTATGATGAGGCCACAATGTAGTGCATTGGAAACAAGATTCTGGTGTGTCTTCCACAGACTTTGGATAGAAGTAACAGATGTGGAAAAATTGGTGTTTGGGTGTCGGTGGCGCCTTCACACCGTAACCCTATAGAAGTACTTTTGATGAAAGCAAGAATTGGCCTTGCTGTCAAAAACTGAAATGATATGCACTTTGGGTGTTAATTTTGCCCATGAAACCTATACCAAAAAAATTCTTCCAGGTGAAATCAACACCCACAATGCTAGGCAACCTAGAAGTCCACATCCCAAAAACACTTAATCAGTGAGATCGGCATAGGGGGCTACATAGCTGCTGGTAATCCAGGACTGATTCATTTTGATAAATGTCAGACAGTCCACAGAGTCTGTGGACAAAGAATATGGAGGGAAACCACCAATAAATGTAACACTGGAAATCTTTGCCACATCCCAATTTAGGAAGAAATTGCAAAGAGAGGTGCCCCAGGGATTGTACGGGCTAAGGCGATAAACCAAAATTTAAAAAAGTAACATTATGTAAAAAAGTACAAAATGTATTAAGTACAAATAATTATAACGTTGATACACAGGTATAAACACCTAAAAACAATTGAATCAGATTTGATCATTAAACAACAGCTAGATCCTAGAACACACAGGTGATTTTAAACCGCGATCGGGAGGCGTGTGATATCACAATAATCCCAACATGTTTCGGAATATGGGTGTAAATACTTAATCCCTTCTTCAGGGACTTTATTGGAGCGACCAGTTTTTTCTAGTAACAAAAAAATCGAAATAAAAAATAAAAAACAAGAATAATAAATAATAATCAAATGAGTATATAAGTATAAAATCACAGTAGTTGGAGAGCATGGCATGGAACTGTGGCAAGTGCACAGTATGGAAGCTCTGGGGTCCACATGTGGGGCCGTGTATAAGATCCTCACAACACTAGTAGTGCACGGATCCCTGTGACAGAGCAATTTGAGTACAGTATATAGTATGGTTGGAGCATGCAGCGTTCCCATGGCCAAAAAAACACACCAAAGCTCACAAGGATCGACCAAACAAATTGGGAACCAGATCTGGCACAGAGAAAATCATAAAATCAGTAAGATGGCAATTTAGGCCATAAAGAAATGTGAGACGATATGAGACTATGTGCATGAATCAACATGTCATGCCATAGCAGACATGGAGATTCATCACCAAGAACACAGCACACCGCAATCTTTCAAAATCTCTGCTGGGGGGGCCTGTGGGGGCTCCCTGTCACACAACCCATGCAGCAGAGCAACACGGTTGTTGCAAGAGTAGTAAAGACAAAGGGGTGCGAGGTCTAGTGAGTTCTCACCTGTCTGTGGACAGGCGTGCTCTTTTATCAGTAACAAAACATCTAGCATCACTGAATGCTAATTTGGAAAGCATGCTGGATGCAGGGCAGTCCAGCTGCTCAATTGCATACTGGGCAAGGTCTGGCCAGTGGTCTATTCTCATGACCCAGTAAGCCAGTGGATCGTCGACTAGAAACCTCTCCATCTCTGTTTTCACCCCTAGATAATCGTCCACCATGTGATGCAGACTCTGCCGATGGGATGTGAAAGCTGATAGCCCTGGGCGGCGAGCACTAAAAAAATTGTGAAATGCATCATTTAGGCGGCCGCCTTCTCCACCGCTCCTCTCTTGACCAACAGCAGCCTCAAAACTAGGTTTTCCACCAGACTGTAACCTATCAGAGTCAGGAAAAGCATTAGATAAACTCCTCTCTAAGGTGTCCTCAAGAGATTTCATCTTCTGCACTCTCTGTGGGGACGGGATGAGTTCTGAGACTTTCCCCTTGTAAGAGTGGTCAAGGAGAGTTGCCAACCAATAGTGATCCTTCACCTTAATGCCATGTATTTGTGAGTCCTTTCTCAGGCTTTGAAGCATGAGGGAGCCCATGCACCACAAGTTTGCGAAGGCATGAGAAGCAGACCCCTAGGGTTCACTGAGGATTATAGTATCTGGAGCTGCCTCTTTCCAGCCACGTACTACTCCCAAGGGTTCTGGGGATGGAAAACCATCTCTTACTGTTTGACAGATGTCTTCCTCTGCTTCAATTCCCCCAAAACTGCCAGAAACCTCCTCCTCCCTCTCCTCTTGTGTGTTCTGTGGTGTAGGAACAATGGTGTCTGCATTATGTGGGCCTTGAGAGGAAAGGAAGTTCACCTCTTCCTCCCGCTGCTCTGCCTCGAGTGTCCATAATGCCACGCAGAGTCTGCTCCAGGAGGAACACAACAGGGATTGTCACGGCTCACCATCCTTGTGGCCTCCTCAAATGGTGCCAGTACAGTGCATGCATCCTTTATGAGCAGCCATTGATGCTGGGAAAAAAAGCAGAGTCGGCCTGAGCCTGTCGCTGTGCCATACTCACACAGGTACTCATTGATGGCTCTCTGCTGCATGTGCAGCCGCTGCAACAGTCGAGTTCCACCTGGTGGGCATGTCACAAACCAGGCTGTTTATGGACAGGTGGAATTCACACTGAATTTCAGCCAACCGAGCACTGGCTGTGTATGACTGCCTGAAATTGCTACAGACTCTTCTGGCCTGCTTTAGCAGATCTTCCAACCCTGGATATCTATTTAGGAAACGCTGCACCACCAAATTGAGGACATATGCCAGGCAAGGCACATGTGTCAACATTTCCTGTCTAAGGGTGGACAGGGGGCTTGTGCCATTATCGCACACCACCATTCCTGGCTCCAGTTGGCGTGGCGTGAACCACCTCTGGGTCTGCCCCTGCAGAGCTGTAAGAATCTCTGCCCTGGTGTGGTTCCTGTTCCCTAGACACACCAGCTGAAACACTGCATGGTACCTTTTAGCCTGACTCATTGAATAGCCCCTTGTACGCTTAGGGGGTACTTCTGGTTCATTGGACAATTCAGCAGAGGAGGGCATGGAGGAGGAGGAGGGGGTAGAGCTGACAAATCTTGCATCATCACCATCAGTTGTATGAGACCTGGGGGCACAACAAGCTGCAGCACTGAGTCCTGTCTTGCATCCTTCCGAGTTGCAAGCAGAGTTACACAGTGTGCTGTGAACGAAATATATCATCCCTGACCATACTTGCTGGACCACATGTCAGCAGTAACGTGGACTTTGTGGCTGACTGCCTTGCCCAACGATTCCACAACATTGCCTTCCATGTGATGGTACAGAGCTAGAATGGCCTTACGTGAAAAGAAATAGCGACTGGGAAACTGCCATTGTGGTACAGCACATTCTGCAAATTCACATAAGGGGGCAGAATCCACCAGACGGAAAGGCAGAAGTTGTAGAGCCAGCAGCTACAAGCTTGCATTTAGATGTTGGGCATGTGGGTGGCAGTGACTGTGTTTTTTTTTTCGCTGCAGCATATGCGGCAGAGAAATTTGCCGGCTATAGGCTACAGCTGGTGGTGTGCTACTGGCAGACACCCTGGGACACCCTGTGCTATACCATCATCCCTGTCAGTGAAGCCTGCTGAGAGGTCATGAGGTTGGCTTGGTTGACTCATCAGGCATACGCCTTGTTGGGTTCATCCTGTTTGGTAAGCCTCTTTCCTTACGGTGGTGGATTATCTACAGACAACCAGTTCACACTCATTTATAGTCACCATTTTGATGTCATACATGGACTATATGCACTTTATATACACTATAACTGTTGATCTACACTTCAACAGTATTGTGGTTTAATAATTTTACTGTATTTGCACTTATATATACCCCAATTTCCCATTGGTATAAATTCACAGTTTTTTTCATTGCAATAGCGCTGCACTATACTATCTTATTTGGTTTACTTTTTACAGACTATCTGATGTGCTGGCAGCTACTATTTTTGTTTAAGACAGCGCGGTTTCTTTCACATTTTTTTATATACATACTTTGTCTGGCAAAGCAGCTGCCAACGCGGCCTCTTCCCTCGGCTCAATGGCATCAGTGACTCCTTCCCTAGCCCCACCATGTCCTCCTGAGGAGTCCCCCAAACTGTTTGACCACAGTGTTGGGTACATGCTCCAGGAGGATGCCCAGCCTTCTGAAGGCACCGATGATGGTACTCAGCTAGAGGAAGGCAGTAACGTGAGCCCAGAGAGAGGGGGTGCCCAAGAAGGACAGCAATCTGGCAGTCATGTTCCCTCAGCTACAGCATACTGCCAGGTTTGCTCCAGTGATGAGGAGGGAGGGGATGATGAGGTCACTGACTCAAAGTGGGTGCCTGATAGGAGAGAGGAGGAGGAGGAACATCACCAACGAGGCAGGATGCCCTCCAGGGGCCAGATTAAGGGCAGCACACCGACTTCATTACACCGCAGAGCTCCGCATGTGCAGGGCGCTGCTGTCTCTGCGCATTATTCCAAAAGTTCTTTGGTGTGGGCCTTTTTTGAGACAAATGCATCAGATCCCACTGTTGCTATTTGCAACATATGTCTCAAGCGTATCTCTCGTGACCAAAACATCACCCGCTTGGGAACCACATGCTTGACCAGACATATGTTGACCTGCCATGCAGTTCGTTAGCAAGCGTACCTAAAAGACCCACACCAAAGAACAAAGAGGACCTCTTCTTGCTCCTCTCCAACAAAACTATACCTCCAGTGCTCTCATACACTGAGAGGAATGAAGGTGTAGAATTAGGTGTGTCACAGCCAAGTACTTGGGGGCAATCTTCTATCAGTACACCGACATCAGATTGTACCAGGCAAATTTCCCTGCCCCAGCTGCTGCACCGCTGAAAGAAGTTTGCTCCCAGCCATCCACATGCCCAGCGGTTGAATGCTAGCTTGGCTAAATTGCTAGCACTTCAACTGCTGCCTTTTCAGTTGGTAGACTCTGCCCCCTGAGTTTGTGGAATGTGCGGTTCCTCAGTGGCAGGTTCCCAAACGCCACTTTTTCTCACGGAAGGCGATTCCGGCTCTCTACCGGCATGTGGAAGGCAATGTCCATGCCTCGCTGGACAGGGTAAGGTGCATATTACCGCTGACTCATGGTCCAGCAGGCATGGACAGGGACGTTACCTATCTTTCACCCCGCACTGGGTGACTCTTCTGGCAGCTGGGAAGGATGCAGGACAAGGTGCAGTAGTGTTGGAGGTTGTTCCGCCACCACGCCTCCAAAATACTACTAGTGGTGATTCTGCCACACCTCTCTCATCCACCCCCTCCTCTTCTTCTTCCTCCATGGCCTCTTCCTGTGATTTGACTTCGGAACCAGCGGTGCTCCGTAGGCGTTCAAGGGGCTACGCAAGCAAGCAGGCCAAAAGATTCCATGCGGTGCTTGAGCTGGTGTGCTTGGGGGACAGGAGCCACACTGGGGCAGAGGTTCTGTCAGCTCTGCAGGGGCAGGTTCAGAGGTGGTTGACGCCACGCCAACTTAAGGCAGGAATGATGGTTTGTGACAATGGCACCAAACTCCTCTCCGCCCTCCGACAGGGACAACTGACCCATGTGCCCGGTTTGGCTCACATCCTTAACTTGGTGGTGCAGCGGTTCTTGGGCAGGTACCTGGGCTTACAGAATGTCCTGAGGCAGGCCAGGAAAGTCTGTGTGCATTTCCGCAGGTCATATAATGCCAGTGCTCGGCTGGCTGACCTCCAAAAGGAATTTAGCCTGCCCAAGAACCGCCTAATCTGTGACATGCCCACCAGGTGGAACTCAACATTGGCCATGCTGCAGCAGCTGCACATTTATCAGAGTGCCATCAATGACTACCTGTGTGACTATGGCACCAGGACAGGGTCAGGGGACCTTGGTTTTTTCCCCCACGCCAGTAGGTCATGATCAGGGATGCATGCACTGTCCTGTCACCATTTGAGGAGACCACGAGGATGGTGAGCAGTGACAGTGCATGCATCAGTGACACTGTCCCCCTCGTCCACCTGTTGGAGCACACGCTGCGTGAAATAATGGACAGGGCACTTGAGGTAGAACAGAAGCAGGTAGAGGAGGACTTCCTTAGCTCTCAAGGCCCCCTTTATCCAGACAGTGTTCCTGCGTGCCCGCCAATCACACAGGAAGGGGACGAGGAGGAGGAGGAAGAGGAGGATTGTGTCAGCATGGAGGTGGAGCCTGGCACTCAGCATCAGCAGCAGTCTTTAAAGGATCGTTTACAGTCCCAAGAAACCCATGGACTTGTACGTGGCTGGGAGGAGGTGGCTGCGGATCATGTCGTCCTTAGTGACCCAGAGGACTCTGGACCGAATGCCTCAGGAAACCTACGCTGCATGGCCTCCCTGATCCTGCAAAGTCTGCGGAAGGATCATCGTATTCGTTGTATCAAGGAGAGGGATCAATACTGGCTGGCAACCCTCCTTGATCCAAGTTACAAGGGTAAGGTTGCGGACCTTATCTTGCCATCGCAGAGGGAGCAGAGGATGAAACATCTTCGGGAGGCCTTGCAGAAAGGTCTGTGCAATGCGTTCCCAGAGACTGGGAGGTTACAAACTCCTGTTTCTGGACAACGTGTTGCTGAGGCTTCGGTCAGTCACAGAAGGAGTGGTGGAGAAGGTGGCCGTCTGACCAATGCGTTTAGACAATTATTTAGTCCGCAGCCCCAAGGTATGATCGGTTCCAGCAACCATCACCAGCGTCCGTTTTACATGGTGCAGGAATACCTAGGGGCAAGATCAGACTTGGACACCTTTCCCACCGAAAATCCTCTGGGTTACTGGGTTTTGAGGATGGATCACTGGCCAGAGCTTGCACAGTATGCAGTTGAGCTACTGACCTGTCCTGCATCCAGCGTTCTTTCGGAACGCACATTCAGTGCTGCTGGAGGTTTTGTAACCGATCACAGGGTGCGCCTGTCCGCCGACTCGGTCGATCGACTGACCTTCATAAAAATGAATCAGTCTTGGATCACCAGCTACCAAGCACCTGTGGCACCAGTGCCTAAGGCCCAATTTTTCTGCCCCTGTTCAACAGGGGCATGTAATTACAATTCTTGATCTAATATTTCACAGCAGGGCCCTGTGAGGGCTTACAGTGTTGTGGCCACAACAACACCTAAGGCCCAAATTTCTGCTGAGTAAATAGGGCAGGCCCCTACTTTCAAACATCCAACTTACAACCGACTTCTACTTGCAAACGGAAGGAGACAACAGGAAGTGAGATGAAATCTACCCCTAGGAAGGGAAATTCTCTCCTGTAAGAGTTAATATGGGAAAATATTTTCTCCTTTCCACTGATGTTTTATCACCAATCCTTGTTTCACTAAAAACCCCAAATTGTCAAAAAACATTTGTCATTGGGACAAAAAGTGAGGTGAAATCTTCTGAAGAGGAGGAAAGACAGCAAAACAAATGTCACAGGGGTGATAACCCTTCCCTACGTTTTCCAAAAAGCTTAAAATAGATTTTTTGGCTGGAGCGAAACACGTTAAAAATGTACCCGTTAAAAATTACAAACAGATTCTACTTAACAATAAACCTACAGTCCCTGTCTTGTTTGCACCGCCTGTATACTGCTGTTCAGAGTATATAGGGCCTGGTGGCCCCACACCTTTCCTTTTTTTAATTTGGGTACGGGGTTCCCCTTAATATCCATACAAGACCCAAAGGGCCTGGTAATGGACTGGGGGGTACCCATGGCGTTTGTCTCACTGATTTTCATCCATATTGCCAGGACCCGACATTACATTAAACCCGCAAGCAGTTTTAAATGACTTTTATTCCTTTAAAAATGACATTTTGTGCAGGGACTGTTCTAAGCACGGGAAACACGCGTCACTTTACAGGCATACTATAGACACCCCCCAGGTACGATATTTAAAGGAATATTTCACTTTTATTGTTTCACTTTAAGCATTATTAAAATCACTGCTCCCGAAAAAACAGCCGTTTTTAAAACTTTTTTTTTGCATTGATACATGTCCCCTGGGGTAGGACCCGGGTCCCCACACCCTTTTTAGGACAATACCATGCAAATTAGCCTTTAAAATTAGCACTTTTGATTTCGAACGTTCAAGTCCCATAGACTTCAATGGGGTTCTAACGTTCGTGCGAATTTTCGGTCCGTTCACAGGTTCTGGTGCTTATCGAACCGGGGGGTGTTCAGCTCATCCCTAATTGTGAGTGATGGGACACAGCAGGTCTTTATATAATATTATTTTTTGTTTACTATATGATAAGCTATTTTAGTCTGAGGGGTGCAAGGTTTGTTTGTTTTGTGTGTTTTCCTATTTTCAATACTTTATGGATTAATTTGACATAATATATGTAATTGAATGTATTTTCTTCTTTTTTTGAAGGGGGGATTATTTATCCCTATATGATTTAAAAATGGTTATTTGTTTGTATGTATATTTAATAATAACCAAAAAAAAATTATTTGATTAAAAAAAAGAACAAAGCATTGAGTAGAGCAGCAATCATCAAGAGTTTGCTGGAAGATGAGGACATAGGAGGACGCAATCAGTTCTGAGGAAGAGTCCTCCAGACATAGGGCCAATGCCGTATGGTCAGTGATGTAACGGTAGAGTCCTGGCTATACGCCAGGAAGAAGAGTTTAGACTACTTGGTGTTCAGGGCTGCAAACAGCAAAGAATGAGAAAATCCAACTCATTGTGAAGTGAAACACTGAAAAGGAAAAAAGGGGAGAGAAAAGAAATGGGAGAGAAAAGAAATGGGAGAGAGAGAGCGACACCCAACCGAAAATGACATCTGGGAGAGGCCAGATACCGATTCTACAGAGAGAAGATGAAGAGCCCCCACCGGTCCCACACCCCCTCCAAAGTCCTCAGAGTATTATTCATTCTAGATATGAGGACCCCATAGGTCTGATTTCTGGAATAGGAGAATATTAATAGGAGTTGGGGCGTGGCCTCAACATATTACAAATAATAAATTACATGAACATTCTATACCATGCCTCTCCATACAAACACTCCCAACATTCATTGTAAAGAAATACGCCCCTCACTGGAGATCTATATGAATGGGATTCCTAAACCTAACACGACTAGATCTGGTTTTATTTCATTGTATCAGATTCAGTTATACAATTGTATCAGATTTTTCATTGTATCAAAAACAAAGAAGGAAAAACATCTCACAGAACATTTCTCAGGGACATCCTAAAACAGGGGCGCCCAACCTCTGGCCCGCAGCGCCCTCCGATGTGGCCCGCCATGTCTTCCTCTGAGATGGCAGGTCAGCAAGCCCAGATCGCGGGTTCCAGACCCGCCACCTCCGAGCGTCAGCGCGAAGAATGGAGCCGCTGCTAGAGGAAGCAGAGATGCTTCCGGCTCCTTCACAGGCGGAGTGTTACCAAATGTACTCCGCCTGTGACAGGAAGCATCGGCTCTGCTCTCTACTGCAGCCGTATGCTTCTGTCATACTAATGCACAGGAACCCGCGACCTCAGACAGCTGCCAGTACCAGCCAGCAGTACCAGTACCAGTCACCAGTGCCAGTCATCAGTACCAGTCACCAGTACCAGCCACCAGTACCAGTCACCAGTACCAGTGCCCGCCAGCAGTACCAGTACTAGCCAGCAATACCCACCAGCAGTATCAGTACCCACCAGTAGTGCCAGCCAGCAGTACCAGTACCAGCCAGCAGTACCAGTACAAGCCAGCAGTACCAGTACCCGCCAGCAGTACCAGTACCCACCAGCAATACCAGCCAGCAGTACCAGTACCCACCAGCAGTACCAGTACCCACCAGCAGTACCAGCCAGCAGTATCAGTACCTGCCAGCAGTACCAGTACCCACCAACAATACCAGCCAGCAGTACCAGTACCAGCCAGCAGTACCAGTACCCGCCAGCAGTACCAACCAGCAGTACCAGCCAGCAGTACGAGTACCCACCACCAGTACCAGCCAGCAGTACCAGTACGCGTCAGCAGTATTAGTACCCACCAGCAGTACCAGTACCAGCCAGCAGTACCAGTATCCACCAGCAGTACCAGTACCCACCAGCAGTATCAGTACCCACCAGCAGTATCAGTACCAGCCAGCAGTACCAGTACCCAACAGCAGTACCAGTACCCACCAGCAGTACCAGCCAGCAGTACCAGTACCAACCAGCAGTACCAGACAGTGGTATTTGCTAGCAGTACCCGCAGGCAGTACCCAACAGCAGTACCAGCCAGCAGTGCCAGCACCTGTCCGCAGTACCCAACAGCAGTACCAGCCCTGGAGGACAGCCAGCAGCAGCCACCAGTTCTAACCACCTGGGGGACAGCAGCAACCAGCTGCAGGAATCCTGAGGAAGAAGTGAAGATTGAGGTCAGTTGAGGTAAACTGCTGTGCATCAGTGTGAAAGCAGCCTTAGGCCCCTTTCACATGATCGGTACGATCAGGTCCCTCTGTCTGTTTTTCAGGTGGACCCAATCGGACCCTCCATTCACCTCTGTAGAGCGGCAGATGTAGACTCGTGTCCACTTACACCCGCCTATCTGCAATTCGATCTGCTTAAAAACACAGAAGCGGATCTGTCCTCTTCTGTCTGGGCGGATTGGAGGGCAAGTTGGTAGTGTATTTGTCAAATGACAAAATGTGTAGCAAAATGCATGTCTGCTAACTGTATTTAGGGTAGGATTGCCACATCATCCCTTTAATCCAGGACACATATTAATTACACGGATTCTGATTTAATGCAGATAAGGCACCAAGTGAGTTTAATTACCACCTTAATCAACCACAGAACCTGTGTAATTAATATGTGTCCTGAATTAAAGGGATGATATGGCAACCCTAATTTGGGGTGCCATTAACAATGAACGGCACCCAAAAACGCATTGCGTATTTTGTCCGAATTTTACAACAGTTTGGAATTGTGGCAAGAGTTGCGCAATTCTGCCAACAATTCTGCATTGCCCAGATGTGAATAGGTCCTAAAAGAAAATACATTATAACTATACTGTGCATGTGTGTGTTTGTACTGTGTGTATATATAAAACACATATATACACTAGGGAACACCCCCTGGTTCGGTTCACGGCAGAACATGTGAACAGACAAAAAATTTGTGCGAACACCATTAAAGTCTATGGGACACAAACATGAAAATTTAAAAGAACAAATTTTAAAGGCTTATATGCAAGTTATTGTCATAAAAAGTGTTTGGGGACCCGGGTCCTGCCCCAGGGGACATGGATCAATGCAAAAAAAAGTTTCAAAAACGTCCGTTTTTCCAGGAGCAGTGATTTTATTAATGCTTAAAAGTGAAACAATAAAAGTGTAATATCCCTTTAAATATCGTACCTGGGGGGTGTCTATAGTATGCCTGTAAAGGGGCGCATGTTTCCCGTGTTTAGAACAGTCTGACAGCAAAATGACATTCCTAAAGGAATAAAAGTCATTTAAAACTACTTGCCGCTGTAATGTAATGTTGCCCCACCCCCCCGCCTCCCCGAGCCCATTACCAGGCCCTTTGGGTCTGGTATGGATATTAAGGGGAACCCGAACCAAAATTTAAAAAAAAAAAGGCCCTATATACTCTGAACAGCAGTATGCAGGCGGTCCCCGTGTTACAAACAAGATAGGGACTGTAGGTTTGTTCTTAAGTAGAATCTGTTTGTAATTTAGAACAGGTATATTTTGTAAGTGTAGCTCCAGCCAAAAAATCAATTTTTAAGCTTTTTGGAAAATATAGGGAAGGGTTATCACCCCTGTAACATTTGTTTTGCTGTCTGTGCCCCTGTTCAGAAGATTTCAACTCACTTTCTGTCCCAATTAGATTTTGAAAATTTTGGGTTATTAGGGAAACAAGGATTGGTGATAAACATCAGTGGAGACACCTTTTTCCCAAATTAAATCTTACAGGAGAGAATTTCCCTTCCTAGGGGTAGATTTCATCTCACTTCCTGTTGTCTCCTTCCGTTTGTAAGTCAGATGTGTGAAAATAGGGGACTGCCTGTATATACTATATGGCCTGCCCTATATACTCTGCGGAAAATTGGGCCTTAGGTGTTGGTGGTACCAGAACACTGTAAGCCCTCACAGCTACTCTTGGTGGGTGCTGTGAAATATTATATCAAGAATTGTAATTACACGTCCCTGTTAAACAGGGGCAGAAAAATTGGGCCTTAGGCGGTGGTGGTAGTGCCACAACACTATAACCCTCACATATACTCTTGTTGAGTGTAGGAATGAGCCCTGCTGGTAAATATTTAATCAATAAATAAATATTTAATCAAAAATTGTAATTACACGCCACTCTTAAACAAGGGCAGAAAAATTGGGCCTTGGGCGGTGGTGGTGCCCTGAACCAAAAATATTCTTAGAAGCTATCATCATGAAGATTGAGGATGAATAGAATAGTCACTCAGCATAATAGGATAGTCACTTAGCATAATAGGATAGTCACTCAGCATATGCAGTCTTCAAGGGATCCCACATCCATAGAAAAATCAATCAGTTACATCAGCATCAGGTGCTTGGTAGCTGGTGATCCAAGACTGACTAATTTTTAGAAATGTGAGCTGATCAACAGAGTCTGTGGACAGGCGCACTCTGTGATTGGTTACAAAGCCTCCAGCAGCACTGAATGTGCGTTCAGAAAGAATGCTGGATGCAGGACAGGCCAGTAGCTCAATTGCGTATTGAGCAAGCTCTGGCCAGTGGTCCATCCTCAAGACCCAGTAACCCAGTGGATGTTCTGGTGGAAAGGTCTCCAAGTCTGATCTTGCCCCTAGATATTCCTGCACCATGTAATTCAGATGCTGGCGATGGTTGCTGTACCCGATCAGACCTGGACCTGGGCTGGGTGCTGAGGACTGAAGAATTGTCTGAACGCATAGGTCAGCCGGCCACCTTCTCCACCACTCCTCCTCTGACTGAACGAAGGCTCAGCAACACATTGTCCAGCACCAGGAAATTGTAACCTCCCAGGCTCTGGAAACGCATTGCACAAACCTTTCTGCAAGGCCTCCCAAAGATGTTTCATCCTCTGCTCCCTCTGTAAAGGCTGGATAAGTTCTGCAACCTTACCCTTGTAACGTGGATCAAGAAGGGTTGCCAGCCAGTAATGATCCCACTCCTTCATACCACAAATCCTAGGGTCCTTTCGCAGGCTTTGCAGGATCAGGGAGGCCATGCAGCGTACGTTTTCAGAGGAATTTGATCCTGAGTCCTCTGGGTTACTAAGGATCACATGATCCTCAACCACCTCCATTCAGCCACATACAACTCCATGGGTTTATGGGGACTGAAAACGATCCCTTGAAGACTGCTACTGATGCTGAGTGTTATCCTCCACCTCCATGCTGACACAATCCTCCTCCTCTTCTTCTTCCTGTGTGATCGGTGGGCCTGCAGGAATACTAGTATCTGGATAAAGGGGGCCTGGAGAGGTAAGGAAGTCCTCCTCTTCCTCCCGCTGTTCTGCCTCAATTGAACTGTCCATTATTCCACGAAGCATGTGCTCCAACAGGAAGACAAGAGGGACAGTATCACTGATGCATGCACTGTCACTGCTCACCATCCTCGTGGCCTCCTCAAATTGTGACAGGACAGTACATGCATCCTTGATCAGTAGCCACTGGCGAGGCGAAAAAAAGCCAAGCTCCCCTGACCCTGTCTTGGTGCCATACTCACACAGGTACTCATTGATGGCGCTCTGCTGCGTGTGTGGCCGCTGCAGCATTGCCAATGTTGAGTTCCACTTGGTGGGCATGTCACAAATGAGGCGGTTCTTGGGCAGGTTGCATTCTCTTTGAATGTCAGCCAGCTGATCACTGGCATTATATGACTGGTGGAAATGCCCACAGACTTTCCTGGCCTGCCTCAGGAGATCCTGTAAGCCCGGGTACCTGCTCAAAAACCACTGCACCACCAAATTCAGGATGTAAGCCAAACAGGGAACATGGGTCAAGTGTCCCTGTCGGAGGGTGGAGAGGAGGATGGGGCCATTGTCGCATACAACCATTCCTGGCTGAAGCTGGCATGGCGTCAACCACCTCTGGGCCTGCCCCTGTAGAGCTGACAGAATCTCTGCCCCAGTGTGGCTCCTGTCCCCTAAGCAGACCAACTCAAGCACTGCATGGCATCTTTTTGCCTGAGTGCTTGCGTAGCCCCTTAAACGCCTACGGAGCACCGCTGGTTCAGAGGAGAAATCTGCAGAGGAAGAGGCCATAGAGGAAGAAGAAGAGTAGGGGGTGGAGGAGAGAGGTGTGGCAGAATCACCACTAGCATTTTGGAGGCGTGGTGGCAGAACAAGCTCCAACAATACTGAACCCTGTCCTGCATCCTTCCCAGCTGCCAGCAGAGTTACCCAGTGCACCGTGAAAGAAAGGTAACGTCCCTGTCCATGCCTGCTGGACCATGAGTCAGCAGTAAGATGCATCTTACTGCTGACTGCCCTGTCCAACGTGGCCAAGACTTTGCCTTCCATATGCTGCTAGAGAGCCGGAATGGCCTTCCATGAAAATAAATGGCGTTTGGGAACCTGCCACTGAGGTACCGCACATTCCACAATTTCACGAAAGGGGGCAGAGTCCACCAGCTGAAAAGGCAGCAGTTGCAGTGCTAGCAATTTAGCCAAGCTAGCATTCAGACGCTGAGCATGTGGATGGCTGGGACCAAATTTCTTTTGACGGTTTAGCAAGGGGGTAGGGAAATTTGCCTGCTAAAATAGGATGTTGGTTGCCTCCTCCTCCTTCTCTCTTCTATCGGGCACCCAAGTAGAGTCAGTGAAATCATCATCCCCTCCCTCCTCATCACTGGAGCAAACTTGGCAATATGCTGCAGCTGGGGGACAATGACTGCCAGTTTCTTGACCTTCTTGGGCACCCCCTCTCTCTAGGCTGGCGTTACTCCCTTCCTCAACCTGGGTACCATCATCAGAGCCTTCTAATCGCTGCACATCCTCCTGCAGCATGTACCCGATACTGTGGTCAAGTAGTTCGGGGAACTCCTCTATGCATGATGGTGGGGCTAGGGAAGGAGTGACTGTTGACATGGAGCCGATGGAATAGGCCGCTTTGGCATGCATTGGCAGGCAAACTACTCTGAGCCTAGTTGACAGAGGATGAGGAGGATGAGGAGGGCTTTGTTATCCATTCCACCAACTCTTCTGCATGTTGTGACCCCATTAACACGGCCTGTTGCAGAAAAAAAGGACAAGTGTGCCCCATGGCAACTTGCTGAGGATGCACCATATCCACGACCAGTGCTGTCGACTGTAGACAGAGCTTGCTGGCCCTCTTTTAGTGGCCTGTGAGCGTCTGCCTCTCCTTGGTGGCCTTCTGGACATGATGTAACTTTTGTTTGGCAAAACCACACTACACTGTATTGTGTACTGTGTACACCACCAGAAAAGTAGTAGCAACTGCACTAGGGGTGCACGGTACTGTGTACTGTGTACACTGCCTGAAGTATATTAGAAAAAGTACACCAGGAATGGCCTGCAGTGAGATATAGCTAAACTGTATGCAGTGGATATATATATATATATATATATATATATATATATATATATATATATACAGTAAAACCTTGGTTTGAGAGTAACTTGGTTTGAGAGCGTTTTGCAAGACAAGCAAAATGTTTTAATAAATTTTGCCTTGATATACAAGCAATGTCTTGAAATAAGAGTAGCGTCATGTCACAACTGAGTATAAAAAAGAAGAGAGGAGCCTCTAAGTGTAGCAATATGGTTACATTTAATGAAGGTACAACATTTAGCAACTTATTGCTACACTTAGAGGCGCCTCTCTTCTTTTTATACCCTATTAAAAAATGCTTTGATATACAAGTGCTTTGGATTACAAGCATGTTTCTGGAACAAATTATGCTCACAATCCAAGGTTTTACTGTGTATATATATATATATATATATATATATATATATATATATATATATATATATATTGTGACAGCAGGCAGGTAAAAACACCTGGTTGCATCCAGGATGGAAAATATGTATGCCCTAGATTCAGACTTTTTGCTGACTTATACCACTAGGGGGAGTGCTGGGAGTCCTGCAGGGGAAGAGTTAATGAGCCCAGCTGAAGTAAGTGGGCTCATTAAGACCTATAGAAATCACCCCAGCATGCTTAGGGAGATGCTCCATCCTGGAACCAGTTCTGTGATTGTGTAGACTGGGGAGTGTGGTATCTGAGCTTTGCGGTGAGTTAACGCCTGTGTGGCAAAACTTCTCAAAGCGAGATAGGGACTGGGGCAGCACAAGGCTGCACCCAGTTGTTAGTTAGGGAATCTACATGTGTAGTAAGCGGTCAAGCTGACCAGGATTTCTTTTCATGTTTCTTTTTTGTTTTTCTGTTATTTTTCAATGCATCTAGTCTAAATAAACCGCACCTTTGTTTTTGTTTCACCTACAATGCTGTCTGCTGTGCCTGATTTTGTGTGGTGAACCCATCCAGGGGGTCACACACACCCGCTGCCGAGCTAACCCCCTCACAGTTGGTGGAGAAGCAGGGGCAGTTTTTTTTTAAGGCCAGCATGGAGGAGATACTGAGACAGCTGGCTCTAGCAAATGCAAATCAGCAGCAGACAAATGCAGGTTTGCAAAAGAGCCTCGCAGCTCAGCAGCAGACAAATGCAACTTTGCAGCAGAGTCTGGAAGCTCAGCAGAAAGCTCACCTGCAGAGTCTGGATGCTCAGCAACAAGCCCAGCAGCAATCTGAGGCCCACTTCATAGACCTGTTACAAAAGCAAGAGCAGAGACTCCAACAACAAATCGAGACATTAATGCAGCAACGGCCGCAGACCAGTGAGGCAAGTGGTTCCACTAATACTGCATCCTTTGGTGTGAGCCGTTTACTGACAAAAATGACTGGAGAGGATGATCCGGAGGTGTTTTTGACCACATTTGAAAGGACTGCTGAAAGGGAAAAGTGGTCTAAGGAGCAGTGGGCTGGACTTGTGGCCCCTCTGTTAACGGGGGAATCGCAGAAAGCCTATCATGACCTAGAGCCGGACCAAGCAAAAGACTATGTGGTGCTAAAAACTGAAATATTGGCACGGCTGGGTGTCACCCTGGCCGTCCGGGCTCAGCGTGTACATAACTGGACCTTCCGGCTTGGAAAACCCCCCCAGGTCTCAAATGTATGATCTCATTCACCTGAGCAGGAGGTGGCTGCAGCCAGAGACTTTGACCGCACCAAACATTGTGGAACGTGTTGTTATGGATCGTTTCCTGAGAGCTCTTCCTACTGCCATCCAAAAGTGGGTAAGCCATCGAGACCAAGAAACTGCAGATAAGCTTGTGGATCTGGTTGAGAGGTACTTGGCTACAGAGAACCTGACCACCTCTTCCAGGGACTTACAGACTTTCCACCCTAAGACCAGACCATCCCCAGTGGCGGGTAAGATGACTCCAAGGGGTGAGGGTGGAGAGAGTGAGAGGGTGGGGGTTCAATCTATTGTCTGGCGGGAGCATCCCGGGAAGCCCAGGCCGCAAGAGGCAGCGAAAAAGATTATTTGCTACCGCTGCCGGCAAGAGGGACATATTTCAGCCAATTGCCCAGTTGTGGATGAACCTATGCAATGTGACTTTATAAGGGACAGACGTCAGTCGCTGTTTGCGACAGTCGCATGCACTGCCATTACAGACACACATCAGCATCACTTGTGCCCGACGCGTTTCGTGTAGAGACACTCCTCAGGGGCAGATGCTAAAATATATCTGCAGAGTGTAAAGAAAAAAGTGGTGACATTAGTCTAGTTCTAATTAGTAATGTAGAAGTAGGGCAGGTTAGCCCGTCCTAAATACTCACATAGGGTCCAAAACGGTGAAATGTTGCGGCCATGTGATCAAAGTCCCAAGATAGCCTGAGGTAATTGCAGCCGCGCACAGCAGGGCGCATGCAACAAAACCTCCCGATGACCCAAGGCACAAATAGCTGGTGCAAGTGGAAAGTTGCGGTGGCCTGTGAAGGAAACCTGAAGTGATCTGAGAAGGTGTAAAAAAGAAAAAATGTGAAATTGAGAATGAATAGATAAATAAAGAATAAAATATATATATATATATATAAGAGATAAAATAATGAAAAAATAAATAGTGGAATGTGATGTAAAAGGGGGGTGTGTTGACTCAATGTGTGAGCTATGTGAGCATTGTTGGTGTTGCATGAAAAAGTGAAAGGTTGGATAGTGAGAGCCAATGTTAAAACAAAAAAAGTGGCAACAGTGATAACAAAAAAGGAAAAAACATCAAACAAAAGTGACAGGCTAATGTGAATGACCTAGGGGGTGACTTACGTGTTGGAGCAAGGCTGGAAACAAAGGGAAGTGTTGAATGCGATGTGGTAGCTAGGAGATGTATCAGCAAGAATGTGACAGGGGAGGCAGCTTATATGTACCCCGCACACGTGCACGCCGGCTCTTACCAGCGTCACGCTAGCGTGTGATGGGCAGGAAGGGGCTCCGGAGAGGGCGGTAGGCACCGCCCTCCACAGAAGCCCATATTCACTGCCAGAACAGCTGGGATGGAAATCACATGCTCTGTGTGTTGGCCCCAATCATGACGCCACACACAGGGCAGGATGCGTGGCGCCGATGCTCTGTAGGCTTCCACCCGCTACCCCGTAACACTCCCCACCCCCCGGTAGGCAGAGAGGGGAGGGGGAGGGGCGGGCATGTAAAGAGCATCGCAGCTCCCGGGTAGAGGACCAACAAAGGAACCGGAAACCACCGCAACATACCCCAAATACTGTAATGGACACATTGAATTTCGGTCTGCAGTAGATTAATAATTCTGACATTTATTTATTCATCTATTTTGGTTTTACTTCCTACACCCATACTCAATCCATATCCTATGTTATGTACCTTTGAACTGCTCTGACAATACCATACTTATGCAAACTTTTTCTCCCATGCCACACCTGTATGTTATGTGTGGGTGGAGTCTATATGAATTACTGTACTGAATGTATATGTGGTCATTTTATTGCCATATTTTTTACAACGTTCGTTACTAATAAAACAATTTTGCATTTATCTCAACTTTGCCTCCACTAAGTCACATATTGGCCTAAACTGATGAAGAATTTTTTGTTTTCTTTTTGGATATTTATTATAGCAAACCTAAATCCATGAAACTTCTGGGATAGGTTTGTGAAGTTAAAAACTTTGCTTGTGCAAAGTTTCAAGGCAATTGATTAATGTTTAGGCACATTATGGCACATTAAGGCAGAGTTCCACCCAAAAGTGGAAATTCCGCTTATTGTACTCTCCCCCCCCACAGGTATGCTTTCCCCACTTCAAGGAGCCACAGGCATTGACGTCACGATTCCGGCCAAAATGAGAATCTCAATTTTTTTACTTAGAATAAAAAGATCACGATTCTCGCAAGGTATTTATATTTTTTTTTTTTTTTTTTTTTTTTTTTTTTTTTTTTTTTAGGAGAGATTGATAAAGAGAGTTATTGATTGAGTGATTGATTGAGAGCCTCTTCTCTCCTCTCAGGTGTCCCCCTCTTCTCAAACAGGCGCGCACTTTGAATGGTCAGAATCGTAGAATCGCTCAAATCCAGAATTGCAATCGTGGCGGGAAGAGAATCGGGATAACGATTCTCCGCGATTAATCCTGCAGCTCTACCGGGTACCCTTACTCGCAATGGAGGCGGCAGCACCCGACAGACCATGAAAAAAAAATTTCTGCAGTGCCGACCTCGCTGGACTCCAGGACAAGTAAGTGTCCTAATATTATAAGCCAGCAGCTGCAGGATGTGTACAGGATGTTCAGCTGCTGGATTTTAATTTTTGCAGCGGTGGGCGGAGATCCGCTTTAAGCTTTTGTTACATTAAAGCGTAAGGATGGGCCGAACACCCCCCCCCCTGTTAAGTGCGCAGCAGAACTCCTGAACAGGGGGAATGTTCTAACCAGAACAGCGAACCCCATTGAAGTCTATGGGAGCCGAACAGGAATAATCGTTTTGAAGGCTTTTATGCAAGTAATTGGCCATAAAAGGGATATAGGGGGTGCAGGTACTGCCCTAGGGGACATGTATCAATACATTTTTTTTGCAGGATCATTGATTTTAATAATGCTTAAAGTGCAACAATACAAATGAAAAATTCATTTAAATATAGTGCCTGGGGGGTCCCCTTAATTTGCCTGCAAAGTGGTGCATCTGTAGCATGTATAAAACACGCTGCAGCAAAACTGACATTTCTAAAGAAAAAAAAAAACAAGGCAAATCCCACTGAAAATTACTCGCGGTTACAATTGCCGGCACCTGGCTATTGAAAAAATAAAGAGAAAAAATGGCGTGGAGTCCCCTCCCCCATCCATACCAGACCCTTTGTAACTGATATGGATTTGGAAGGGAACTCCACGCCAAAATGTAAAAAAAAAACTGTGGGGTCCCCCCAAAATCCATGCCAGACCCTTATCCGGGCATGCAGCCTGGCAGGTCAGGAAAGAGGGGCGATGAATGAGCGCCCCCCTCCTGAACCATACCAGGCCACATGCCCTCAACATGGGGGGGTGGGGGCCTCGAGGCCCCCACCCCAAAGCACCTTGTTCCCATGTTGATGTCAGAAGAGGGCGGGGCCACCGGGTGGCAAAGTAAGGTGGCCCACCCCTTACCTATATAAGAAATGTCAAAGCAGAGAGGTGACATTTGGCGAAAGGCCTTCCAGGAGGCCTTTTTTTTTGGGGGGGGGGGGGTCAGCGTACGGCGTGATTGATGATGGATTTACATGGGGGCTCATTGTTTTTTTTATTTTTTAATAAGGGATTTGTCAAAAAACTGTCTCTTGTTTTTATTACTTTTTGCCACTTTTTGGCCCCCCCCTGCACCCACCCCCCCTATGTTGAGGGCATGTGACCCGGTATGGTTCATAAGAGGGGGCAGCTCTCTTGTCCCCCCCCCTTCCTGACCTGCCGGGCTGTATGCCCGGATAAGGGTCTGGTGTGGATTTTGGGGTACCCCACACCATTTTTTTCAAAAAAATTGGCATGGGGTTTCCCTCCAAATCCATACTAGACCCGAAGGGCCTGGTATGAACTGGGGGAGCCCCTCGCCATTTTTTTTTTCTTTATTTTTTTAAACTGCACTTTTTTTTTATTAGCGCACCTCCTCCCTGTATTGCTAACATAAACCTCTGCTGTAAACCCCCGATGTAGTTCCGTTGTCAATTATGATGCCCGCCGCACTGCCAGAACGAAAAAAGAAAAACAAAAGTTACGACCGCAACCAAGTCTGACGGCTGACTGCCTGCTCTGCCATTTGACACTTCTTCACAATTTGAATTCCTTGTAATCATTTTGTGGATGATATTAGATGCACTGACATAAGATCTGATGATGGGATATATAGAGAGACACGTCTGCAGGTTCTGCAGGGAAAGTGTTTAGATCAGTGGTTTCAACCTGGGGGGTCGAATGATGATTTGCCAGGGGTCACCGAATCCTGGGCTGTTCCTGAAGCCTGCACCACTCTCCCAGTCTTTTTGTGACCGCCCAGCAGGACTGTCCCTGGAGCCCGCGGCCGCCCACTCAGTTCACGGCATGGCTGGGGGTGCAAAGACTAGAGGTCAGCTGACTGGCGAGGAATGTGAAGTGGGAGGGGCTGGGGGAGACCCTATCTCCTGATTTCGGCATAGGTGTCACTGCTACGAGAGACCACAAAGTCGGAGACACAGTGAAGCCGGAGACACAGTGAGTAACACTACCTGTGATTAGAGTTGCCATTAAAAGTCCCCACTAAAGTTCTCAGATCAGCAGATGACCTTCATCAAGAGCACCTAAGTTGGCTGATCAGAACTCCCCCACCAGCATTGCCACTCATCCCAACTCCCCCACCAGCACTGCCACTCATTCCAACTCCCCCACCAGCACTGCCACTCATTCCAACTCCCCCACCAGCAGGGCCACTCATCCCAACTCCCCCACCAGCAGGGCCACTCATCCCAACTCCCCCACCAGCACGGCCACTCATCCCAACTTCCCCACCAGCACGGCCACTCATCCCAACTTCCCCACCAGCACGGCCACTCATCCCAACTTCCCCACCAGCACGGCCACTCATCCCAACTTCCCCACCAGCACGGCCACTCATCCCAACTCCCCCACCAGCACGGCCACTCATCCCAACTCCCCCACCAGCACGGCCACTCATCCCAACTCCCCCACCAGCACTGCCACTCATCCCAACTCCCCCACCAGCACTGCCACTCATCCCAACTCCCCCACCAGCACTGCCACTCATCCCAACTCCCCCACCAGCACTGCCACTCATCCCAACTCCCCCACCAGCACTGCCACTCATCCCAACTCCCCCACCAGCACTGCCACTCATCCCAACTCCCCCACCAGCACTGCCACTCATCCCAACTCCCCCACCAGCACTGCCACTCATCCCAACTCCCCCACCAGCACTGCCACTCATCCCAACTCCCCCACCAGCACTGCCACTCATCCCAACTCCCCCACCAGCACTGCCACTCATCCCAACTCCCCCACCAGCACTGCCACTCATCCCAACTCCCCCACCAGCACTGCCACTCATCCCAACTCCCCCACCAGCACTGCCACTCATCCCAACTCCCCCACCAGCACTGCCACTCATCCCAACTCCCCCACCAGCACTGCCACTCATCCCAACTCCCCCACCAGCACTGCCACTCATCCCAACTCCCCCACCAGCACTGCCACTCATCCCAACTCCCCCACCAGCACTGCCACTCATCCCAACTCCCCCACCAGCACTGCCACTCATCCCAACTCCCCCACCAGCACTGCCACTCATCCCAACTCCCCCACCAGCACTGCCACTCATCCCAACTCCCCCACCAGCACTGCCACTCATCCCAACTCCCCCACCAGCACTGCCACTCATCCCAACTCCCCCACCAGCACTGCCACTCATCCCAACTCCCCCACCAGCACTGCCACTCATCCCAACTCCCCCACCAGCACTGCCACTCATCCCAACTCCCCCACCAGCACTGCCACTCATCCCAACTCCGCCACCAGCACTGCCACTCATCCCAACTCCGCCACCAGCACTGCCACTCATCCCAACTCCGCCACCAGCACTGCCACTCATCCCAACTCCGCCACCAGCACTGCCACTCATCCCAACTCCGCCACCAGCACTGCCACTCATCCCAACTCCGCCACCAGCACTGCCACTCATCCCAACTCCGCCACCAGCACTGCCACTCATCCCATTCCCCACACCTGCCACCAAGGAGTAAGAGAAGGAATAAAAATAGAGAATACATAGAAGGGCGAGGAAAAGAGGGGGAGGAACAAAGAAAAAGGGAGAGACATAATAAGAGAAAGAACAAGAAAGACAGCTAGATAGAGGGATGGGGAAAAACAAGAAAGTAGGATAGAGAGAGATAAAAGAGAAAAGAAAGGAGAACTAAGAGAAAGAGTGATACATCCTAAAATGTACCATAAGGGGTTTTAATACTGTACGAGTGGAAGGGACTCGGGGAGTGCTAAATGTCCGTGGATTAGAGGCGCAAATTACTTGTCTTGCCTCAAGTGCTGACAACCTACGCTATGAAAATAATTTTACTGTAATGCCCCATACACACGGTCGGACATTGATCGGACATTCCGACAACAAAATCCATGGGATTTTTTCCGATGGATGTTAGCTCAAACTTGTCTTGCATACACACAGTCACACAAAGTTGTCGGAAAATCCAATCGTTCTGAACGCGGTGACGTAAAACACGTAGGTCGGGACTATAAACGGGGCAGTAGCCAATAGCTTTAGTTTCTTAATTTATTCTGAGCATGCGTGGCACTTTGTGCGTCGGATTTGTATGCACACGATCGGAATTTCCGACAACGGATTTTGTTGTCGGAAAATTTTATAGCCTGCTCTCAAACTTTGTGTGTCGGAAATTCCAATGGAAAATGTTTGATGGAGCCCACACACGTTGGAATTTCCGACAACAAGGTCCTATCACACATTTTCCATCGGAAAATCTGACCGTGTGTATGGGGCATTAGGGGGTCCCCACTACCTGGGAAATTTTATCAAGGGGTCACGGCACTATAAGGTTGAGAACCACTGGTTTAGATAATGAGAAATGTGTGATCTGTGGGATGTCACATTTTTTCTTCTTTGTTTTTGATACAATGAAAAATCTGATACAATTGTATAACTGAATCTGATACAATGAAATAAAACCAGATCTAGTCGTGTCATTGGATGATGGGTTAGGTTTAGGAATCCTGGTCATATAGATCTCCAGTGAGGGGTGTATTTCTTTACAATGAATGTGGATGTTGGGAGTGTTTGTATGGAGAGGCATGGTATAGAATGTTCATGTCATTTATCATTTGTAATATGTTGAGGCCACGCCCCAACTCCTATTAATATTCTCCTATTCCAAAAATCAGATCTATGGGGTCCTCACATCTAGAATGAATAATACTCTGAGGACATTGGAGGGGGTGTGGGACCGGTGGGGGCTCTTCATCTTCTCTCTGTAGAATCGGTATCTGGCCTCTCCCAGATGTCATTCCCGGTTGGGTGTCGCTCTCTCTCTCCCTTTTCTTTTCTCTCCCCTTTTTTTTCCTTTTTTTTTTTTTTTTTTTTTTTTTCAATGTTTCACTTTCATAATGAGTTGGATTTTCTCATTCTTTGTCTTTGCTGTTTGCAGCCCTGAACACCAAGTAGTCTAAACTCTTCTTCCTGGCGTATAGCCAGGACTCTACAGTTACATCACTAACCATACGGCATTGGCCCTATGTCTGGAGGACTCTTCTTCAGAACTGATTGCGTCCTCCTATGTCCTCATCTTCCAGCAAACTCTTGATGATTGCTGCTCTACTCAATGCTTTGTCCTTTGTAATAAAATCATCACTCACAATGTTCTTCACAGGAGATGAAGTTTTTTATGTTGGACTTGAAGTGTCTCATTTTTATTTTACTTGAATGTCGTACTACATTTTACAATTTGTCATAAATTGTGAAAACTTTCTAATAAAAGCACATTTATTCTCTTCAATTATATTAGAATTTTTAATTTTTTATTATATATATATATATATATATATATATATATATATATATATATATATATTAGAATTTTTAAAGGTATTGTACAATTTCAGGTGTGTTTGTGATATAATTCGGTATTATTGAACTTTTATTCCCTGTGTCTCCAAAGACATGCTGGTTGGTTAATTGGCTTCTGTCCAAAATTGGCCCTAGTATATGAATGTGAGTTGGGGACCTTGGATTGTGGGCTCCTTGAGGGTAGGGACTGATGTGTGTGTGGAGTGCTGCGTATATTGACGGCACTATATGGGTACCTTAAATAAATAGGGATAATTGTAGACACGCACCCACACTCATTCACAGGTTGAACTGGATGGACCGGTGTCTTTATTCAACCTTACTAACTATGTAACTATGTGTTGTGATGGGTCACATGTTGTATCTGCAGTTTTTAGTGTCATGGCTGATGGATTATCTTATGTACATGTCTTCATTCACCTGAAGTAGCTTGTCCCTATGTATCAATACATTGATAAGGGGAATGTGTACTGTAAAATATTGTACTCAGATCCAGCTCTGCTTCCCTCACACAATGTATGAAGGAAGAAGAGCCATTAACAGGCAAAGACCTGTACTGTTTATATCCAGGACAACCATCAGAAATTCTGGGGGCCCTTGAACAGCTTTATGCCTTAGCCCACAGGGCCTAATTACCAACATTCCCCAGAGCCCACTGGCTGTCTCAGCAAATCCATCCACTGGCCATGTACTCTTCCTCCAGTCCAATCTCCTCCATCCAACCTCCTCCTCCTTCTGCAGTCCCATCTCCTCCATCCCATGTCCTTCTCCAGTCCCATCTCCTCCATCCCATGTCCTTCTTCAGTCCCATCTCCTCCATCCCACGTCCTTCTCCAGTCTCATCTCCTCCATCCAACCTCCTCCTCCTCCTGCAGTCCCATCTCCTCCATCCCATGTCCTTCTCTAGTCCCATCTCCTCTATCCCATGTCCTCCTCCTCCTCTGATATCTCCTTCCCTCATAGGAGGGGGGCAGTGGGACAGGAGGGGGACAGTGTGACATAATGTGGTGAAGTGGGACAGGTGGGGGCAGTGGGACAAAAGGGGGTAGTGGGACAAGTGGGGTGAAGTGGAACAGGGGTGGGGTAGTGGGACAGGTGGGAGGTGGTGTCACAGGAGGGGACAGTGGGACAAGAGAGTGCAGCGGGACAGGTGGAAGGCAGCAGGACACATGGGGGGCAGCGGGACACCTCCTGGCCTGACCCACCCCACACAGCCAGACACACACCGGCATTCTTGACTGGAGCTTGCGTGACAGCGGGCCCAACATCTCCCTGCACACAGCTGGGATCCGCCCACCACTCCACCCTCCTCTGCATCCTGGCAGTTCTGCTCGGGCAGCTGCTCAGAGTTAATGACAGCCCTCTTTAGGGACTGATGGCAGCCCTGTTTACTTCTGTGATCGCTCGTGATTGGACACAGAAATCACTGTGATTAGCCCTTTACCCCAATCCATGGTGTGCTGTGTCCAGGGCACACATTGGTCACAGGGACTTCCTAATGTGGGTCACAGCGTGTGTGCAGGAAGTGTGCACATGTGAGGACATCCAGAGATGCCCTCCCAGAACTGGAGAATTGCTGTGATGCTGTACATTGAGATTAGTGCAGGTGGGAGGTGGTTAATGTAGTTTTTATTTTTTATTTTTCATATTTTCTTATCTTTTTTGGGGGGGAGGGAGGCTTTGATGAGACACCAGGGATATAAACAGAACCCTGATGTCTCTTTGGGACAGAAAGGGACTGAAGACATAGAGTTGTCATTCCTTTTCTCTGCAGACTTAGCTACACTGTAGATGAATGAGGCTCCTATTCATTCACAAACTGAAGCATAGTAAATACAGTTTACTATGCTTCAGTCATTAATGAACACAGGAGAGATTGATACCATTCGTTCACTGTGTTCATTCAGGAAGGAGCTGCCAAACATCTACTTACCAACCCCACCATCTTGACTCTGATCTCCCTCCCCAGCAGCTGTAGCTGGTGGGAGGGGGAAGAGGGGAAGCCGGCTAGCATCACTACAGGGGGAGGTGCTGGGGATTTGATGAGGGGAGCAGCAAAGAGAGGTTGGAGCAGCTAGGGGATATAATTGCAGAGTTAAGTCCCCCTGTGACTCCCCTGCAGTACCTGAAGCCAGTGAGAGGGGAGAGGAGGAGAGGGGTGCTACAGGGGATTGGTGCTGCAGTGAGGGGCATTAGCAGTGCTGGCACGAGGGACTGGCAGCTGTCAAAATTCCTGAAAGAATCTGCGCCCTGTAGAGTGAGGGGTAAAAGGAGCCTCCTCCTTACCATTCTCCTTCCCCACATGATGGTCAGGAGTAGACATGTGCAATTCATTTTGGTCCAAATCTAAATTTGGACACATTTTTGGTTATAATCTCCAAATGACAATAGTAACGAATTTTGTTTCATTTATTAGTTTTCTAACGAGTTCAAAATTTTGGTGACAATTCGAAAAATGATCGACCGATTTGAATTAGGTGTGAAGAATAGCTGGTTGTTAATGAGCAGGCCGGGAAGCCGGCCGCCGTGTCCTTAACAACCAATGACTCATAAGCTGTCAGATGATAGCTGACAGATAAATGTAAACAAACTTGCCAGCAATTGAAAATTCTTAAATAAACAGCATGGGGGTTACCCTTAAAACCCATACCAGACCCGAAAAATGGTGTGTGGTTCCCCTCCAAAATCCATACCAGACCCTTATCCGAGCATGCAGTTCAGCAGGTTAGGAAAGGGGGCAATGAGCAGGTGCCCCCCTCCTGACCATACCAGGCCACATGCCCTCACTATGGGGGGTGCTTTGGGGCAGGGGGGTCCCTCACTCAAAGCACCTCATCTCCATATTGATGGGAATAAGGGCCTATTCCCCACAACCCTGGCCCGGTAGTTGTGGGGTGGGGGGTGACTTAACAAGGAGGCCCCTAGATCCCAGTCCCTGTTTTTGTTCTTTAAAACCTGCATTTTGTTTACATTCTGCTGTCAGTGAGGAATCCCGCTGACAGCAGATGAGTAATGGTTGTTAAGACGCCAGAGGCCGCCCACTCCTTAACAACCAGTTATTCTGATTTCTGAACATATAAAAGGAATGCTGAAGATACAAAACAAATTCAAGAATTCCAAAAACGATTTGGTCCATATTGTATCAATGGACCAATTTATTTTCGGTATTTCAGAATTTGTTTTGTATTTTCAGTATTGTTTATTCAAAATAACACTAAATTTGAAAAAAAAAACACAGCAAGGGTGGCTTTGACCAATTATGGCTCGGGGGTTTAGTACACACCCCACACTATATAAGGCCGCCTGCGTGGCGGCCTTGTGTAGTGTGTTGCGGCGGAGAGAGATAGACAGAGAGACAGTGTCTTTTGATTTAAGTTAGATAGATTAGGCAGGACAGTCAGTTGGCTGCACTAACAGTGTATTGTGTGTATATATATATATATATATATATATATATATATATATAAGCATCCCAGGTGTTGTGTGTGTGTGTGTGTGTGTGTGTGTATATGTGTGTATATATATATATATATATATATATATATATATATATATATATATATACACACTGTATTCAGTTTAGCTAGATCCGTTCCTGTTTTATTCTCTTCCTACTGACAGGCAGGCAGGTGTTTTTACAGTATTTACAGCTACCTGAAAACAATTGCTGGTGTTCTTCTGATCCTATTAGTACCACAGGCAGGCAGCTAGACTATTTACAGTTAGTGTAGTGTGTCCTCTGCACAGTGTCTACCTAAAGCTACCTGAAGAATATTGGTGGTGTTCTGATCCTATTAATACCACAGGCAGGCAGCTGCAGTATTTACAGTTAGTGTACTGTGTCCTCTGCACAGTGTGCACAAAAAGCTACCTGAAGAAAATTGCTGTTTTTTTTCAGATCCTATTAGTACCACAGGCAGACAGCTGCAGTATTTACAGTTAGTGTACTGCGTCCTCTGCACAGTGTTCACCTAAAGCTACCTGAAGACAATTGCTGGTGTTCTGATCCTATTACTACCACAGGCAAGCAGCTGCAGTATTTACAGTTAGTGTAGTGCGTCCTCTGCACAGTGTGCACCTAAAGCTACCTGAAGACAATTGCTGTTGTTCTGATCCTATTAGTACCACAGGCAGTCAGCTGCAGTATTTACAGTTAGTGTACTGTGTCCTCTGCACAATGTGCACCTAAAGCTACCTGAAGAAAATTGGTGTTGTTCTGATCCTATTAATACCACAGGCAGGCAGCTGCAGTATTTACAGTTAATGTACTGTGTCCTCTGCACAGTGTGAACCTAAAGCTACCTGAAGAAAATTGCTGGTGTTCTTCTGATCCTATTAGTACCACAGGCAGACAGCTGCAGTATTTACAGTTAGTGTAGTGCGTCCTCTGCACAGTGTGAACCTAAAGCTACCTGAAGAAAATTGCTGGTGTTCTTCTGATCCTATTAGTACCACAGGCAGACAGCTGCAGTATTTACAGTTAGTGTACTGCGTCCTCTGCACAGTGTGCACCTAAAGCTACCTGAAGAATATTGCTGTTGTTCTGATCCTATTAGTACCACAGGCAGCTGCAGTATTTACAGTTAGTGTAGTGCGTCCTCTGCACAGTGTGCACAAAAAGCTACCTGAAGAAAATTGCTGGTGTTCTTCAGATCCTATTAGTACCAGAGGCAGACAGCTGCAGTATTTACAGCAGTTAGTGTTCCGTGTCCTCTGCACAGTGTGCACCTAAAACTATCTGAAGACAATTGCTGTTGTTCTGCTCCTATTAATACTACAGGCAGGCAGCTGCAGTATTTACAGTTAGTGTACTGTGTCCTCTGCACAGTGTGCACCTAAACTTACCTGAAAAAAATTGGTGGTGTTCTTCTGATCCTATTAGTACCACAGGCAGGCAGCTGCAGTATTTTCAGTTAGTGTAGTGCGTCCTCTGCACAGTGTGCACCTAAAGCTACCTGAAGACAATTGCTGTTGTTCTGATCCTATTAATACCACAGGCAGGCAGCTGCAGTATTTATAGTTAATGTACTGTGTCCTCTGCACAGTGTGCACCTAAAGCTACCTGAAGAATATTGCTGGTGTTCTTCTGATTCTATTAGTACCACAAGCAGGCAGCTGCAGTATTTACAGTTAGTGTAGTGCGTCCTCTGCACAGTGTGCACCTAAAGCTACCTGAAAAAAATTGCTGTTGTTCTGATCCTACTAATACCACAGGCAGGCAGCTGCAGTATTTCCAGTTAGTGTACTGCGTCCTCTGCACAGTGTGCACCTAAAGCTACCTGAAGACAATTGCTGTTGTTCTGATCCTATTAATACCACAGGCTACCTGAATAAAATTGGTGGTGTTCTTCTGATCCTATTGGTACCACAGGCAGGCAGCTGCAGTATTTACAGTTAGTGTACTGTGTCCTCTGCACAGTATGCACCTAAAGCTACCTGAAGAATATTGCTGGTGTTCTCATACTAATGATACTACAGGCATGCAGTTGATTCTGCTAGCTGCAGTATCAGTATATATATATGCATCCCAGCTTTGTGCGGCTACATCTCACTGCAGGCCATTAGTATGTCTGGAAGGCTAACAAGGAGAAGCAGACAGTCGCAAGCCAATTAAAGAGGGCAAGCAGGCTCTGTGTCTAGAGGTAACAGTGCTGGTCGTGGAGACGGGGCATCCTCATCAGCATGTGGCCGTGGGACACGCTTGTCCTTTTTTTCGGCAGCTGGCTGTGTTGAGCCGCAACATGCGGAAGACTTGGTAGAGTGGATGACCAAGCCGTCCTCATCCTCCTCATCCTCTCTCACCCAGGCTCAGGGTACTTTGTCTGGCAAAGCAGCTGCCAACGTGGCCTCTTCCCTCAGCTCAATGGCATCAGTCACTCCTTCCCTAGCCCCACCATGTCCTCCTGAGGAGTCCCCCGATCTGTTTAACCACAGTGTTGGGTACATGCTCCAGGGGGATGCCCAGCATTTTGAAGGCTCCGATGATGGTACCCAGCTAGAGGAATGCAGTAACGTGAGCCCAGAGAGAGGGGGTGCCCAAGAAGGACAGCAATCTGGCAGTCATGTTCCCCCAGCTGCAGCATACTGCCAGCTTTGCTCCAGTGATGAGGAGGGAGGGGATGATGAGGTCACTGACTCCACGTGGGTGTCTGATAGGAGAGAGGAGGAGGAGGAAGCACATTACCAACGAGGCAGGATGCCCTCTAGGGGCCAGCTTAGGGGCAGCACACTGGCTGCATCACACCGCAGAGCTCTGCATGTGCAGGGCGCTGCTGTCTCTGTGCATTATTCCAAAAGTTCTTTGGTGTGGGCCTTTTTTGAGACGAGTGCATCAGATCCCACCGCTGCTATTTGCAACATATGTCTCAAGCGTATCTCGCGTGGCCAAAACATCAGACATATGTTGAACTGCCATGCAGTTCGTTGGCAAGCGTACCTAAAAGACCCACACCAAAGAACAAAGAGGACCTCTACTTGCTCCTCATCAGCTGGGATCTCCAACAAAACTATACCTCCAGTCCTCTCTGAGACCTGCACTGAGAGGAATGAAGGTGTAGAATTAAGTGTGTCACAGCCAAGTACTTGGGGGCAGTCTGCTATCGGTACACCGACGTCAGATTGTACCAGACAAATTTCCCTGCCCCAGCTGCTGCACCGCCGAAAGAAGTTCGCTCCCAGCCATCCACATGCCCAGCAGTTGAATGCTAGCTTGGCTAAATTGCTAGCACTTCAACTGCTGCCTTTTCAGTTGGTAGACTCTGCCCCTTCTGTGAGTTTGTGGAATGTGCGGTTCCTCAGTGGCAGGTTCCCAAACGCCACTTTTTCTCATGGAAGGCAATTCCGGCTCTCTACTGGCATGTGGAAGGCAATGTCTTGGCCTCGCTGGACAGGGCAGTCAGCGGTAAGGTGCATATAACCGCTGACTCATGGTCCAGCAGGCATGGACAGGAATGTTACCTATCTTTCACCGCGCACTGGGTGACTCTTCTGGCAGCTGGGAAGGATGCAGGACAGGGTGCAGTAGTGTTGAAGGTTGTTCCGCCACCACGCCTCCAAAATACTACTGGAGATTCTGCCACACCTCTCTCCCCCACCCCCTCCTCTTCTTCCTCCATGGCCTCTTCCTGTGCTGATTTGTCTTCGGAACCAGCGGTGCTCCGTAGGCGTTCAAGGGGCTACGCAAACACGCAGGTCAAAAGATGCCATGCGGTACTTGAGCTGGTGTGCTTGGGGGACAGGAGCCACACCGGGGCAGATATTCTGTCAGCTCTGCAGGGGCAGGTTCAGAGGTGGTTGACGCCACATCAGCTTAAGGCAGGAATGGTGGTTTGCGACAATGGGACCAACCTCTTCTCCGCCCTCCAACAGGGACAACTGACCCATATGCCCTATTTGGCTCATGTCCTTAAAATGGTGGTGCAGCGGTTCTTGGGCAGGTACCCGGGCTTACAGGATGTCCTGAGGCAGGCCAGGAAAGTCTGTGTGCATTTCCGCAGGTCATATAATGCCTGTGCTCGGCTGGCAGACCTCCAAAAAGAATTTAACCTGCCCAAGAACCGCCTAATCTGTGACATGCCCACCAGGTGGAACTCAACGTTGGCCATGCTGCAGCGGCTGCACACACAGCAGAGGGCCATCAATGAGTACCTGTGCGACTATGGCACCAGGACAGGGTCAGGGGAGCTTCTTTTTTTTCCCCACACCAGTGGGCTATGATCAGGGATGCATACACTGTCCTGTCACCATTTGAGGAGGCCACGAGGATGGTGAGCAGTGACAGTGCATGCATCAGTGACACTGTCCCCCTTGTCAACCTGTTGGAGCACACGCTGCATGGAATAATGGACAGGGCACTTGAGACACAACAAAGGCAGGAAGAGAAGGACTTCCTTAGCTCTCATGGCCCCCTTTACCAAGACAGTGTTCCTGCGTGCCCGCCGATCACACAGGAAGAGGAGGAGGAGGAAGAGGAGGATTGTGTCAGCATAGAGGTGGAGCATGGCACTCAGCATCAGCAGCAGTCTTTAAGGGATCATTTACAGTCCCAAGAAACCCATGGACTTGTACGTGGCTGGGAGGAGGTGACTGCGGACCATGTCGTCCTTAGTGACCCAGAGGACTCCGGCCTGAATGCCTCAGCAAACCTACGCTGCATGTCCTCCCTGATCCTGCAAAGCCTGCAGAAGGATCCTCGTATTCGTGGTATCAAGGAGAGGAATCAATACTGGCTGGCAACCCTCCTTGATCCACGTTACAAGGGTAAGGTTGCGGACCTTATCTTGCCATCGCAGAGGGAGCAGAGGATGAAACATCTTCGGGAGGCCTTGCAGAAAGGTCTGTGCAACGCGTTTCCAGAGACTGGGAGGTTACAAACTCCTGTTCCTGGACAACAAGTTCCTGAGGCTTTGGTCAGTCAAAGAAGGAGCGGTGGAGAAGGTGGCCATCTGACGATGTGTTCAGACAATTTTTTAGTCCACTGCCCCAAGGTATGATCGGTTCCAGCAACCATTGTCAGCGTCTGTTTTACATGGTGCAGGAATTCCTAGGGGCAAGATCTGACTTGGACACCTTTCCCACCAAAAATCCTCTGGGTTACTGAGTCTTGAGGATGAATCACTGGCCAGAGCTTGCACAGTATGCAATTGAGCTACTGGCCTATCCTGCAACCAGCGTTCTTTCTGAACGCTAGGGATGAGCTTCGTGTTCGAGTCGAACCCATGTTCGACTCGAACATCGGCTGTTCGATCGTTCGCCGAATTGCGAACGTTATGGGCCGTTCGCGCTAAATTCGTGTGGCGCGTCACGGCCCATAATTCACTGCGGCATCGCAGTGCATTGCTGGCTGATGATTGGCCAAGCATGCACTATGACCCGCATGCTTGGCCAATCACAGCGCTGTCAGTAGAGAGAGCTGTAATTGGCCAAAGCCAGGGTGGCTTTGGCCAATTACGGCTCAGGGCATTTAGTACACACCCCACACTATATAAGGCCGCCTGCACGGCGGCCCTGTGTAGTGTGTGTTCCGGTGTGCTGAGAGATAGAGAGAGAGAGAGACAGTGTCATTTGATTTGAGTTAGATAGATTAGGCAGAACAGTCAGTCAGTTAGCTGCACTTACAGTGTATTGTGTATATATATGCATCCCAGGTGTTGCATATATATATATATACACTGTATTCAGTTTAGCTAGATCCGTTCCTGTTATCTTCTATCTAGACTATTTACATTTAATGCAGTGCGTCCTGCTCACAGTGTTCAGCTAGATCCGTTCCTGTTATCTTCTAGACTATTTACATTTAGTGCAGTGCGTCCTGCTCACAGTGTTCAGCTAGATCCGTTCCTGCTATTTACATTTAGTGCAGTGCGTCCTGCTCACAGTGTTCAGCTAGATCCGTTCCTGTTAAATTCCTACTGACCGGCAGGCTTGTCTGGTTACAGTATATAAAGCTACCTGAAGAAAATTACAGGTGTTCTATTTGATCCTATTAGTACCACGGTCAGGCAGCTAGACTATTTACATTTAGTACAGTGTGTCCTGCTCACAGTGTTCAGCTAGATCCGTTCCTGTTATCTTCCTACTGACAGGCAGGCTTGTCTGGTTACAGTATATAAAGCTACCTGAAGAAAATTACAGGTGTTCTATTTGATCCTATTAGTACCACGGTCAGGCAGCTAGACTATTTACATTTAGTACAGTGCGTCCTGCTCACAGTGTACAGCTAGATCCGTTCCTGTTATCTTCCTACTGACAGGCAGGCTTGTCTGGTTACAGTATATAAAGCTACCTGAAGAAAATTACAGGAGTTCTATTTGATCCTATTAGTACCACGGTCAGGCAGCTAGACTATTTACATTTAGTACAGTGCGTCCTGCTCACAGTGTTCAGCTAGATCCGTTCCTGTTATCTTCCTACTGACAGGCAGGCTTGTCTGGTTACAGTATATAAAGCTACCTGAAGAAAATTACAGGTGTTCTATTTGATCCTATTAGTACCACGGTCAGGCAGCTAGACTATTTACATTTAGTACAGTGCGTCCTGCTCACAGTGTACAGCTAGATCCGTTCCTGTTATCTTCCTACTGACAGGCAGGCTTGTCTGGTTACAGTATATAAAGCTACCTGAAGAAAATTACAGGTGTTCTATTTGATCCTATTAGTACCACGGTCAGGCAGCTAGACTATTTACATTTAGTACAGTGCGTCCTGCTCACAGTGTTCAGCTAGATCCGTTCCTGTTATCTTCCTACTGACAGGCAGGCTTGTCTGGTTACAGTATATAAAGCTACTTGAAGAAAATTACAGGTGTTCTATCCCAGCTTAGTGCAGCTACAGGCCATTAGTATGTCTGGAAGGCCAAGAAGGAGAGGCAGACAGTCACAAGCCAATAAGAGAGGGCAAGCAGGCTCTGTGTCTAGTGCTGGTCGTGGAGACGGTGCATCCTCATCAGCACGTGGCCATGGGACACGCTTGGCCTTTTTTTCGGCAGCTGGCCATGTTGAGCCGCAACATGCGGAAGACTTGGTCGAGTGGATGACCAAGCCGTCCTCATCCTCCTCATCCTCTCTCACCCATGCCCAGGGTGCTTTGTCTGGCAAAGCAGCGGCCTCTTCCCTCAGCTCAATGTCATCAGTGACTCCTTCCCTAGCTCCACCATGTCCTCATGAGGATTCCCTCGAACTGTTTGACCACAGTGTTGGGTACATGCTCCAGGAGGATGCCCAGCGTTTGGAAGGCTCTGATGACGATACTGAGCTCGATGAAGGCAGTAACATGAGCGCGGACAGAGGGGGTGCCCAAGAAGGACAGCAATCTGGCAGTCATGCTCCCCCTGCTGCAGCATACTGCCAGGTTTGCTCCAGTGATGAGGAGGGAGGGGATGATGAGGTCACTGACTCAACGTGGGTGCCTGATAGGAGAGAGGAGGAGGAGGAGGAGGAGGAGGAGGAGGAGGAGGAGGAGGAGGCGGCAGCACATCACCAACGAGGCAGGATGCCCTCCAGGGGCCAGCCTAAGGGCAGCACATTGACTGCATCACACCCCAAAGCTCCACATGTGCAGGGCGCTGCAGTCTCTGCGCGTTATTCAAAAAGTTCTTTGGTGTGGGCCTTTTTTGAGACGAGTGCATCAGATCGCACCGCTGCTATTTGCAACATATGTCTCAAGCGTATCTCGCGTGGCCAAAATATCTCCCGCTTGGGTACCACATGCTTGACCAGACATATGTTGACCTGCCATGCAGTTCGTTGGCAAGCGTATCTAAAAGACCCACACCAAAGAACAAAGAGGATCTCTCCTTGCTCCTCATCAGCTGAGATTTCCAACCCCACTAGACCTTCAGTCCTCTCTGAGACCTGCAGTGAGAGGAATGAAGGTGTAGAATTAGGTGTGTCACAGCCAAGTACTTGTGGGCAATCTGCTTTTGGTACACCGACGTCAGATTGTACCAGGCAAATTTCCCTGCCCCAGCTGCTGCACCGCCGAAAGAAGTTTGCTCCCAGCCATCCACATGCCCAGCGGTTGAATGCTAGCTTGGCAAAATTGCTAGCACTTCAACTGCTGCCTTTTCAGTTGGTAGACTCTGCCCCCTTCCGTGAGTTTGTGGAATGTGCGGTTCCTCAGTGGCAGGTACCCAAACGCCACTTTTTCTCACGGAAGGCGATTCCGGCTCTCTACCGGCATGTGGAAGGCAATGTCCATGCCTCGCTGGACAGGGCGGTCAGCGGTAAGGTGCATATTACCGCTGACTCATGGTCCAGCAGGCATGGACAGGGACGTTACCTAAGTTTCACGGCGCATTGGGTGACTCTGCTGGCAGCTGGGAAGGATGCAGGACAAGGTGCAGTAGTGTTGGAGGTTGTTCCGCCACCACGCCTCCAAAATGCTGATTGTGACACACCTCTCTCCTCCACCCCCTCCTCTTCTTCTTCCTCCATGGCCTCTTCCTCGGAACCAGCGGTGCTCCGTAGGCGTTCAAGGGGCTACGCAAGTACGCAGGCCAAAAGATGCCATGCGGTGCTTGAGCTGGTGTGCTTGGGGGACAGGAGCCACACTGGGGCAGAGGTTCTGTCAGCTCTGCAGGGGCAGGTTCAGAGGTGGTTGACGCCACGCCAACTTAAGGCAGGAATGGTGGTTTGCGACAATGGCACCAACCTCCTCTCTGCCCTCCGACAGGGACAAATGACCCATGTGCCCTGTTTGGCTCACGTCCTTAACTTGGTGGTGCAGCGGTTCTTGGGCAGGTACCCGGGCTTACAGGATGTCCTGAGGCAGGCCAGGAAAGTCTGTGTGCATTTCCGCCGGTCATATAATGCCAGTGCTCGGCTGACGGACCTCCAAAAGGAGTTTAACCTGCCCAAGAACCGCCTAATCTGTGACATGCCCACCAGGTGGAACTCAACGTTGGCCATGCTGCAGCGGCTGCACACGCAGCAGAGGGCCATCAATGAGTACCTGTGCGACTATGGCACCAGGACAGGGTCAGGGGAGCTTGGTTTTTTTTCCCCACGCCAGTGGGCCATGATCAGGGATGCATGCACTGTCCTGTCACCATTCGAGGAGGCCACGAGGATGGTGAGCAGTGACAGTGCATGCATCAGTGACACTGTCCCCCTTGTCCACCTGTTGGAGCACACGCTGCGTGGAATAATGGACAGGGCACTTGAGGCAGAACAGAGGCAGGAAGAGGAGGACTTCCTTAGCTCTCAAGGCCCCCTTTATCCAGACAGTGTTCCTGCGTGCCCGCCGATCACACAGGAAGAGGATGAGGAGGAAGAGGAGGAGGAGGAGGAGGAGGAAGATTGTGTCAGTATGGAGGTGGAGCCTGGCACTCAGCATCAGCAGCAGTCTTTAAGGGATCAGTCCCAAGAAACACATGGACTTGTACGTGGCTGGGAGGAGGTGGCTGCGGACCATGTCGTTCTTAGTGACCCAGAGGACTCCGGACCGAATGCCTCAGCAAACCTACGCTGCATGGCCTCCCTGATCCTGCAAAGCCTGCGTAAGGATCCTCGTATTCGTGGTATCAAGGAGAAGGACCAATACTGGCTGGCAACCCTCCTTGATCCACGTTACAAGGGTAAGGTTGCGGACCTTATCTTGCCATCGCAGAGGGAGCAGAGGATGAAACATCTTCGGGAGGCCTTGCAGAAAGGTCTGTGCAACGCGTTCCCAGAGACTGGGAGGTTACAAACTCCTGTTTCTGGACAACGTGTTGCTGAGGCTTCGGTCAGTCAAAGAAGGAGCGGTGGAGAAGGTGGCCGTCTGACCGATGCGTTCAGACAATTTTTTGGTCCGCAGCCCCAAGGTATGATCGGTTCCAGCAACCATCGCCAGCGTCTGTTTTACATGGTGCAGGAATACCTAGGGGCAAGATCAGACTTGGACACCTTTCCCACCGAAAATCCTCTGGGTTACTGGGTCTTGAGGATGGATCACTGGCCAGAGCTTGCACAGTATGCAATTGAGCTACTGGCCTGTCCTGCATCCAGCGTTCTTTCGGAACGCACATTCAGTGCTGCTGGAGGCGTGGTAACCGATCACAGGGTGCGTCTGTCCACCGACTCGGTCGATCGGCTGACCTTCATAAAAATGAATGAGTCTTGGATCACCACCAGCTACCAAGCACCTGATGCTGATGTAACCGAATAATTTTTTTTGAAATCTCAGATCCCTTCAAAGACTGCCTATGCTGATGCTGAGTGACTATCCCTGAGTAATTATCCTCTTCCTCCTCAATCATCACGCTGATAGCTTGTAAGAACATTTTTGGTTCTGGGCGCCACCACCAGTGCCTAAGGCACAATTTTTCAGCCCCTGTTTAACAGGGGCGTGTAATTACAATTTTTGATGTAATACTTTGCAGCAGGGCTCGTTCCTGCGTTCCAACTAGAGTGTCTGTGAGGGGTTGCAGTGTTGTGGCACCAGCACCAGTGCCTAAGGCCCAATTTTTCTGCCCCTGTCTAACAGGGGCGTGTAATTACAATTTTTGAAGCAATAATTTGCAGCAGGGCTCGTTCCTGCGTTCCAACTAGAGTGTCTGTGAGGGGTTGCAGTGTTGTGGCACCAGCACCAGTGCCTAAGGCCTAATTTTTCAGCTCCTGTTCAACAGGGGCATGTAATTACAATTCTTGATCTAATATTTCACAGCAGGGCCCTGTGAGGGCTTACAGTGTTGTGGCCACAGCAACACCTAAGGCCCAAATTTCTGCTGAGTATATAGGGCAGGACCCTACTTTCAAACATCTAACTTACAAACGACTCCTACTTGCAAACGGAAGGAGACAACAGGAAGTGAGATGAAATCTACCCCTAGGAAGGGAAATTCTCTCCTGTAAGAGTTAATATGGGAAAACAAGTTCTCCTTTCCACTGATGCTTTCCAATCCTTGTTCCACAAAAAAACCCAAATTTTCAAAAAACATTTTTCATTGGGACAAAAAAGTGAGGTGAAATCTTCTGAAGAGGAGGAAAGACAGCAAAACAAATGTCACAGGGGTGATAACCCTTCCCTATGTTTTCCAAAAAGCTTAGAAAAGATTTTTTGGCTGGAGCTAAACACGTTAAAAATGTTCAAAATTACAAACAGATTCTACTTAACAACAAACCTACAGTCCCTGTCTTGTTTGCACCGCCTGTATACTGCTGTTCAGAGTATATAGGGCCTGGTGGCCCCACACCTTTCCTTATTTTAATTTGGGTGCGGGGTTCCCCTTAATATCCATACAAGACCCAAAGGGCCTGGTAATGGACTGGGGGGTACCCATGCCGTTTGTCTCACTGATTTTCATCCATATTGCCATGACCCGACATGACATTAAACCCGCAAGCAGTTTTAAATGAGATTTTTTCCTTTAAAAATGACATTTGGTGCAGGGACTGTTCTAAACATGGGAAACACGCGTCACTTTACAGGCATACTATAGACACCCCCCAGGTACGATATTTAAAGGAATATTTCACTTTTTTTTTTTTACTTTAAGCATCATTAAAATCACTGCTCCCGAAAAAACGGCCGTTTTTAAAAGTTTTTTTTGCATTGATACATGTCCCCTGGGGTAGGACCCGGGTCCCCAAACCCTTTTTAGGACAATACCATGCAAATTAGCCTTTAAAATGAGCACTTTTGATTTCGAACGTTCGAGTCCCATAGACGTCAATGGGGTTCTAACGTTCGTGCGAACTTTCGGTCCGTTCGCGGGTTCTGGTGCGAACCGAACCGGGGGGTGTTCGGCTCATCCCTACTGAACGCACATTCAGTGCTGCTGGAGGTCTTGTAACCGATCACAGGGTGCGCCTGTCCACAGACTCGGTTGAACAGCTGACCTTCATAAAAATGAATCAGTCTTGGATCACCACCAGCTACCAAGCACCTGATGCTGATGTAACCGAATAATTTTTTTTGAAATGTCAGATCCCTTCAAGACTGCCTATGCTGATGCTGAGTGACTATCCTGTTATGCTGAGAAGGCTATCCTCTTCCTCCTCAATGATCATGCTGATAGCTTGTAAGAATATTTTTGGTTCTGGGCGCCGCCACCAGTGGCTAAGGCCCAATTTTTCAGCCCCTGTTTAACAGGGGCGTGTAATTACAATTTTCGATGCAATATTTTGCAGGAGGGCTCATTCCTGCGCTCCAACTAGAGTATCTGTGAGGGGTTGCAGTGTTGTGGCACCAGCACCAGTGCCTAAGGCCCAATTTTTCTGCCCCTGTTCAACAGGAGCATGTAATTACAATTCTTGATCTCATATTTCACAGCAGAGCCAGTTTCTGCGCCCACCAAGAGTAACTGTGAGGACTTACAGTGTTGTGGCAACACCTAAGGCCCCAATTTCTGCTGAGTATATAGGGCAGGCCCCTACTTTCAAACATCTAACTTACAAACGACTCCTACTTGCAAACGGAAGGAGACAACAGGAAGTGAGATGAAATCTACCCCTAGGAAGGGAAATTCTCTCCTGTAAGAGTTAATATGGGAAAAACGTGTCTCCTCTCCACTGATACTTTATCACCAATCCTTGTTTCACTAAAAACCCCAAATTGTCAAAAAACATTTGTCATTGGGACAGAAAGTGAGGTGAAATCTTCTGGAGAGGATCACAGACAGCAAAACAAATGTCACAGGGGTGATAACCCTTCCCTATGTTTTCCAAAAAGCTTAAAAATAGATTTTTTGGCTGGAGCTAAACACATTAAAAATGTACCAGTTCAAAATTACAAACAGATTCTACTTAACAACAAACCTACAGTCCCTGTCTTGTTTGCACCGTCTGTATACTCCTGTTCAGAGTATATAGGGCCTGGTGGCCCCACACCTTTCCTTATTTTAATTTGGGTGCGGGGTTCCCCTTAATATCCATACAATACCCAAAGGGCCTGGTAATGGACTGGGGGGTACCCATGCCGTTTGTCTCACTGATTTTCATCCATATTGCCAGGACCCGACATTACATTAAACCCGCAAGCAGTTTTAAATGACTTTTATTACTTTAAAAATGTCATTTTGTGCAGGGACTGTTCTAAACACGGGAAACACGTGCCACTTTACAGGCATACTATAGACACCCACCAGGTACGACATTTAAAGGAATATTTCACTTTTTTTTTTTTACTTTAAGCATCATTAAAATCACTGCTCCCGAAAAAACGGCCGTTTTTAAAAGTTTTTTTTGCATTGATAGATGTCCCCTGGGGTAGGACTTGGGTCCCCAAACCCTTTTTAGGACAATACCATGCAAATTATCCTTTAAAATGAGCACTTTTTATTTCGAACGTTCGAATCCCATAGACTTCAATGGGGTTCTATTGTTCGTTCAAATTTTCAGTCCGTTCGCAGGTTCTGGTGCAAACCGAACCGGGGGGGGGGGTGTTCGGCTTTTCCCTATTCTAGACATAAAGTCGAATGAGGAGTGTGGTCACAACAAATCCCAACATGTTTCGGAAAACGGGGGAAGGGGGGTAGTTTTTATGCCTATTCACTTCCTTCCACAGGGGTTAAACAGAAGCACGCTGTTGTATTTCTATAAGAAAGGTATAAACATATAAATAATTATATATAAATAAATATAAATTATATATAAATTTACACAGATCAATATGTATATACAGTGATTGGTTCAACAGGGCAGAAGATGACATACATTCTCAATGCATGATACTCACAAATTTTGTGTCCTTTTTAAGTACATTGCACAGTCGCATGATGGAGCTCGGAAAGCCATAAGAGTGGGGGCAGAAACATATTTTCCACACCTCTCAAATACTAATGGATTCCTTATCTTGACCAATAGAAGCCTCAAAACTACATTTTTCAGGACACTGTAACCTACCAGAGTCGGAAAAAGCGTTAGATAAACTTCTCTTTAAGGTTTTCTTAAGAGATTTCATCTTCTGCACCCTCTGTGGGGATGGGATGAGTTCTGAGACTTCCCCTTGTAACAGTGGTCAAGGAGGGTTACCAACCAATAGTGAATTTGAGTCCTTTCGCAGGCTTTGAAGCATGAGGGAGCCCGTGCACCGCAAGTTGGCGGAGGCATGAGAAGCAAACAGCTCAGGGTCACTGAGGATTACAGTATCTGGAACTGTCTCTTCCCAGCCACGTACTACTCCCAAGGGTTCTGGGGATAGAAAGCTATCTCTTTGATGTATTTCTTCCTCTGCTTCAATGCCTCCCTCTCCTCTTGTGTGTTCTGTGGTGAAGGACGAATGGTGCCTGCATAAAGCGGGCCTTTAAAGAAAAGGAAGTCCTCCTCTTCCTCCCAGTGCTCTGCTTTGAGTGTCTTGTCCATCATGTCACTCAGAATCTGCTCCAGCAGGACCATACCAGGGATTGTGTCACTGATGCATGCATTGTCACGGCTCACCATCTTTATGGCCTCCTCAAATGACGACAATATAGTGCATGCATTCTTTATCAGCAGCCATTGGTGTGGGGAAAAAAAAAGCCAGCCTGCCATTGTGCCATACTCACACGGGTACTCATTGACGGCCCTTGGCTGCATGTGCAACCACTGCAGCATTGCCAAAGTCGAGTTCCACCTGGTGGGTATGTCACAAATCAGGCAGTTTACGGGTAGGTGGAATTCCCATTGAATTTCAACCAACCGAGCACCGGCTGTCAAACAGGTGCGGAAAAATTGGTCTACAGACTCTTCTGGCCAGTTTTAGTAGATCTTCCTACCCTGGAAACCTATTTAAGAAATGCTGCACCACCAAATTGAGGACATGCGCCAGGTATGGCACACATGTCAACTTTCCCTGTCTAAGGGTGGACAGGAGGCTTGCACCATTATCACACACCACCATTCCTGGCTCCAGCTGGCATGGTGTGAACCACCTCTGGGCCTCCCCCTGCAGAGCTGCAAGAATCTCTGCTCCGGTGTGGTTCCTGTTCCCTAGACACACCAGCTGAAGCACTGCATGGCACCTTTTAGCCTGACTCATTGATTAGCCCCTTGAACACTTGGGGGGTACTGTGGTTCATAGGACAATTCAGCAGAGGAGGGCATAGAGGAGGAGGAGGGGGAGGAGGTGGAAGAACTGAAAAATCTTGTCAGAGGCTCTTTACCACATGATCAGCTGTGTCCAATCACTTATGTAAACAGGAAGAGCCGTTGATCGTCTTTTCCTCACTCGTGTCTGACAGATGCAAGTAGAGGAGAGCCGATCGGCGGCTCTCATGACAAGAGGGTCTGCGTTGATTGTTTATCAGCGCAGCCCCCCGCCGATGCCCACACTGGACCACCAGGGAAGCCCCCAACATGTGGATGGCCAGGTATGTCCCCCATGGCCACCAGGGATGCCACAACACGCCCAATTCATGCCAATAAGTGCCCACAAATGGGCACTGACTGGCACCATTATGAATGCCTGCCAGCTCAGTGATGCCAAGCAATGCAACCCTTCAGTGTCATCAGTGCCACCCATCAGTGTCCATCAGTGCCACCTATCAGTGCCCATCCCTGCCAATCAGTGCCACCTATCAGTGCCCACCAGTGCCCACCTATCAGTGCCCATCCGTGCCCACCTATCAGTGCCACTCATAAGTTCCCATCAGTGCCGCCTAGAAGTGCCCATCAGCGCCGCCTATGTGTGCCCATCAGTGACGCATACCAGTGCCACCTATCAGTACCCATCAGTGCCACCTCTCAGTGCCCATCATCAGTGCCCATCAGTGCCACCTCATTGGTGCCACCTCATCTGTGCCCATCAGTGTCGCCTTATCAGTGCCCGTCAGTGCAGCTTTATTAGTGCCCATCATTGAAGGAGAAAACATATTTATTTACAGTATTTTACAACAGAAACAAAGAAAAACTTTTTTTTTTTGTTGCGCAAAAAAGATAAAAACCCCAGCAGTGATCAAATACCACCAAAAGAAAGCTCTATTTGTGGGAACACAATGATAAAAAATGTATTTGGGTACAGTGTAGCATGACCGCACAATTGTCATTTAAACAGCAACAGTGCTGAAAGCTAAAAATTGGCTTTGGCAGGAAGGGGGTGTAAGTGCCCGGTATTGAAGTGGTTAAAGACATTATTCTGTCACAACTAAAATAATGGTTCTTTCCATCAGCATCCACTAGATGGGGAAAGCTGGAGTGTGCTGCTATTCCAAGTTCTAGCCTTATGCCGCGTACACAAGGGCGGACTTTTCAGCATCAAACGTAGGGCGATCTTTCCGACGGACTTTCCACGGAGTTACGACGGACTTGCTAACAACTGGACTTGCACACACACAAACAGACTAAAGTCTGTTCGAAAGTCCGGTCGTTTGAACGTGATGACGTCCGACCGGAGTATAACAAGGAAGTTCATAGCCAATAGCCAATAGCTGCCCTTACGTCGTTTTTTTGTCTGTCGGACTAGCATACAGACGAACAGATTTTTCGATCGGACCCGAGTCCATCGGAAGGATTTGAAACATGTTCTAAATCTAAAGTCTGTCTGATTTTCAACAGAAAAGGTCCACTGAAGGTCCAAAGAAGCCCACACACGGATTGTCCAACGGATTAGTTCCATCGGACCAGTCCGGTCGAAAAGCCTGCCCGTGTGTACACGGCTTTAAACACTGGCTTTTCAGTTTACATCCAACTAAAGCCCTCCCCTCATACCTTCTCCCTACCATGGAAACAGCAGTGAAAATATGGCGCATTATGGGAACACACTCCCACCCTTCCAGTCAAACTACCTATTCCAATTCTCCACCATCTGATCCCAGACCTGCACATCCAGAAATGGCTGAATTTCACTCTCTATTTTTGGATGACCTAATCCTAAGCTTTCTCACATCTTTTCTTGGACCTAGGACTAAACCCTGAGATCCACTTTCAATATCTACAAATAAAGCACCATTTGCAGAATAACCCCACCTGTTTATTAACATACCCAAAACTGCCCTAAACTACCTGGAATGTGACGCGAAACGAATCTCCATCTTTTACAACCTTCTCCAAGAAAAAACATCTTTCCAACACTCATTAGCCTTCCTCCGATGGGAACAAAACCTGGGACACCAATATTTGCCACACCAATGGCAAAAAGTCCACCTACAAAGCCACAACCTGCACTGCACTGGGACCCCTACAAGAGTTACCAAATTCAAAACACATGTATCTCCTGAGTGTTGGAGAAATTGTGGCGCTCCCGATAACTTTAATACACATTCCCTGGAACTGCTCAGTCATAGTCCCATATTGGCAAACAATATTCCAAATGATTGAACAAATAACACATTTTCATATTACACTCTCACCCAACTTAGCAATATTAAACCTCCATTGAGGATACCCCCAGACGACACCACAAAGTGATAACGCATGTTGTATTAGTTGCCAGACCTAACATTACCAAACTTTGGAAAACAACCACTATACCACATATCCTAGAAGTAATTAGCAAGGTTCAGAACCACTACACTTATGAACTTCTCCTAGCAAATGACCATCAAGTCTACCTCAATCTAAGACAAACATGGAAAACCGAGGCTACTTGGTACCAATCTTACTCCCACACGTGATACCACCACCGACTCTCGTATGCATCTTCCTCATCCTATATATCACCCATTCCCTCTATCTCTCTCCAATCCCTTCATCACATGAAGACCATACCCCGATATCCTTCTACCCCACAAGGTAGCCTTATCCCCAAAGTACTACAACTTTTATATGCTATTTCACTAATGTACGTATTAAATTCACGCATTATACCGTGGAATAATAATGTTGGTGTTATTCTGATGCCACTTCTTATATGTTTGTGTATCATTATAGCATGTTATGGGTTTATAGTTCATGGCATTGTCTAGACTATAGTGTATCCCCATGGTATTGGGGAAATATGCAATCACTTGGTTTCCTCCTCTACCCTTTTCTGTGTATTTTCCTTGGTATTAAAATCAATAAAAATCTCTTGAAATTAGATGTGAGATATGGATTGTGGTTGGATTGACACACCAGATTTCATGTTATTTTTCTCCATAAGATGTTGAGGAAATACACGTCTTGTGGTGCAAAATCTTCTTCCTCTTTGAGTTATTTATAACTTTCATTCTTCCTACACAGACCTCACACCTGACTGCAGCGATGTGCCCCCTCCGTGTCCTCCTCCTGTGGGCTTTTTTCTGTCCAGGCACAGGTATGTAAGAACATTATATAGAGGTAGGGATGAGCCGAACACCCCCCGGTTCGGTTCGCGGCAGAACATGCGAACAGACCAAAAATTTGTTTGAACACGCGAACACTGTTAAAGTCTATGGGATACGTACAGGCATATTCAGAGCTCGAATGGACCCTTTGGGTGGAAGACCTGGAGAAACCCACGTCTCAGCTCTATGGGTCCCTGCTGGTTGCTGCCGGCCCCGAGTTGTCCTCCCTCCGCAGGAAATGGGTGGGGGACATACTGGAGCTGGACGAGGATGACTGGAGGGAGATTTGGGACTTTCCCTTCTCCCTCTCTGGTCTCCGCAAGGGACAAATTGGTCCAATACAAAATTGTGCATAGAGCCCGCTACACGCCCCATAGGCTGCACCAGATGTCGCCGGTGCATTGTCCGGCGTGCTGGCGTTACTCCTACCAACCGGGGGACTTTTTTCACATTTTGTGGGTTTGCCCAGCAATCGAATACTATTGGAAAGAAGTACTCCAGGTGATTGCTAAGGTCACTAAAACTTGTATTCCTTATGATCCGAAATATTGCCTGTTGGGGCTGGTGGAACAAATGTCAATGCTTAGAGCCAGGAAAATACTCACATCCCTGCTATTGTACTATGCTCGTAAGGCAATTACGATGATCTAGAAACAATCGTCTCCCCCTTCTGTCAGATTCGGGAAAAGCCTAGTAAATGCCAGTTTACCCCTTTATAAAGCCACCTACTCGGGCAGGGGTTGCCCACAAAAATTTGAAAAGGTATGGACCTGTTGGTTAGATGATAATACCACGGCAGCAAATGCAGTAACCAATTCCTAGATTAACAATTTGTCTGTAGTCTGTTAGTATATTGACCCAACTATTCTCATGTTGCATTATCCTGTCATTACCAATTTGAGCACAGCTTCTCCTGCACTTAACCTCTCCCCATATTGGGGCTATAGTATAAATCAGTTTGTTTATATGTTGTGCCCTATTGTGGTCTGTTGCCGTATCAGAGGATCCACCCCTGCGTGGGCAAGGTTTGCCCCCTGCCTGGGTTAATTTTGTATCTCAATGAAAAACTCAATAAAAAAAGATTTAGCAAAAAAAAAGTCTATGGGACACGAACGTGAAAAATCAAAAGTGCTAATTTTAACCACTTTAGCCCCGGACCATTTGGCTGGCCAAAGACCAGAGCACTTTTTGCGATTCGGCACTGCGTCGCTTTAACTGACAATTGCGCGGTCGTGCGACGTGGCTCCCAAATAAAATTGACGTCCTTTTTTTCCCACAAATAGAGATTTCTTTTGGTGGTATTTGATCACCTCTGCGGTTTTTATTTTTTGCGTTATAAACAAAAAAATAGCGACAATTTTGAGAAAAATGCATTATATTAAATATACCCAAAAAATGTATAAAAAAAACATTTTTTTTCCTCGGTTTAGGCCGATATATATTCTTCTACATATTTTTGGTAAAAAAAAAATAGCAATAAGCGTTTATTGATTGGTTTGCGCAAAAGTTATAGTGTCTACAAAATAGGGGATAGTTTTATGGCATTTTTATTCATAAATTTTTTTTTTACTAGTAATGGCGGCGATCAGCGATTTTTATCTGCGACATTATGGCAGACACGTCGGACAATTTTGACACATTTGTGGGACCATTGTCATTTTTACAGCGATCAGTGCTATAAAATAGCACTGATTACTGTGTAAATGACACTGGCAGTGAAGGGGTTAACCACTAGCTGGCTAGGAAGGGGTTAAGTGTGTCCTAGGGAGTGATTCTAACTGTTAGGGCGCCTGGCTACGAGTGACACGTCACTGATTACCGTTCCCGATTACAGGATCTGTCACTAGGCAGAACGGGGAAATGCTTGTTTACATCAGCATCTCCCCGTTCTTCCTCTCCGTGAGACGATCGAGGGTATCCCTGCGGACATCGAGTCCACGGGACCCGCGATCCTACTCACCGAGCTCGTTGCGGTGCGCGCGCTGCCGGTGGCTCGCACGCGATGGCACGGCGGCAAATTCAAAGGGACGTACAGGTACGCCCATTTGCGCAGCCGTGCCATTCTGTCGATGTAAATGTACAGGCGGCGGTTGGCAAGCGGTTAAAGGCTAATATGCAAGTTATTGTCATAAAAAGTGTTTGGGGACCCGTGTTCTGCCCCAGGGGACATGGATCAATGGAAAAGAAAGTTTTAAAAACGGCCGTTTGATTTTAATAATGCCTAAAGTAAACAAAAAAAATAAAACATTCCTTTAAATTTCGTACCTGGGGGGTGTCTATAGTATGCCTGTAAAGGGGCGCATGTTTCCCGTGTTTAGAACAGTCTGACAGCAAAATGACATTTCAAAGGAAAAAAAGTCATTTAAAACTACTCGCGGCTGTGATGTAATGTTGAAATCAAATAATGATCCCGCGCTACAGCAGTAAATAAAGTGCAAATGGTGCCCAATAAATCAGATAAACAAGTGGTGTGCAAATGGTGCCCAATAAATGGGGAAAATAAGTAGTTTATCAATGGTTAATCAAATAAACTGATATATCGAACCAGGGGCATTAAAGTCGATCAATCAAAGTCAATGTGATGATTGTTTCTTATTTAAGCATTTAGTAGATGTCCAAATGTTTCTTCAAAAAAGTGTTTAGATAGACCACACATCAAAGGGCGAGAGGTAAACAATCCCATCAATGAGCTCACAGAACTCTCACTATTATATCTTGAAATAACAGCATAGGATAGTACACAGGTATCTGTTCCGCTATTTCAACGCTATTCCAACCCCTACCACCAGGGGGTCCTCCGTTCCAATTGGTGTAAACCTTGAATGGAAGCTTCAACTCCATGTCCTCATACTATTCTCATACTCCCGGGGGGGGGGAGTAAGGAAGGGATGGGAAAAAGAGAGCACAAATATTAGGTTAAAATAAGAGAATGACATGAAGGAATACAGAGTATATTCCTGAAAACATTAATCTGCAAACATATTTAGTTACAAGTAAAATGCAGACCTTTCCCATAATTACCCTTTGCACGAAGGTTCCATTCTGATGGCTACTCTCCCATAAAAGTGTGTGTTTCCCTCCTATCTAGTCTGTGTATATCATTACTAGGGATGAGCCGAACACCCCCCGGTTCGGTTCGCACCAGAACCCGCGAACGGACCGCAAGTTCGCACGAACGTTAGAACCCCATTGACGTCTATGGGACTCGAACGTTCGAAATCAAAAGTGCTCATTTTAAAGGCTAATTTGCATGGTATTGTCCTAAAAAGGGTTTGGGGACCCGGGTCCTACCCCAGGGGACATGTATCAATGCAAAAAAAACTTTTAAAAACGGCCGTTTTTTCGGGAGCAGTGATTTTAATGATGCTTAAAGTAAAAAAAAAAAAGTGAAATATTCCTTTAAATATCGTACCTGGGGGGTGTCTATAGTATGCCTGTAAAGTGACGCGTGTTTCCCATGTTTAGAACAGTCCCTGCACCAAATGTCATTTTTAAAGGAAAAAATCTCATTTAAAACTGCTTGCGGGTTTAATGTAATGTCGGGTCATGGCAATATGGATGAAAATCAGTGAGACAAACGGCATGGGTACCCCCCAGTCCATTACCAGGCCCTTTGGGTCTTGTATGGATATTAAGGGGAACCCCGCACCCAAATTAAAATAAGGAAAGGTCCCTATATACTCTGAACAGCAGTATTCAGGCGGTGCAAACAAGACAGGGACTGTAGGTTTGTTGTTAACCACTTGACGACCGCCTCACGCCGATGTACGTCGGCAAAGTGGCACGGACAGGCAAAATCACGTACAGGGTACGTGATTTGCCTTCCGCGGGTGGGGGGTCCGATCGGACCCCCCCCCCGGTGCCCGAGGCGGTCGTCGTTTGTCCAGCGGCGATCGGTGATGAGGGGGAGACCATCCGTTCGTGGCCCCCCCCTCGCGATCGCCGCCGGCCAATGAGAATCTTCCTTTGCTGCTGTATGCTAAACAGCAGCAAAGGAAATGATGTCATCTCCCCTCGGGTCGGTAATTTCCGTTCCGGCCCGAGGAGAGACGACAAGTATGTGAGTGCACCAACACACACACACACAGTAGAACATGCCAGGCACACAAAACACCCCGATTCCCCCCCCCGATCGCCCCCCGATCCCCCCCCAATCACCCCCCCCCCCTGTCACAAACTGACACCAGCAGGTTTTTTTTTTTTTTTTTTTTTTTTTTTTCTGATTACTGCATAGTGTCAGTTTGTGACAGTAAGTGTGTTAGGGCAGTTAGTATTACCCCCCTTTAGGTCTAGGGTACCCCCCTAACCCCCCCTAATAAAGTTTTAACCCCTTGATCACCCCCCTATCTCCAGTGTCACTAAGCGATCATTTTTCTGATCGCTGTATTAGTGTCGCTGGTGACGCTAGTTAGGGAGGTAAATATTTAGGTTCGCTGTCAGCGTTTTATAGCGTCAGGGACCCCCATATACTACCTAATAAATGTTTTAACCCCTTGATTGCCCCCTAGTTAACCCTTTCACCACTGATCACCGTATAACCGTTACGGTTGACGCTGGTTAGTTTGTTTATTTTTTATAGTGTCAGGGCACCCGCCGTTTATTACCGAATAAAGGTTTAGCCCCCCGATCGCCCGGCGGTGATATGCGTCGCCCCAGGCAGCGTCAGATTAGCGCCAGTACCGCTAACACCCACGCACGCACCGTACACCTCCCTTAGTGGTATAGTATCTGAACGCATCAATATCTGATCCGATCAGATCTATACTAGCGTCCCCAGCAGTTTAGGGTTCCCAAAAACGCAGTGTTAGCGGGATCAGCCCAGATACCCGCTAGCACCTGCGTTTTGCCCCTCCGCCCGGCCCGGCCCGGCCCAGCCCACCCAAGTGCAGTATCGATCGATCACTGTCACTTACAAAACACTAAACGCATAACTGCAGCGTTCGCAGAGTCAGGCCTGATCCCTGCGATCGCTAACAGTTTTTTTGGTAGCATTTTGGTGAACTGGCAAGCACCAGCCCCAGGCAGCGTCAGGTTAGCGCCAGTACCGCTAACACCCACGCACGCAGCATACGCCTCCCTTAGTGGTATAGTATCTGAACGGATCAATATCTGATCCGATCAGATCTATACTAGCGTCCCCAGCAGTTTAGGGTTCCCAAAAACGCAGTGTTAGCGGAATCAGCCCAGATACCTGCTAGCACCTGCGTTTTGCCCCTCCGCCCAGCCCAGCCCACCCAAGTGCAGTATCGATCGATCACTAACACTTACAAAACACTAAACGCATAACTGCAGCGTTCGCAGAGTCAGGCCTGATCCCTGCGATCGCTAACAGTTTTTTTGGTAGTATTTTGGTGAACTGGCAAGCACCAGCCCCAGGCAGCGTCAGATTAGCGCCAGTACCGCTAACACCCACGCACGCAGCATACGCCTCCCTTAGTGGTATAGTATCTGATCGCATCAATATCTGATCCGATCATATCTATACTAGCGTCACCAGCAGTTTAGGGTTCCCAAAAACGCAGTGTTAGCGGGATCAGCCCAGATACCTGCTAGCACCTGCGTTTTGCCCCTCCGCCCGGCCCGGCCCAGCCCACCCAAGTGTAGTATCGATCGATCACTGACACTTACAAAACACTAAACGCATAACTGCAGCGTTCGCAGAGTCAGGCCTGATCCCTGCGATCGCTAACAGTTTTTTGGTAGCGTTTTGGTGAACTGGCAAGCGCCAGCGGCCTAGTACACCCCGGTCGTAGTCAAACCAGCACTGCAGTAACACTTGGTGACGTGGCGAGTCCCATAAGTGCAGTTGAAGCTGGTGAGGTGGCAAGCACAAGTAGTGTCCCGCTGCCACCAAAAAGACAAACACAGGCCCGTCGTGCCCATAATGCCCTTCCTGCTGCATTCGCCAATCCTAATTGGGAACCCACCACTTCTGCAGCGCCCGTACTTCCCCCATTCACATCCCCAACCAAATGCAGTCGGCTGCATGAGAGGCATTTTTATGTCCTCCCGAGTACCCCTACCCAACGAACCCCCCAAAAAAGATGTCGTGTCTGCAGCAAGCGCGGATATAGGCGTGACACCCGCTATTATTGTCCCTCCTGTCCTGACAATCCTGGTCTTTGCATTGGTGAATGTTTTGAACGCTACCATTCACTAGTTGAGTATTAGCGTAGGGTACAGCATTGCACAGACTAGGCACACTTTCACAGGGTCTCCCAAGATGCCATCGCATTCTGAGAGACCCGAACCTGGAACCGGTTACCGTTATAAAAGTTAGTTACAAAAAAAGTGTAAAAAAAAAAAAAAATATGAAATAAAAAAAAATAGTTGTTGTTTTATTGTTCTCTCTCTCTCTATTCTCTCTCTATTGTTCTGCTCTTTTTTACTGTATTCTATTCTGCAATGTTTTATTGTTATTGTTATTGTTATTATGTTTTATCATGTTTGTTTTTCAGGTGTGTAATTATTTACACTTTACTGTGCTTTATTGTTAACCATTGTTAACCATTTTTTTGTCTTCAGGTACGCCATTCACGACTTTGAGTGGTTATACCAGAATGATGCCTGCAGGTTTAGGTATCATCTTGGTATCATTCTTTTCAGCCAGCGGTCGGCTTTCATGTAAAAGCAATCCTAGCGGCTAATTAGCCTCTAGACTGCTTTTACAAGCCGTGGGAGGGAATGCCCCCCCCCCCACCGTCTTCCGTGTTTTTCTCTGGCTCTCCTGTCTCAACAGGGAACCTGAGAATGCAGCCGGTGATTCAGCCAGCTGACCATAGAGCTGATCAGAGACCAGAGTGGCTCCAAACATCTCTATGGCCTAAGAAACCGGAAGCTACGAGTATTTCATGACTTAGATTTCGCCGGATGTAAATAGCGCCATTGGGAAATTGGGGAAGCATTTTATCACACCGATCTTGGTGTGGTCAGATGCTTTGAGGGCAGAGGAGAGATCTAGGGTCTAATAGACCCCAATTTTTTCAAAAAAGAGTACCTGTCACTACCTATTGCTATCATAGGGGATATTTACATTCCCCGAGATAACAATAAAAATGATTAAAAAAAAAAATATGAAAGGAACAGTTTAAAAGTAAGATTAAAAAAGCAAAAAAATAATAAAGAAAAAAAAACAAAAAAAAAAAAACACCCCTGTCGCCCCCTGCTCTCGCGCTAAGGCAAACGCAAGCAGCGGTCTGTCGTCAAACGTAAACAGCAATTGCACCATGCATGTGAGGTATCACCGCGAAGGCCAGATCGAGTGCAGTAATTTTTCCAGTAGACCTCCTCTGTAAATCTAAAGTGGTAACCTGTAAAGGCTTTTGAAGGCTTTTAAACATGTATTTATTTTGTTGCCACTGCACGTTTGTGCGCAATTTTAAAGCATGTCATGTTTGGTATCCATGTACTCGGCCTAAGATCATCTTTTTTATTTCATCAAACATTTGGGCAATATAGCGTGTTTTAGTGCATTAAAATTAAAAAAAGTGTGTTTTTTCCCCAAAAAATGCGTTTGAAAAATCGCTGCGCAATTACTGTGTGAAAAAAAAAAATGAAACACCCACCATTTTAATCTGTAGGGCATTTGCTTTAAAAAAATATATAATGTTTGGGGGTTCAAAGTAATTTTTTTGCAAAAAAAAAAAACTTTTTCATGTAAACAATAATGCCGCGTACACACGGTCGGACTTTTCGTCTACAAAAGTCCAACGGACGCTGACGGACTAAAGCTGGCTGGTAATCCGATCGTGTGTGGGCTTCTTCGGACTTTCAACGTACTTTTTTAGCCTCAAATCCGACGTACTTTAGATTTGAAACATGCTTCAAATCTTTACGTCGTAACTACGACGGACCCCGAAGTCCGCTCGTCTGTATGCTAGTCCTACGGACAAAAAAACGACGCATGCTCATAAGCAAAAACTAAACGGAAGCACTCGGTCTAGTAAAACTAGTGTTCGTATTGTAGGTAGCACATTCATCACGCTGCAAAATCTGTGATCGTTGAATGCAGCGCATTTTATTTCTTCTTTACGAATGCTCTAAAGAACGAAGGTGTTTTGCTGTTCATAATCAGAATTCTCCCAAACTGATTTCTGAATTCTTTTTCTCTTTGATCTCATGAATGATATAGTATGCTTTTTATAAACAATGTTTCCATACTAATAATACTTTTTCCCTTATTTTTTTTTTTTTTTTTTTAGGTTTGTAAAGTTACCACAAAGAACCCATTATTCTTTTTTATTTTTTTTCTAGTGATTGTTTTTTAATTTTTAGATAAAGTTAAC